>VZTH01014955.1:279214-428299 GCA_013397815.1 Aleadryas rufinucha | reverse complement strand
GGGGGGGCGGCCGGTGCCGCGCGGGGCTGCGCCCGCCAAGCCCTCGGGGTGGAGCGGCACCCGCTTCCCACAGACGTGAGATTAAAGTTGGCGCGGTGCTCGCATGGTGGATCCTGAGTGGCACCGTGCGCCGCGGCGCTCACCCGCGTGTCCCCTTCTCCTGGCCCTGGAACAGCGCGTTTTCTGGAGAGAGGCGGCGGGAAGGGGCGGAAGGGGGATCCGTGGGTTGGGGACAGCTCTGTGCGTGCAGCACTTCGGCTCAGCCTGGGACTTGAGCAGCAAATGGCCCACGCACCCATTCCCCCTGCATGGCTTCACACTGTACCCCGAAGCGAAGCCACCCGCTTCGAGCACCCTGACTTCACTTCCCACACCCATAATCGCCGAGGTACATTGATGGGAATAATCACAGACTCCACGAGTCTCTCTGTGTTTGCTGCTGCCCACTGGACTAGCTGTTTTAATAAAGTCTGACTAAATGGATCTAGTCACATTTGTAGTTACGATTACAATGATCTAGTCACTATCACAGTTATGGTTTGGGGTATTGTGGTCATCTCAGAGACCCCCGACACGGCTGAGTTGCTGAAGTGACATGCATCAGTTACTGCTGACAGCGAGCTGAGCTGCCTCATACAGAGAAGTCACAGCTCTGCTTTAATCCCACTTGACATAGCAGCTCATTCGCTGAAAATAGACGCAAATATTATCAGAGCTGAAAATGCTCTGCAGTAGGGGCCCAAAAAACCCAACCTGCATAAGAGTCAATGGGAGGTTTTTTGGGTCAGAGGAAAAGTCGGGCAGTGCGGAGGTTTGGCTTGCAGCGAGGGCGAACAGCGGGGATCGCTCCTGGCCGCCGTGGAGGGCTCGGAGTTCGCGCTGTTGTCGCTGCAATCGGGATCTGTCTTGACACCTTTATCAGGCACAGAGGCTCTGACATCTCAATACTGTGGTATTGTGTGGGGAAGCATTGAGACGGGGCTGCAGCGAGGAAATCCTACATGTCAGCAGAGACCCTCGCCAGTGACACCGTCGGTTTAAATGAAAACAATGAGGGGAAAAGCAGACGTATAAATAAAATGTGCTTATTTCACCGTCACAGAGAAGGCTTGGCAGCATGTCAAGCTGCACGATGTTTGCTCTCGTAACTGCTGTGCTGGAGGTGCCAGAAAATCACTAAAAATTAAAACAACAACAGCAGCATAATTATAACACTGTGCAACGAGTTGTTGGCGTCATTATTTTGAAGACAAAATTGCGAAAGCAGGGCCAAATTCTGCTCTCAAGTAAAGCCAGCAGGGTAAGATCGTTGTTGTAGCATTATTATTTCTGTTGCTACTAAGTGTTGTTATTGTTACTGTTATGACCCCTATTTTTGAAGAGGAGAGCAGCAAAGGAGGACCGGAGCTTTCCTAAGCCTGTGGATAAAATAAAAACATCCATCAGAATTCAGTGTAGTTTTTCACACTGTGGCTGAGTTTTAAAAGTGCCGCAGCAGTTGTTCTTTTCTGTCAGGTGAAGGCAAACACTCTCACGCTGCTCCTGGAGGAACAGGATGGAAACGGCCGATCCGAACCCGGGGAGTTTTAAGGTTGCTGGGAGATATAAAGGTCTGCACCTTGAATCAAGTCAGCTTAGCCCTTTAATGGTTTTGAACTGGTTTTCATTTGGAAAAAACCCAAAAACTTATAACATTTGGAAGCCCTTTACAGCAGGAAATCAAATGGGTATTGAGATAGTCCTGTATGAAGGACTTCAAGGTTTGCAGTTTTCCCTAGAGCAGGATATTTTTAGGTTTCCCACTTCTTAACCATGCAGAGCACTCATGTGGGGTTGGGGAGCACAGATCCGATTAAGTACAGATTTTTTGATGCTGGTTTGTCCCTGTGGTGGCCACCATAAGAGATCCCGGGATGTAGTGGTGTGCAGCAAAAACTGCAGCTCTGGACTGTGTCTCAGCCACTTTCTTACTATTAAAAAAAAAAATTCCGTATACATAGACCAGTAAAACCTGCACAACACAGTTGCATTTATTTCAGTGCTGTTTTGCCATAAGCCACATATTGGCCTTCAGGTTTTTCTTTCCCCCTTGAGCTAGGAGCATGCACCCCCCTTCATGCAGGGATACTCTCTCTGCCAACATGTTTGTTCTCCTTTTACCCTTTATAAGAATTCCTTTCCCAGAACTTTATATTTGTTTATCCCCTTGATGTCCAAAGCTGTCTGTGATGAAAATCAACCCCCTTTCAGCAGCTCAGGGATGGTGAGAGTCTGCCCTTTTTGAGTGAGTGGCTCCAAGCCTGTCACTGTCATACACTTCCATCTGCTCAGACCCCACTGGGGGCTCAGCCACTGAGACTGGCTGTCCTGGGACCATTTTTGGGGGGCCTTGCAGGCCCTGGGGGCATTGGCATGGCTAAACCCCCTCCCTCCCTTCGTGCCTTTCCAAAGCCCTGCCTTAGAGGGAGACTGCTAATCTCTATGAAAGTGCAACCTGTTGATAGTCTCAAATTAAGTTAAATGAAGGTTGCTGTCAAAAAAACTGGAGCAAAATTGCCTCCAGGTGTGCATGCTTTAAGCAGTCCCTTCTGCCTCTCTGTCCAGGAGATGGGGATGGGACAGGCTGTCAGATGCTCGTCCCGAAACCCTTGGGACTGAGGCTCTGGAGAGGCATGAAGGGAGAGGGGCTTTATTCATGCCAATAAGTCACCCTTGGTGACATTGCTGTCAGAAAGTGTGCTATCTCTTCCCTTCCCCTGCAATCCCCCTCATGCACTGTGCAAAGCTCTCCCCTGCGTATCTGAGCTATCAGATGTAGCATGGCAGGCAGCAGGCTCAGGTACCAGCGCTGGGCTCAACAAGGATCTTGCAAAAATTACACGAGGGATCAGTGTGCCCATACATCCAATACTCGCAGGAGTTGCTTCCTTGGCCAGCAGAAAGCAATTTCTGAATCAATACTGAGTTGGAGCAGAGCAATGAAGTAAGTGAAACTTTAATTCAAGTTTTAATATGCTGGCAAGTTTGATCAGAGACTTGGTCACATGAGCTACTGAATCATATCAGGTTAGGTACATACAATAAATACTGCCAAACATTTCTTATCAAAACTGGGTCTTGTTAGCTGACCTGTGAGCCAGGCTGAGTTTTGTGGCCCCACAATGCTGCAGCGAGCTGTTCCTTCAGCCCAACTGAGTGCTACGAGCTCACACGAAACTGAATTGAAATACTGGTTCAGAGATCAGTATCAGTGTGCATGAATAGAAGCCCAAGCTGTCCACCCTTGGCATTCAAGGGTTAAATAGCATCAGTGGATGCCAGCACTGGGGTACATTTTCCAGAGCTCAAGTCACTACCCATTTATATCAATAAGGTGCATTGGAATGGCTAAACCGCTTTTTATTAGCTAGCCAGCCCTAAGGACTGCAGTTCCAGTCTGGTTTATTGAATTTCAAGCTCAAAAGTCATTGTTGCTAAGATTAAGGATCCAAATGATTGTCAGGGTAAACACTGCGAGCACCTTGTGAAGGATCTCTCTGTGCCTGCTCCCTCTGCAAGCTGGTTGCAACACAATCTTATCCTGTTGGATTTGTTTCCCACTGAACTGCGTGGAATAGATGAGGAATATAGGACTCTGCAAGGGTTGAGTTGTTTTATTTGAAGTGAAATAAGAAGGAACAAATGAACTGGAGAGGCACACTGGATCTCTTCTGCAAGAGCTGCATATGGGGAGGTGCTGGCAGAGGTAAAATAATTTGTCAGCCTGGAGAACAAAGCAGGTGATTGGAGAAAGCGGGGAGGAAAAAAAAAACCAGAAAACCTGGAGTAAGCCTGTGGAGGGTGTGGGAAGCAAGGATTTAAAAGCAGACCTTGAAATAATGCTGACTCAGCACAGCAGCTGTGCGTGCAGCCAGGGCACTGCACCAGGGTCACTAGTGGCTCTCAGAGGTGTCACTGACCGCCCCCGCTGGCTGGGTGTTCCCTGTCCTTGGAGGAAACCAGGGCAACACTCTGGAGCTTGGAGAGGACAAGACAGAGATCACTTCTGCCTGCCAGACCTCTTCATGCCGTGGCCATGTAGGGTATTTCAGGCAAAGGTGTGTGCAGCAGGGTTGCACTTGTGGGTGTAGCAGGACACCTCACTTTGAGGGGCATTTGGAACGAAGCCACAGCCTGTTTAATCCCCTACCAGCCTGTGCAGACTGCTGCCTGTAAGGATAAATCACACACTGCCAAGATGAGCTTCTGGGAGTCCAACAGCTGTCCTTGCAGTCCTGGATTTGGCCAGAGACCACCAAAGGTCACCAGCTGTCTGCTGCTGCCCATCCACCCTGACTGCTCACCTGCAGCAGGGGTTACAGAAACTTCCCTTTTCTGCAACCCTTTGGAGCTCTCACACACTGGGCTCTTCCCCAGGTCTTGGTCCCACTGTATTGCCCGGTGGCCACATCCTTACTCTCCTTTCTACAGGGAGTTTTCCCCTGCTCTGCCCCACTCCAAGGTAGGGAAAGGAATGAGTATTGAGTGGCATGGGAATTTTCAGAACAAGCAGACACATCCTGGAATAAATACAAGTTCAGGTCTTTCATCTGTTAGGGACAGCAGAGTTGTAGTCAATATTAGTCATTACTGTTATGACTTTAAGCAAGCTCTTTCTCAGTGGAACATGGACTTACTTGGGAGGAAGCTCGAATATGAGGACAGTTCAGTAATGCTTAATTATGCTTTAATATAGGCTGTATGGTCCCTCAAGCCACTGTTGACATAGTGATGTCTGACACCAGCCCCACCACACCTAGAGCCTGATTTGTATGGCTATCTTCTTGCAATTCCCATAGTAGTTTTATTTTTCCAAAGAGCACGGTGTAAGCTCTGCTCTGGGTGTATTCTGCTGCAGAGATAGGGTGGGTGGATCAGACATGTATCAGACATGTATCAGCATATTAAATATACAGGATGTATTAAAGAATTGGGTGACTCTATTGCTTTTACTGGCCTTTGAAATAAGAAGCAACAGACAGATGTATTCCAGGTTGTGTGCGTGTCCCGCAGCTCCACAATGGAAAAGCAATTGAGGGTCCTTACAAACAGAGATAATTCTGTGGGGATAGTTAAGTGTTATTATCCCTGTGGTATACTCAGTCATTCCAAAGCCCGGGAAGGTGAAATGCCTTCCCAAATACCAACTCCTGATCTGCAGCTTGGCTTGTGGGACCATGCCCAACTCTGTCACTATAAGGTGATAACTACCTCAGGGATCTTGTGCTTTTGCAGAAATATGATTCCCCCCATGCAGCATGCTGGATGTCCAGATCAAACACGATGAAGAATGCAACATGTGGTCAGGGAGGTTTGGCCTCCCTCAGCCTCAAAAGGCCTCTGCGTAGTAATTGTGGCATAAATCATTTCATTCACCATTAAGGGAAAAACATTTGTGGTGTGGAAAGCAGCAGTTACATAAGAAATTGGATAGGAGGCAGGTAGGCATTGACTGTAAGACATTTCATGGAGCCAATGCCTTTAATCAACAAGGGAAATGTTTGAATGTTAATAGAACTAACAATGAAACCAGAGTCGTGTTTTGACAAGTATTTCCAAACATTCCAGGAGCACTGTGATGCTCTAGCAGCCTCTTTCATAGGGAGGGAATTGATTGCTTGGGTTGTAGTGCAGTTTGCAATGTTCAAACAGCCTTTCCAGAGGAGCTGGGATGCTGCCATGGGCAGGGGCAGGTGGTGGTCCTGGTGGCACTGGGGGAGAGGGGCAAATGAATGTTTTTAATAAATGAGAGCACTTTCTTCCTAAACTGGACAAATATCCTGTAGGCTTCTTAGAAGAGAAGTGAACTCAATGCTGGGAGCTCTTCCTTTGATAGAAATTCTCTTCCTTATTATCCATTCACATGAGAAAATTGCTCATGACACATTTTTCCAGAACATGGTGATGGCTCCATCCTCTATTGCCCTTTGCCCCAATTATTTTGCATATACTTTTAACACATGGGCTCTATCTGTTCTGAAAGGAAGCCCTGAGTCATTTAAAATGTGACCAGAAAATTGCTGGGGACAAATGTACCAGCCCTGCAAGACCTGCATGGACTTGCCATACTTTTCACAGCTAATTTTGCTTTAGGTCAATGGATCAGATGAATCATTAATAAGCACTTGGAAACTCTGGATGCCAGGTACTGCTGGTCTTGAGCACCTTGTAAAAGATTCACCGACGGGTCAAAGGTTTTCATTTATGGAGAAGACCCAAGGTTTACCCCCAGATTTGCCATTAACTGTGTGACTCTAAAAACTTCCCACCCTCTCTGAGCATCTCCTCTCTCTGCTACACTCTGTTGCCCATGTAGGCTGAAAAACTCACATAAATTCAAGTGAAGTTAGCAAACACCTGAATTAGGAACCTGATGGATCCGAGCTATGGTCCATAAGAACAATATGACTCCAAAACCTGACTTTTTGAAGTTACATTTCTAATGGTGCTTGTCTCTCTCTGCTGATAGTGGAGGGATCCTGGATGCTCAGCTGATGAAGGGGGGTTATTTTTCACCCATTTTTAGCAGCCTACACTGTTGCTTTCTGACGATGGAGGGACTTAAAGGCTTCCCTGTGGTGTAAAGACAAACAGGACTCCACTGAGTCCATGGGCACTGGCTGGAAGTGCCAGATGCCGTCCAAGGCAGGAGTCCCATGGTCCCTTAAGACCTCACTTCTCCAAACTAGAGTCTTGCTGAAGGCCAGGTTATGTGGCCTTCATTTCATACAGCACCATTTCCCATATGTGCATCATCATTAAATCCAAAAGATCAAAATTTCATTTCAAACCCCACCCAAATATGTTTTCAGTACTAGTGAAAGGTAAATAGATCCTTCTGAAAGCATTTTTACAGGATAGCTCCAATCTTCCTTAAAAAAACCCCAGAAACCAGCCAGAGTAGCCAGTGGTTTACAGTCCGTGGTTTTCAATCTGTTTAGTTTGCAGACATTCACATTTTTTACCAGCAGAGCTTCAGCCCCTCATATAGTTAAATTGAAGCCTACTGACAATAGGCTTATTTTTCTTGTGAAGTTTTGTAGACCATTCAGAAACCAGTGCACCCTGAAGACCCACAAAACTGCGGTGAAACTGATTGAAAATGCTATCTACTTATTCTTCTGTAACTGAACAGGGTGGGTTTTGCCACATGTTTATGTGAACTGCCTGCTTCGGTCTCTATTGTGTCTGAGATCTGTGGGCTTTCTAGTTAGGTGAGACAGACATATTCTCCAAGGCTGAAGGCAAATATTATTTAGATATTTTCAGTTATTTAGTGATGTCCCTATGTGGAGTGTAACAACAGCTGTAACTGGGAACTAATATTAATGGACAAAATCCAGTTACTCCTCTTAATCACCAGTTTCTGAGCTTGTTGCAGTGAGGGGAGAAAAGATTTTAAATGAATCAGAATAATAGAAATAATTGCCAAAAGGCTTAATGTAGTTTACCCAGAAATTGTTTCTTAATTGCTCATGGTGGGCTCATGGGAGACAGCAGCAAACAGTGCAGATCCTAGGAATCTCTGTAGCCTAGTGCTGGAGAGAAACCCTCATTTTCTGTGAGGAAAAGTGCACAAAGCTGGGCACTTTGGAAACAACAACAAAGGGGTGGCTGTAGTATCCACTCTGGCTTGTACAAGCCACTTGATTGTGACAGCAAATTTGTGTCCTTCTCCAGATTTTAGGCGTAGTATTAATCATTTGCCATGGTAAGACAAAAGGGTTGTATATTGCCAGGAATATATTAACTCCTCTTTCAAATGAGAGCACAAGAAGGAACTTGGTTGAAAAGGGCATATTTTCTCTGTGGCTGTTGATGCCTCAAAACATAGAAATATAAAAATATTTGTAATAGTTTGTGTCCTACTACAGAGTGGAAGGGGGATAATTACTGTCAGGCCGATTCCTCTGCAGACAGCTGTGCAGCTCGTAACAAGGGATATCTGCACATGTAAAAAGGATACCAAAATCAAATTATCTGAACTTTGAAAATATATTCCTTTCTGCAGCTGACAGTGCTAAAGTTAACCCGGGAGCCAGAGAGCACTCTGTCTGCAAAGAAAATTAAAACTATTTGCTTCCAGCCATCTGACTGGCTCACGGGGTAATAAGAAAGACAAGGACACCAGAGAAAGTTATCATTTTTTCTTGAAGGATGTGTGAAAAATTTTCAATCACTTCTTTGCCAAAATAGTTTTGAAAATACTGGAGAAGCTTGATTTTATCCACCCTGAATTCATCAAAATGTGGAAGCATGTTCTCACAGGTAGCCACAGTTAATCTGTGTAATCTTGAAATGGCTTCCAGCTTTTAGAAGTTTACATTAAGTAAAGATTATCCAATTATAGTTTTCTTTAAAGATAAGAATGATAAGGTTGATGGAGAGACATGCTAGATGACTGAAGTATGCTGCTTATGTTTCATACGTTTTTTGCAGTATGCTGTGAGATTATTCTAAAATCAAAGCACTGATTTCGACTGCACAGAGTGTATGACATCACACAGTAATGAAACATAAACACAACAAAAGATGACAATCATGGTCATCACTGCTGCTATCTAAAACACATTGTGGCACTATGGATATCATCCAGAGTTATACATTAGCTTTCAAAATGCCTCACTTCATGTTTTCATTTCAGCCAATAAATTACTCGAGGCCTGACTCAGCCACTTGAAAAATAAATGTTGACTTTTCAGGAAATTGTGAGCATTACTGGAAGGTCTGAAGTCTGATAAACAGCTGGTTATGGATTGTTTTGTAGGAGGAATACTGTGTTCAGAGAAATTAAAAGGGCATTCAGGAGTTTGGTGGCAGGAAATGGACTCTCATGCTAACTTTGAGTCCTCTCAGTCTCTTACAATGTGTGAAATATACTGCATTTGCTTCTACCTCACTTCAGCTTTGAAAAGTATTCCTTTTGTAAGCAGGCTTGGACAGTTTTAAGAAACCAGGTGAATACTGGTCCCGAGAAGACCAAACATTAAGTTAATATCCATTAAGTTAATATCCATTTCAATTGTATCAGTAAGGTATTTCAAGGAATGATTTGAAAAATAAATATTAGTGTAATGTGTCAAACTGGTAATAAACACAATTTAAAACAAGGTATTGTGGCTTATCAGAATTAACCTCCCAAAGAAAAGCCTACCTGCAAGTGGAAACACAGGATATACCTGAGGGAAAAAAAAAATCACCTGAGGATGCTTGCTCCCAGGTGGCCAAGAGGCCAATGGCATCCTGGCTTGTATCAACAACAGCGTGTCCAGCAGGACTAGGGCAGCAAATGTCCACGTGTGCTGGGCACTGGTGAGGCCACACCTTGAGTCCTGTGTCCAGTTCTGGGCCCCTCACAACAAGAAGGACATTGCAGGGCTGGAGTGTGTCCAGAGCAGGCCAATGGAACTGGGGAAGGGTCTGGAGCACAAATTTTATGAGGAGCAGCTGAGGAAGTTGGGGGTGTTTAGCCTGGAGAAAAGGAGGCGCAGGGGAGACCTTCTTGCTCTCTACAACCCCCTGACAGGAGGGTGCAGAGAGCTGGGGATCAGTTTCTTCTCCCAGGTAACGAGTGATAGGATGAAAGGAAACAGCCTCAAGTTGTGCTGGGGGAGGTTTAGATTGGGTATGAGGAAACACTTCTTCACTGAAAGTGTTGTCAAGCATTGGAACAGGCTGCCCAAGGAAGTGGTGGAATCACCGCCCTGGGATTGTTCAAAAGGCATATGGATGTGGCATCTGGGGACATGGTTTACTGGTGAACAAGATGGTGCTGGGTTAACAGCTCGAATTCATTATCTTAGTGGTCTTTTCCAACCTTTATGATTCTCTGAATTCAGAAGCATCATTGCCATCCCAGGAGGGCTGTCCCTGCAGCTGGGTGTACCTGCTCTGCCACAGGCTGCAGGAAAACTGCCTGGGTGCTGCCCTGAGCCCACCCTGCTCTGAGAACCTCTGTGAGCAACTGCTGCAAATCCTGAATTCACTGAGCAAACAGCATGGCCATGTTGCCAGTGGCTTGTCTAGTTGTACGCAGCCTCTTAGGGCCACAATTTCAGTCCAACATTGGTCTAAAAGGCAAGAAATACTAATTTGCCATCTGAATTCCTTGCTTTTCCCCTTTCTCTTCTTCCAGTTCCCTGGCTTCCCTCTCCAACCCACACTGAACTGAGGAGGCCGTGTCCCTTAGCGATGTCACGCTGGTGTCATGCTGTGTGTTGTGCAGGTGGTTGAAGGCTTTTTTGTGTTCTCTGAGAAAGGACTGCCTCCTTGTTTGCATCCAGGGAGACTCAGTGGTGGCCAGTGTCTGTTGAGCAGAGCTGGGGCACCTCCACCTCTGTCTCGTCCCTAGCTGCTGGTGGATGCTGAAATGCCAACCATGTGCTCAGGCCAATGAGTGAACAAGGAAAATTCTCCAAATCAAGCAGTCTCTTGCAGCACTTTTAATGTCACAAGTGTTTGGGGGGTTTTTTTGGTGGATGATGCTGGAAAACTTGTAAAGATCTGTGAATTTAACTGGTGTCAGTGAAATTTTCGGGGTGAGATTCATTATCCAAGAGACTGTGATTCTTGTTTGGGAAAAAAAAAGAAAGATTTGGACTTTAGCTTTTTCCTTGTCATAGGTACTGGAGGGAGGAAGACTGAAAAATGTTATTTTTCCTTTGGTTATTGTATGCAATAACCACTTGTCCTTATTCTGGCTTCTTTTATTCTGTTGCACTCAGTCTTTTTCTCTACCTTCATTCAAAATGCCTCAGCCTCACCTGTGTGTTTGCAATGACCCCACGTGAAAGGGAATTAAAATGTTGTGCCATTTTCACACCTGCAGACTAACCTTTATTTATATAAAGCTTCTGTATTTTGGGACCTGGCTGTGCTCTGACACCACAGGTCACCACTGGCAAATTCAAGTCAGAAGTTATTTTATTTGTGGGGAAAAAAATGCTGGAAGGCATTGCCTGTCCCATGGCAGTGAGGAGCTCAGGGGTGCCTTGAGGACTGTTCAGAGAGAGGATCTGGGTAAGAGCTGTGGGAGATCCACACTGAGTTCTGCAGATCCAGAAGAGGCAGGAGGGATCACATCTTACCCAAGTCACCTGGTGTTACTTTTGGGGTATTTGCTTTGGCACTTGCTCTTTTCTGCATTTCCCACCTTGGTCTGTATTATAATTTTTATTTCCCAAGGATGCTAAAACCTTAAAGGGAAGGCCTGAGGACTGCAGTCCTGTGCAAAGGCGATGAAAGGTAACCCTTCTCTTCCTCGAAGCTGTGAGTATGACCTTTTCACTGGGGCAGAAAATGCAAGAGGTGGGCTCCAGGCAATCTGGGCCAGAATTGGTGCAAAGTTAATTTTCACATCTCACCTCTCCATATTCACAGTGAGTCTAGAAATTGCCTGCAGCTCTATTTTTAATTCCAGATGAAAGACTTTGCAGACGGAGGAATGGAGCCGAGGGTGAGTTTCTCAGAAATGAGAGAAGGTGCAAGGAAAAGGGGAGAAGCTGAGTGGGTGGTGGATGGAGTGAGGGTCTCTGCTTACATATCCTTCACAGGGTTCGTTTCCACTGACCAATGCAATGCTACACCTTGGCAGTGTGGCATGCCAGGGGAATACCAGAGTTTAGCAGAAAGGCGAGGATTATGCCCAGAGTAAATGCAAATGTGAGGAGAAAACAGGGCAGGCATCAAACCTCTATGATGCACAACTCCATCATGGGTGTGTGATTCTTCAGGGTCTGGCAAAGCAGCCAGCAAGTCCCTCTGCAACATCAGGTGTCCTTTGCCCACAGATCTGCCTCATGGAGTGGAAACGAGGGCTCAGACACTGCTGGTCTCTGGCTCCCTGCCCTGACCTCCCTGGGATGCTGTGAATCTTCTAAGCAGGAGAGGGTTTGGTCATGTTTGTTTGCAGTTATTTTTCTCTGAGGCCCTTCCTCGGGATTTTGTTAGCATTGCAAATTCCCATTTCTCAATCTGCATTCTTCCAGCAGGCAGACAAAGGCATTTGAAACTAGCTGCATTTATCACTAATGCTCGATCTGGATGAAAGAGGGCTGGATGGATCCTCAGGCGCAGGGGTTACGCCATCACTCCATCCACCCTGGGGGAGCCGTGCTGATTTACCACAGCTGAGGATCCGCTTGGTGGAATTTAATCTGGGGAGGGTTTGGTGATGATCTGATCAAAGGCAACCTCTGCTGAGGCTGAATTCAAAAGGCTGAAGGATGGGAACACTACGCTCTTGGGACATGCTCTACTCTTCCTTAGGAGGTGGCCGGAGAGTCCGGCTCAGCCTGTTGCACAGCAATGCTGTTGCAGATAACAACCATCTGCATACTTGGCAGGCTCTCTCCGGTTGCATGTCCACCCCTGAGGCAATCGCTGTCCCTTGGATGGCCTGTTAGACCAGGTTTAGGCAGACTGATAAGATTAAAGAGGTGAAAGAAAAGATATGGCAGAGGCAGCATTTACCCTTGAAAGAGTGTTTGCTCAAGGACCAGGATGCAGAGCAGTGCTGGGGAAGACCTTTGCTCCCAGCTCTGTCCCTGGGCAGCCAGGTCCATCTCGAGGGATATGGTAAGCAGGACCAGGCAGGTTGCTCTAGCACTTGGGAACAGGATTGTGTCCACGCAGACATGTCCTTGGGGGTCCAGCAGGTTTTAAACTCTCAAACTAGTTGCAAATAAGCAGCTAGTAGTGATGTTTTCAAGAAGCAGACTGGGTTTTGGGTTGGTTTGTGTTTACCCAGCTGAGTTTCAGTCACTCAGTTTTAGCACTGAGGGCACTGAAGGACAGTAGTGGAAATAAGCTTTAAAATGTATTACTTCCTTTTGTCTTCAGCTTCTGCTACCCACTTACAAGACTGAAGAAGCTGGATTTGGGTGCTTCCCTCACCATCGGGTACTTAAGACAATTTCTTGGTCAGTCCTGTCTGGCTTGAGCTGCTCTTTGCACGTCCCTTTCTCTGAGGACTGTGTTGCAGCCATACCCATCTGTGTTTCCTTCCAGGTGCCTGGTGGCAAGACAACCTCTGCAGATGTTCTGCTTTCATTTTCAGCACATATCTGCTGTGTGCCTCTCCCTTACTGGATAATGCTGGAGTCTCAGATCTGATGAACTCTGAGAGTCCATTCTGCCATCACTGTTGTGGCTGAAGCATTGAACAGATTAATCCAAACCATATAACTTTAGCAGAAGCTAGGTTCAAAGTAGTGGCAAAACCCACCCAAAGAAGAGGTAAATCTGTGGGTAGTTACTCCACTGTGCTGTTGGCTCAGATTGCTGCTGATTAAATGTTTAAAGCTGCTTCAAGGTATGTCTACAGGTTATCTCTTCTGTAGCAGAGCCTTTGATCAACTTCTGCACTGTCTGAAATAAACTCCTTTAGCCAGATACTTCATTCTTCCCAAGGAGTTTGCATCCCAAGTCCTTTGGCTGGCTCTCTGGACCTTCAGAGGGTTTTTTCTGGTTTTCTACCCATTTGTTAACATGGGAATAACATATGAACTGGAGCCTGAGTGATGGCAATTTAAGCTGTAGATTTTTGAGGCTCAAATCTTGGTTAACACTGCTGTGCTGACTGTGGATGTGATTTCCTTCCAGACATTCCTACTGCGCTGCACGTTGCTGCCAAGATATGTAAATTGCCTCACTTAGATTCCTTTGCTTTCTAGTATCATGTTAAGTTAGGCATTACCTGGCCTCTCATTAAGTTTTCATTTTTAAATAGCTAATTATTTAACTTCCTTTTTTTGATGATCTGGACAACATTTTGAGCTCTATTTATATGTGAGTATGGCTCAGGTTTAAAAACTGTGCTGCTAGTAAAATCTGAGTGATGTAGGGCACTGCTGCTGAGCCACATGAGGCCTGTGTTGCATCTATGTGTGCTTTTTTCTCCTGATGAAGTCCTGGGCAATGCCAAGGAGTAGAAGTGAAGAAAAATAACCTTGTGTGACATCAGTTGCCTGTGTGAAGGCATTTAATGATGCACTGTGCACCTTGATATAAAACATTAGTAATGCTCCTTCATTTTGCTGGCATAGAGAAACGGGGTGAATCACCACGATGGCATTAGCTGAGACAAATAAAGCATATTTAACAAGTCCTTCAAAGCCAGTGATCTCTGTAGACATGCCACAGTCAGGACTGCTGGTCATATTTTACTAACATCATTCCTAGAGAGAAGTGTCTCTTTCCTTAAATAGATCAGCTGACTTTAGGGAAAGAGGCTGGAAGAGCAAAGCCCCAGTAGTGGTTTATGGGTGAAGCTCCCATGGAAACGACAGAGCCAAGCACCTCAAAGGCTCAAAAGGGAATCAGTTCGATCTAAAACTGACCTTGAGAGATTGTTCTCCAAACCCTGTGTTGCAAAAGTGCTAGCTGTTCTTGACAAAAGGAAGGTAGATATTTGATTACAAAGCTTTTTCTCAGTTATTTAATTAAGAGAATTAATGGTTAATTTCATCAGCAGTTTCTGGGTTGCTTTGTCGGTGGCCTGTGGCTGAAGGACAGCAAAACTGTTTGAGCCTTCGGCTGGGAACAACCATAGTTTACTGTGCATTTTGCTTTTGTCAGCATTTCCAATAATTGAACCAATTTCTGATAGGAATTACTCACCCTCCCTCTTCACCCAGCAATCAATATTCTCAGCAGTCAGTTTTCTTTGGGTACACTGATACTTTTCTCTTCATTTGGATCCCTCTGTGCTACATCTGGGCCACCATGGTTTGGTTCTTCAGGAGGAAATAAAAAAGCAAGTCTGAGGATGCACAGATGCCTTGGAGGCTTGGCCTTTGGGGCTCTCCAGTCTTCAGAGGCTGTGGATCTGCTTGGAAGATACATCCATCTGCCATTTGTTGCTTGTGGAAGTTGCATACTTAACTTATGGGCTTCTAGAAGGTTAATCAGTGTAAGAAACAGTGCTGAAATCTCTGGTTTACTTTGAGTTCACCATCATATCCGGCTTTGAGCACTTTGGAAACTCCTCACCTGATAAAACTGAAGGTGTCATCCCATGGCTCTGTTGAAGCTCTTTCTGTAGAAGTGCCTAAAGCTGTACCCCATCACTGGCTGCAGGCTTGTTTTCATTGGGGAGCATGGGTCAGTGTGTCCCTAAGTATACAAACTACAGACTTTTATCCCAGAATGCACTTGAAGTGTGGGATGCATCTCATGCAATTTTGAGTGGCTACAGGTAGGCACTTTATAGGGGTAGGCATCCCCTCCAAAGGGATCAGGACTCGTGTCCCCCACAGGGTGAGTCACAGAGCTCCTGGGACCTGATGCAAGGGGATTTTCAGGCTCCTCAGACTCATTTGGGGAATGTCCTTGACTGAAACATTGCTGGCTTTAGGTCAAAAAGCTGATTCAGTAGAAGTCTAAACTTCTGTCCTTATGCTGTTTAGGAAACATCCTGATTTACTTAATTTAAACAAAGGCAGATATCCGGTTAAAATCCCTGAAGCTGCAGCCAATAAGTGCCTTATTTCAGCACTGTGCTTGCAATGACTGCTACCCACCATAAAAACGCGGTTCAGGGGAATACGAGTATTAAGAAAATAAATGGACCTAATACTTGAATTAGACGCAGATTTGAAATATGCGAGGAAAGATGGAGCAAGCAAAAAGACCTGACAAAGAATAAATAGACCTGGTGACAGCATGCTTAAGCCAGGCTGCTGCACAGGGTGTTTTTTTATCTTGTATTTGATTTCTTCCCTCACACTGGGTAGGTGAGAAAGGGGCTTGCACTGCCAGGCATCTTGAAAAGAATCTGCAAAAGGGTGATCCGTGGTGTGGAGAGGGCTTGAAGAGCTCCAAAAGGAGTTGCAGGAGAAGACCTCACTGTTTTTAGTGGATGCACTGAAGAAGATTGGATACGGACAGGTTAGGGCCAGTGATAGGGTGTATTTGAGACACATTAATATTTTCTTAGGTTACTCCTGCAGGTGTTCATGCCTGCTGGCCAGATGGATTATTCATGTCTCCAGCACCACCAAGTATGTCACCTATATGAATGGATGTCATGGTTTAACCCCAGCCAGCAGCTCAGCCCTGCAGAGCTGCTCGCTCACCTCTCAGTGGGGTGAGGGAGAGAGCCAGAAGGGTAAAAGGGAGACAATTAATGGGTTGAGATAAAGACAGTTTAATGGGTAAAGCAAAGGCCCCACACACAAGCAAAGCAGAACAAGGAATTAGTTCACCACTTCCCCAGGGCAGGTGTTCAGCCATCCCCAGGACAGCCGGGCTCCATCACACGTAACCGCGACTCGGGAACACAAACGCCACCACTCCAAACAACTCCCCCTTCCTCCTTCTTCCCCCAGCTTCATGTACTGAATATGATGCCATATATATGGTATGGATCATCCTTGGGTCATCTGGGGTCAGCTGCCCCAGCTGTGTCCCCTCCCAACTCCATGTGCACCCCCAGCCTCCTCACGATTGGGGTGGGGGGATGAGGAGCAGAAAAGGCCTTGGCTCTGTGTGAGTCCTGCTCAGCAATAGCAAAGCATCCCTGGGTTATCAGCACTGCTTCCAGCACAAATCCAAAACACAGCCCCATACCAGCTTCTGTGAAGATTAACTCTATTCCAGCCAAAGTCAGCACTGTGGGTCTGTCAGTACATATTATCCTGGGTTTGGAAAGGCAGGAAGAGGTTGGATGTCCTCCCTGGGCTCATACAGGAGATTTGGCATAAAGACCCAGTCTCTCCAAAACCACGTCTTAATGAAACCAGTATGTGAAACTGTAAAAAAAATCGTGTTGTAGAAGACCTTGAGAGGTCAATGAGTCCTTCTGCCAGCCCCTCCACTTCTTAATGAAAATAGTTGATCTTGTCCCTCTCTTTGACACAGCTCTGGCTCTTCCTGCTTTTGGAAGTGAAACTGGTTTGGTAGTGGGGTAGGGAGGAGAGTGATTTCTTGGTTTATTTTCTGCCTCTTTCTAGTGGCTGGGGTTTTCTGGGACACTTCCCTGATTAGGATATCATGTGTGAGAACACAGTCTGACTGCAGCCCAGAGCAGAACCCTTTGTCCCTGCTGTTGCTGGGACTGAGGAGATTGTCAAGAGAGTCGATGGGTCTGCTGAGACGGCAGGATCAGACTCTGTGTCCCCTGCCTGAGCGCTCTGTGGAGACTCTAGCACTGAGACTCGAGTCATGGTCTTTTCTTTGCCTTAGGCTAATGATACGAGCTGGAGTCATCCTGGCTCTGAGGTTAGACTCATCTGGTATAAAAAAAGGCGAGTTCAGAACAGGCCACCCTCAGACTCTAAACAAGAATGCTGTCGCTCCGTTTATGAATTCAAGATGTCAGGTTTTACATCCCCAGATCTATTTTCTGCTATGGTTTCTATTCAAGAAGGGCTGTGCCTGTGTAATGAGTAGCAGCTGATGAGGTCTTACGGCTCAGCATTACGCAACCAAAATCAATCACATGTTATGCAGGAGCCCCTGGCATGGCACAGCGAGGAGCTCAGCCTGGGGCCAGCCCTGTTTTGGGAGCCTCCACATCATTCCCATGCCTGTCTGATATCTCTCAGGTGTGTGGATAGGGACAGGACTTGCTGCCTTTTTTCTCAGAGGGCAAGTTGTGAAACCTGTCCATCCTGGTTTTCTTTCCAAAGCCCCTAAAATCTACTCTGGCAGGATGTTATGGTGTCCTTTGGGACACAGCTGTGCTTTAGCAGTGACTGTGCCTCATCTTCCAGGCAAGGTAAGTCTTGTGAGTGTAGATAAGATCTTTTATTAATCTTTTATTCTGGTCTAATGAAAAATCTCACTTTTCCCCGCATTTGCTTCTTGTCCTGAGGGCACTGTGGGTACCACAGCACCTAACCACCCCTCCTGGGATCAAAAAGCCCAGACCCCACATCAACCCTCCTGGCAGCAGCTCAATGTGGTCTCTCTTAATCCCCTTGATCTCCTTAATTCCCCCAAGAAAGGGGTGCCAGGGAGCTGATGAGTTGATGTAGGTAAACAATGGCGTTTCATGTTCCAAGAATGATAAATAAATTTCTTCAGGTCAAACCAAAACAAATTATTTGCATTTTCTTTGCAAACTGAGGGGAAAAAAAAGGAAAAGATTCCTGTAGGGTCAAGACCAAATATTTTCTTCCATCCAAACCCCAAATGTTTTATTGCATTTATTAACCTTTTCATTCAACTTTGTTTTCTTTTGATTTATATTAGTTTGTAAAACAAAAAGACTGTTTTGAGGCCCAAATGGGAAAATGTCGAAATGAAACATTTTTGTATTTCAGAAAAAACCAAACCCATTTTGTTTAGAAGATTTTGAAACAATGTGTTTTGAAATTTTTTCAGAATTCTCCTCCCACTCTTTTCTCTTTGTTTTCTTTTTTTTTTTATTTCTTCCCTCTAGCTGAAGCTATTAGCTCAGATCACCCTGAATTTGCCAGCAAATTAATCTTCCAAAATCTTTAATTTCTGGTTTACTTGCTGCTACTGAAAAGAAAAAACCCAACCAGATTAAAACAAATAAGAAATGCCCTGCAATACCTGTGAGAATCAGCTCTGGATGCTGCTGTGATATGGATAGGGAGGGAAGAGCAGCTGGGTACCTCTGAAATGGACTTTGCATTGGCCCAGGACAAGGGCAGTAGACAGCTCTGCCTTAAAAACCTCTGCTGCAACCACTACAGAGAGGTTTTTTCTCACTCTAGGGGATGTGAGTGCCAAATTGGTGTTGCCTCCTCATCCCCCTCTTCAGCAGTCCAACCTCCAGCAAAGCTGGTGGGAGTGTGACTTTCTCACTAGCTCGAAGTCAGGCACTCCCCAGGGGTGGAGGTGATGCAGTTGGTGAGACTGGTTACTCCAGAGATTGCTGGTACCCCTGAGAAATTGCTGAGGAGCAGCAGCTCCAGCTGGTTTGTGGTCACAGAATCGTAGCACGGCTCAGGTTGTAAGGAACCTTAAATATCATCTTGTTCCAGCCCCCTGCCACCTTCCCCTAGGCCAGATTGCCATCCAAACTGCCTGTGGTCATTGCGTTTAAGCCATTTCAGACCCCTCGTGGCACCCAAGGCCTGCAGTGCTGTCTGCCTGGAGCTGATCCTGGCTGCTTGGCCCCTCTGGGCAGCCAAAAGCATCTTTGGGTAACAGGCCCTGCGATGTCACCACCTTGGAAAGAGCAGTCCGGGATGCTCTGAGCTTCACAGCGAGTTTCACCACGTGTTGTGCCCTGAGACATGCAACCCTCATGCAACCCTGAACAGGGCAGCCTCTACCAGCAGCACCCAAAACTGACAGAAAAAAGCAGGAGGAAGAGAGGAGCAGGATCATGACCCTTGGTGAGATCACTGTCCCGTATCATATGGGCTACAAGAGACAAAAGCCAGCTTTGGAGATTACTGCTTTCACTCGTACCCAGCTGCTGTTCAGACCTTTCTCTCTCCCCGTGCTGGTATTGCCCCTGCTCTGTTCTTGCCCACAAGAAGAATGGCATGAAATATGAGTGCGAGAATAATTTAAAAAAAAAAGAAGGCTTTTTTTTTCTTTGAATAAAGCAACAAAGTAGCCAACAAATTGATTCTTTGAAACTGATGGAGTGGAAGGAGTCAACTGGAAATAATTTTTTGCTATATAGCCTTAAGACTATTTCTCTTAAGACCCTGGCAAACAAGTAATATATTTTCTTTTGCATTTATAAACACTAAGTTGCCTTTTTATTTTAGAGTGTTTGGGCAAGTAAGCACAGATTAGTTTGTGACACAAAGGCTGGTGGCAGTGGTATAAACATAGGGTTTTTTAACTCTGCTGTGAGAGAGCTCAGTGAATGCAAGGAGGGGTATGGTGGGGAGGGATGAGGTTGTGTTGTGTGTGATGGTGCCCCTCACACACGGGGACATCCATGGTCCTTGCTGGCATGGAGGGAGAGCCCAGCTGTCTGCAGCTTCCCCAGGGAATTTTTGGGGCTGCTGCCAGCCTTTTGCTTATTGTCTCTATATTCATAGACCACAGTACTTTTTGCCACAACAGCAAAATTCACCTGCAAACTCTGTTGTAGGGGTATTTGAGTGCTCTGATGGCTGCAGGCACACGAGGAATGGTATTTTGTCCCTGAGAGCAGAGTTAGAGTTCCACAGAAGCGCTTAAGGAATATCAAGTGGGAAGATTCATGGCTCAGCCATGGCATTGGTGCTTCACGGTCTGCCAGTCCCCTGGCAGTCCCCTGGCATCCAACCTCCAGCAGTGATTTGGACCTCTAGGCCTCTGCCAGAGCTCTGCCATCACAACTTCTGCCAAAATTAGGTGACTCAGCTAGGATCATACAGGAAGTTTGTGGCAAGGGGGTGAGTCCAGAAGCTGCCTCCTTCCCTTCCCCTCCTTTCCTAACCACAGTACTAGTCCTTTTCCTTTAATCTGCTGACCCACACGCAGCACAGCAGTGCACATGTGCATTCAGAGGGTGTAGGAGAGGACTAAAGGAGGACAAAAGGAAGACATTTGGGTTTGGTAGCATTTTGCATCCACTTTGCACCACTTGGAATAACTGCATGCAGTACAGAGCAGTGGAGAAATAGGCTCCCTTACCATGGGACTATTATATTACATATCCCATAAAACAAGCCCTTCATTTTGCTCATTAAAATCAGGCATGCTTGTTTGCTGGAGTTCAGCTGTACAGTATTTCTTCTATTTGTGGGTTTAGCTATAAAACTGAAAGAAAACTTTTCTTATGGTTAATTTTCCTTTTAATTGCTCGTACTAGAGCCCTTCAGACTCCAGACCATTTTTATAATTACTGGACTGCATTCTTGCCCCCTGTACCTCTTTTATAGGGTAGGAGCACTATTTGCCTCTCCTGGGTCCAGAATCCTTGTTGAGATGAAACTGTCAAAATGCAACCACAAATCAAGGCTCTCAGCTCTTGTACTGGTGTGTTTGTTATTCCCATACCCAAACTGAAAATGGCCTTTTCCTTTCTTCTCCAGAAATAAAATAATTTTTTTAAAAATCCAGTCAAGACACCTTTCTTGCAGTCTGGGTCTGCAGTTGGGTGAGAGGCTGTGCTCTGGTTGCAGCGAGAGGATGGGGACTCCAAAGCAGTGGGTGAGAGCTCTGCTTTGGCCACCAAGTTGCTGTGTGGCCCATGGCTCTTCCCAGCAGGCTGGGCTTCATGGCAGAGCAAAGTGAAACTCAGCACACCAGCCCTCCCAGGCTCCCTGTCTCTGTCCTGCTCCAGGCCATAAACCCTGGCTGCAGTGTCAAACCATCTGGGCTGTGTTTCACAGCTCTTTGTAGTTCAGTAACACCAAGCTGGTTTTCAGGGGCAGTTGGAGATGTCTGCTCTTTGGGGCAGGCAGAGGACCTCATAGGAAGGCAATATTTGGGATGCTTTTAGTCTGCACCTCCATTGCAGAAGGAAAGCAGTGCCCCAGTTCCAACCCCTGTTAGCTGTGCCTCTGCCTCTCACCAACCTCCTCCCCCACTTTTTGGGGAATTGTTCATGTCTAAAGCAATTTTTCCTGCTCCCCATGTGCCAGAGATGGATCTCTGCTCACTACAGCTATGCACAGTATGAGAACAAATTGAATTTAATTCTCTGCCTGGTGCTGTGATGATTCCAAATGTGAACTCTAGGCACGGCCTCAAGACTATAGTAAGCCAATCCACAGGACTTGCACCCGAATTTTCATCAGTCCAAACCACACGGAGTCAAATTCCCCTTAGTTTGGCTGAAGTTGAGTTACTGCTGCCAGCAAGGTGGCAGAGGATGCCCCAGGGCTGAGGAATTCCTGCCATGGATTAGGTCAGCCATGAGCAAGCATGACCGGCAGTAATTTGGGTGAAAGGAGTTGATGAGCTCATATCAGCTCCTATGTGTAGATTGATCTGTCCCTGTGATTACTGGAAAAGGGCAGGTTTACCCAAAGGCACAGCAGGTGGGACAGTGGGGACAGACTCTCTCACAGCTCTGCAGGAACTGTGGACAACATCTTTCCAGGAAAGCAGAGTGAGCCTCCTGGGCATCTCACCACAGAGAGACAAAAGATGGGGCACAAACTGAACACTTCTCGTGGTTTGTCCCAACCAGAAGTGACCTCAGAGTGGCTGGTTGTGCTGCAAAGGGTGTGCTGGTCAGGCTAGCTGGGTTGAAGGTGGGGTGTCTCTGGCTGCCCTGCCATGCAGAGACACTTCCCAGGCTGGAGAGTCCTTGGGCAGCAGTGACTGCAAAACCCATCTCACACTCAGCCAGGGAGGGGATGAGACTCCTCTAGAGGTGCTATACTGGGAGAGGACTCCAATGGTTCCCATTTTTCACCTTGGTCGGCTGCACATCGGGTCTCAGCTGTGGATCTCAAGCCTCTCTACTTGTGCTTTTGCCATATGTCTCTGAGCTTGTGACAGCTTGGTTCGTGCTTCAGGGTAATGCCTATTTACTGGCAGTAGGTTCAGCAGTTGCCAGGGTAGGCAAGTTATTTGCAGAGTTTCTATTTCCTAATAGTCTTATAATGCAGCCCACTGTTGATAGTTTGTTTGAAAAGTCACTTTTCATATATAAACATATTCCAGTCAGTTATTATTTGCTTTTCTAAGTCCTGTTATCAATAGAATTTATTATTAACACCCGTCCCTACTTCAGTAGAAAATGTTGTTCTGGAATATTTGTGTGTCTGAAAACGATAAATATTGAGATTTCTGCTTTTTATATTTGTGAAAGGGCAATTCATTTATTCAAGTACTCAACTTTTGACCCGATCTTTGGAGTAGTCACTTCTGCTGGTTGAATTATTCATTGTGAATAAATTATCCTGTGGATTTATCCCCTCCTGTTTGTGAAGCGTATGCTGAGTAATCCTGATTTCTGAGAACAGAGCCATCATTTGCGAGAATTCACTGAATAGTTGCATATCCGATGCTTTCCGCAGCAGCCACAGTCTGGTCGCTTCCTTCCCCGTCTGCTTTCCTGGAGACCTGCGATGGAGGGAGCAGATTAAAGCCAAGACCCTCTTTCTGGGGGAAATAAGACCACCCTACCTACACATCAGCTTGAAGGGGCTGGGATTGAAACCCACAGTCAGTGGAGCAGATCCTACATCCCACCTCCATCTCCTTTGCCTGAAGTTTCTCCACTTCTGCATTTGGCCCAACATTTATAGTTTAAATCCTAGGAATCGGGAAGAAAAAAAGAAAATCAGCATAAAACCTAAATATGAAGCCATTCTGCAGACAGCCATGCTTTCAAGCAAGGTCCCAAGGAATGCTTTTCGTCACTCGCAGTGAAACTCTAGGACTTTCCTCTCTAAACACTGGCAGAGCTGCAGATGAAAGGCTCCTGCCTTGAAGCTCAGCTTTTGATCTCCCCATTGCCTGCATGCTTGGCTGAGGAGCACTGCTGCAGCCCTGCATCCCTCTTCCGAAAGAAAACAAGTGTTTTCTTTGCCTCTCCCCATTTAATATTATCCCAGTTTACCCAAGGGATGGACAGCCCTATTTTCTGAGGGTCAAATATTATGACAGCTTTGGATATCAGTGTTCTCGCAGTACTGCTGGCAGTTGTCTTCCAAAATAACTTCACTTGTCCTTTTTAAGGAATAAACTCTCCTGGATACTTCAGCTTTGATTCTTGCTGGGTTTTGGGAAGGCTTTTTCTCCGAGGGATGGGGTTTGGAGCTCTATTTATTTTTTCTGAGGAAACCTCTGTCTGTTGTGAGATGGCTCTTAAATGAAACATGGAGCATTGCCAATCTCTGTGGAAGACAAACAGCCTTGAAGATGCTGAGCTATCACTTGCTGTTGGAATTTTGAGGGCCAAGGACTGAAAAAGTGAAGTAGGAAGTATTTCCAAGCGAAATTGTGAGTGTGTTTGAGATTCACTGTTGGGAATTGTCTGATAAGTGAGGGCTGCTCACCACCTTAGAGGTCTCGCAGGCAAAATTAGAGAGGGAGGAGCTGATTTTCCATTGTTGCATATGGTATCCTTTGCTCCTACAGAAATGGAATGTAAACCTCTGCCATGCCAGAAATCTCTGTTCAGGAGTTGGTATTGATTTACACCCACTTAGCACTCAATTTGTGCTGATGTAAACATCTGCTTAAGACAGTGGCAAATCTGGATAATTTTGTGGTAGTCCTGAGTCAAGTAATAGTGTAATCAAGAGTAATGACCATGGAGGACTGACTTTTGTTTTGTGCATACACTTGCTCTTCCTCCTCAGTGGAAAGGGAGTTGCTGTGAGCAAGCACCAGCAGGTGCTCGGTGCATCTCCTGGCACAGCAGTGCTCCCACACCTCCGATGGCTGAGCAGATTCATCATCCCGTGCTCTGAGATGTGTNAGTGGAAAGGGAGTTGCTGTGAGCAAGCACCAGCAGGTGCTCGGTGCATCTCCTGGCACAGCAGTGCTCCCACACCTCCGATGGCTGAGCAGATTCATCATCCCGTGCTCTGAGATAAAACCCTCCATAAAGCAATATTCCGCCTCTAAAAGCTGCAACTCCAAAGTAACATGATGCAGAAAACTGGTTTTAATTAGAAGGAAAAGTGTATTTTAAGAGCATTTCAGCTAATGCATCCTAAAGCCTCCTGTCGAGGGGACAAGTTATATTTTGCACCTGCTGTGTTACTGAGGGGAACTCCCAGGGATTGCTCTGATCAGCTGATGTTTATGCAGTTTTAACCATCTCAATTAGGACTTTTGGCAATTTTCACTAATACATTACATGCATTTTTGAGCCCAGTTGAGTGAGACTCTATGTCTCCAGTAGTGAGAGGGAGTAAACTGGTTACGGGTTAAGTAGGACGTGAGAGGAAACACTGCAGTGCCACGGCATCTCTCTCTGGATGCATTTAACAGAGTGGTTAAAGAAAAAGGGGCAACTTGTCTTGCATTAGTTGTGCCATTTCTGGGATCATGCTGGGAGCACATCTGCTCACTCCTGCAGGACTTCTACCTCTCCCTTGCTGATGGACAAGACACAGGTTGTCTCTGGTTCCCTGAGCCTCTCCAGCTTTTCTCTTTATTCTCACACTGGGGCTCCTCCAAGGCTTCCCCCAAATCTCTGCAAAGATATGGAATGATCACTAATGTCCAGAACAGTCTGTGAGTGAAATACCTTAGAGTCAGATGTACCTCCAGCACGTGGTGAATGGGAAGGGCTGTGCTCATCCCACGTCTCTCATCTCACACTGAGCCCAAATTCAGTTCCCCTCTTTGCTGTGGGATTCTCAGCACATGAGCAGCCCAGTTTTTCTTCCCTCTGTTTCGTTGGTACAGCAGCACTGTTCCTCCCTTGAGGCTCTAAGGACACTGCAGGAGCACTTGGCTGCTGCAGCTATGGCACCCATGTAATTCCTTGTACCCTCTGTGCACTGAAGGCCTGGGAGAATTTTTCAGAGACAAAATCCCATTCCAAAAATTAATTGCGTCGAGAGCTGTGGGGTTTTGCTGAAACTCCCCTTTCAGATTTATAAGCCTGACAAATACAATTTTTTTCCCAGCTTGCTGGCCATCTGCTGATCCTCTATAAATATAGCTGATATAGTGTTTTGTCTTAAAAAGGAAGAAGACACACATTTACACACACAACCTGTAATGGGGTGGTGCCAATGGAAGGTATTAGGAAATAGAGCTGGCCAGGACTCATGAATCACATAGAAGAGCAGTATGGCTCAATGTGCTGTGGGATCAACTCACTCTAAGGGCTGAACAATCTTCCCAAACAGCCTGACACCCAGTAAAGGCCCTGTTGGTGACATTGCTTGTCTCTCCTGGTTGTCTCTCCTCTCACAGGATTTAGCATCCCTGTGAGGGGTTGCACCCAACCCAGCTTTCACCTTTCCAGGAACGTGCCAGATGGCATGAGGATTGTGCCCCATGTCANGAAGGAAGGAAGGAAGGAAACACACACTCAGCAGGTAAAGGGTGTGAGCACTACCCAACAGAAAAAGAAGGTATTATGTATGTTCTCTTGGATTTTGCTACATGTTTTATCATATTGTGTGCACACAGGAGATGTCTTACCTCTGCGGAGGTGAACATTCAAATATACTGGGTTATAAATTGGTCCATCAGCTGGGAAATAACCCAGTGACCATGCTGATACCCTCATGCCCCTGCTCCTCCTCACTCCTGAGCAGTATGCAAGTCCTTGGCATAGAGATGTGTATTCTTCTTACACAGCTCACAAGTAGGAGCTGCCATTTTTGGATATGAACATTTCCCCCTCTGTTTCTGGCCACTGGAGCTCTGAATGCATCTGCTCTTGGGTTTTGCAATAAAGGGAGTTCTTGGCATTTTATTTTCCCTCCCTGCCTTGTGAATCTGGTGTTGGCTTGTGGGGAGTCCTTGCAGGCAGGCACTGGCAAACAAGGGGCACAGCATCTCCCCAGGGCATAAAGAAATGGCCCTTGCCTGGTTTTGTAGCCTGAGAAACCATGGCCAGACCCTGCCAGAGGATGGGAAAGACAGGGGTTGGGTTTTTCTCCAGAGATCTGGGGCTGTGAACAGTCTAATGGCACTGGGTGGGAGCATTTTGAGGCTGCTCCCTCCCCAGGACTTGCCTAAGACGAGTGGGATGAGTGACAGATTTCTCCTCTGAGACCAGCGAGGAAAAAAATCTTCCATTGCTGCAAAGCAGCCTCAGGAGAGCATCTCCCTGACTGCTCCTCCATCCTGGAACCAAGAGCCTCTGCAGCTTTTTCACGCCTCTGTGTGAAGGTCAGTGCCAGTGTCCCTGGCCAGGGAGGATCCCTCTCCCGTGCCCTGCCCTGTCCCCTCGCCTGCCCTCTCTGCACAAGCCCCTGAAGTGCACGAGTGGCCGGGCAGATGTTCCATGGCTCCTCTGGCACTCCACAGTGTTCCAAAACCCCTCAGGCAGGGCCCTGTGTGCCCGTGGAGGGGGAGACGTGGCCCATTGTGCATTGACAAGGACTGGAAGGCAGTAAACAAATAAATCAAAAATAATTGAGATGACACCATGGGAAATAACTCCCTGGGGCTTGCAAGCACACAACTTCTTCCCAAGGAAAGTTACTGAGGATGCTGCCTTGGAGATGTCAATGTAATGGCAACAAAAACAAAACCCACCCCAAACCAGGGAGCGTTTAACTAACGGGTCCCTTTTAAGTGTAGGATATTGACATTGTGTTTGAATGGGGGCACCGTAGGAGCCCAAACTTGCCATACATGTATTTCCAAACCTACCACCTTCTGTAGGAACATCAAGGGAATACATTTGAATGGAAATAAATTCAGCTAATGCCTATTGATGCAAATGGGTAATTTCAAGTGCATTAAAGAATGCAGCCAGAGACGCTTCAGCAAACAATCCTGATCATGTTTTAATTAAGGTATTTTCTTTCTTCTTCTTTCTTTTTTTCTTTCTTCCTTTTTTTGTCCCGTCCATTTGTGGGCACAATAGCAAAGAATCCTCTTGGTCCCTGAGAAGACAAAATTACACCTAAAAACCAAAGCTGTCTAAAAACATGTGCTTTGATAAACATACATGGACATGAATTTAATTGTGCCCGTGCGCTTTCACTCTGCAAAGGTGACAGCTGAGCCAATCAGCTAACTAATTAACATACACTGCAAACGAGATTCCTCTTTTCTCAGGCCCGGGACAGATGGCCTATGCCACTCAGCCAGCTTCCTGCACCTAATCCCCTGCTCCTATTTGCTCCAGTGGCTGCAGATATTTGCATTCACTCAACAATAACCCATTGAAATAAATCACTCCCTTTTTTCTTGCCACCTCCAAGAAAGCCCTATACACCACTGCAAATGTGGAAATGCTACCACAAAAGAGCCAATTATTATTTAAGGGAAAATATCAGAAAAAGAAAAAAAAAACATGATTGCTGCTAAAAATAAAACTGAGCCCTTAAAAAAAAAAAGGGGGGGGGGTTGGGGAAGAAATAAAATAGCATTTCTGAAAGGGTCTAGTTCATAGGGGCTGTATTCAGAGTGCCTGGAGCAGGTTTTCATATTTTTTTGCCTACTCCTGTTGCCATTGAATCCAATAGTGTGCTTTGCTTGTTAACAAGTTTTATGCTTTATTTTGGACAATCGTTTTCTGCCTTGGCCAACAATACAGATTCAGATTTGTTTTCTAACAGTCCCTTTTCCAATGGCCCACCCATTGCCAAGAATAAAAGAGATTGTAAAGCAAGATTTGTTCTCAACATCTTTTATCTAAGCACATCCCTAGATGCTCCATGGAGAAATCCAGGACTGGGTAGCCCAAGGCTGCATTTTGTGTGTTGGAAGATTCTGGTGCTGCAACATCCCCAGCTGCTTCCCACCAACTGTCACTGTCCCCTGGGGGTCCAGGGTGGACTCTCAGGAGGGGGCTGTGAAGGATGGGCAGACCTTAGAATGGGGTAATGTAGCTGCCTTTGGTATTGTTGGTGGTTTGGGCACCCCACTCCAACCTATCCTGCAGCCCAGGGTTGCAGAGCTCTTCTCAGTTTTCTCAGAAGTCAGGCTGTGCTGGTTTTTTTTTGGACCCCATGAAAAGAGTGGTTTTAAAAATACGGTAGGGCATGTACTGTGAAGCTCTGCAATGTGTTTTCAAGGATGCAGAGGCTTTGCAATGGCTGTGAGAAGAGTCCTCATCCAAGCCCTGGAAGGAAGCAGCTCTCAGAGCCCTTTGACAGTGCAGAGCAAGGAGTAGGCAGTGATGGGGAAGAAAAAAAAGTGAAACTAATGGGGCATTTTGGAAAATTATTTGGGAAAATCCTTCAAAACACAGTGATACAGTCTAAGGATAAGATGCCTCCAGAAGGGCTTCTTCAGTAAATTGTTACTTCTTGGGTACAAACCAAGACTGCTAGGTCCCAACAACACACCTGTAATGTGTCTCAGTGTTGGCAAAAACATTACCAGCTGCTTGGATCAGGTTTGAAATGACTGCTTTGGGGTTTTTTTGTTTGTTTTGTTTTGTTTTTCTAATACAGAGGAAGTTCAAAATATCTGACATCAAAAATCCCTCCTTGTGTTATTTTTGGTACAACTTTAATCAGTGGTATTTTTTGGTACAACTTTAATAAATTTCATCACATTTATGCTGTACTTTATTTCAGCTGACTGAGATGATCCCAGCAACTGATTCAAGTGCTGACTGATATAACCAATTAACTGAGTCTTCTTTCCTGGATTATGAGATACAAAAATATCTACTCTTGGACGTGGTGCATTTGGTTGCATGGCTTCATGTTTGGCTATTGGTGCCTTGGGTCAGCCCTTCTGGGTAAAAAAATGGCTTTCTGACATCCATCTGCCCTGGTATATTGGTTCACATAGTGGGATCCCAATCCATGAAGGGTTAATGCCAGCATTAAAATAGTAAGGATTAATCATACTCAAGAAGGAGCCTGCAGTGACAAATTGAATACCCTTCTCTCCCTCTTGCTGTCTCAGTTCAGTAGAAACACTTGCAATGGTTCTGGAGGATTACAAACATCAGATTTTCAATGAAATTCCACAGGAGTATCCACTGAAATATTTAACATACAATTCCAGACCAAGGACTGGCAGGGAAACTCCTCAGCAAATATTTCCAGATTCATCAGAAGAGTTGAATGCACGGAAGTTTGCTTCTAGTTTGAGAAGATCTTTGCCCAGGCTTTGTGTCCAGGCACTCGTGCTTTGCTGGTGAAATGAGGATTTGCAGACATGTGCACGGCCTGTCCCTATGGACAGGTGGGTCAGCACACCAGGGCAATTTTGCCCCCTTGAAGGTGCACCAAGAGTACTTTTATAACACAAAACAGAGCTTCCCAGCAATCTCAAACCCTAACTGCTTTTACTTGCTTTCACAAGATTTATACTTTTTCTCTGTCTGTTGTCAGAGACACATGGAGAGACCAAAGCAGAATAGGAGAGGCTCTTCTCCATATATCTCCAGTTCGACCAGGGTGATGACAAGCAACCAACCAACATCTGAGCAGGCTGTGATGAAACTTCCCGCTTGGCTGTGCAGTCTTTCTCCTTTCACATCAGCAGCCACACTACAGGGTCCTCATCTGACCTGCAACTCCTCAGCCTCAATTCTCAAAGATTGGGTGGCCTAATTAAAACCAACAGAAAATGAGAATGCAATTTTGCCCACTGCACCTCAGCCTACAAGTTGGCTTGATCATTCCTATCACCTTTTCCACACTTCTAATGTCTTGTCCACAGCCATCCAGCATGGCAATGGTTACAGGAGCATAGCTAAGAAACCCATTACAGGAGTGGTGGGCGCACTTGCTAATACCTCTTATCTTTCCAACAGATCCAGTCCCTTCACAGAGGCAGGAATCCATCTCTGCTATTTTTCCCCTGGAGCAGTCTCCTACTCTAGTCATCGAAATGAATATGCAAGGTGGAAAGATTGCAGCCTGGTGAAAAGCTGTGCTCTCCTCTGCATCCTAAATAACCACTGATCTCTCTGTAAAAATAACTTCTCAGAAGACTGCACGAATTCACTGGCTGGTTTGCATGCAATTAAAAGAAACCCAACAACAACAAGAAAATCCCCTGTATTTTTAAGACAGAGCTATTTTTCATAGCAGACCTTTAAAAGTCCTTATAAATGTGAGATGCCAGTGGTTTCTCATGAAAACAAAAGATCCCGGGGCTTAGCTCTCTGCTGAGAGGGGAGGAAGCGCCAGGGTACGAGTGAGGGAACATTCAATCGGGCTGCTCTGACAGCTTTATAGCGCAGATACAATGGGCAGAGGCTCGGTGCTGACGAGCCCCATCCCGGCGGCCCCGGCCTCGCCCCCCGCGGCTCCGCGCGTTCGCTCCCGCGGCTCCGCCGATTCTTCTGCCCGGCCCGACCCGACACGGAGCGTCCCGGCCCCGGCCCCGCACCGGGGCCCCGCACACCTTTGTGAGACCCCCGCCAGAAAAAGCGGCTGTTTAGCAAAACAAAAGCACTCCCATAATCTACTTATTGTGCCTCATTAGGATTGCGGGCGCCCTCTTCTAATGGGAAAGTTATAGGATCAAGCCGGCGGCGCGCTGCGGGGTTACCGCGCCGGGTAATAAAGACATTTTTTTCCCCGTTCATGTCCAAGCATGACAAGACACAGCGTCTCGCTCCCGAGAAGCCACTTGACATCTTCATTGTTCTACCTTCGCCGCTAAACACTTTTTTTCCGCCGTTTCTTGGGGTGAGCGTCACGAATCCAAGCGTGGCTTTTCCAGGGAGAGGGGGTTTGATTTGGGTTTTTGTCTGCTCCCGGCTGCAGAAGGGAGCTCACTCGGGCAGGATCTCTGCTCATTTTCAAAGGAGAGTCCTGGGCAGATGTTATCAGGGATAGTTTATATAAATCCGAGCCTAGGTTAATTCAGAAAATATGTCGTTTCTGCAACAGCTGTGAACCACACAATGCTATCGTGCTCCTGATATGCAGGCACTTAGATAACATGACAGTCCCTAGGTGATAGGGTCATATCAACCTTTGATGCTGAAACACATGCAAATTCCCCTTAGAGTTGGAAATGCAGTGCTTCTGGGGGCTGTTTAAAGAAGACATTGTTCAGATAGTGTTTCTCACTGAAGCTGCAGTTTCTTATTTCCAAAGGAGAGGAGCCAGCTCTGTTGGATATTACAGAAGTCCCTTAGAAACATTTGAGAGAGAGCTTAAAATTAACCATTATAGCCCCATTTAAATGGATTTATGGAACATAAAATAAAACAAAACCTTGGCTTGTTTAAGAAACTACACAGTCAAAAATCTGACGTGCTCAGTTAATACAGCAGCCAGAGCTGTGCTGCAGAAAACATTTGTGAAACACTGAGCATTTGACTTTTCCTTCATATGTAATTTAATTCTAATGGACCATATTGTGTCATCAGTTTTGAAGTGAGAATACTTGATGAAGTCTTCAGGGGAAGGGCTTAAAAAAACTGTGACATGGTCAGGACACGAGGATTTCAAAGCCCTTCAGCAATCTAAAAAAGCCTCAGTCCTGAGCACTTTATTTAGGCAAAACACAGAGGTTTCCAGCATCAGAACTCAGACTAACCACACAGCCTGTTTCAAAAAACATTTAAAAGTAGATCTCCCTTGTAGGAAACACATGTATTATTTAATGGTTCATGACAACGCTGCCTTTCAATTTGTTGAAACTCATTTGAATCAGTGTTGAGGACTATCACACCCGGGGGGACACTGGGGAAGGAATTTCAGATGGTGCAAGGTCATTCCCTGCTTTGCCTGAGATAAACCTCCCTCTTCCGAATGCCCTAATCTTTTCCTGATATCCCAATGCTTACAGAAAATCACTATGGCCTCTTAAGGACAATGAATGGTCAACATTTGTTCAACTCAAAGATAAATTCAGTTTATAATCTCATCTGATGAAGAGAAGCTATCTGTATGGTGGTAAAATAAAATAAAGTTTTAGACCATGAGAATCGTATTAGATCATTTTTATATTGCCAGTGTGGTAATTTTGAGGTGGATTTCTCTTTTGGTTTTTTTTTTTCCATGCCTTTTCGAGGCATCCCTTGCACACACAGTCACTGGTGTGTTAGGGTTTCTGTGAGGGATTATGGTATTGAAATCTTTGCTGTGAGTGGTGAAGAGCCCAGGTCTCTGAGCCCTGGCAGTGCTGCTGCCAGGTGACAGGAAACCCAGCTCTTCTAACCACGTGCAAATGTTTGCTCTCCAATAAGTGCCATTTCAAATGCAGCCTGTGCTTACATGCATGAAGTGCACAGAGCCTTCAAGAAAAACGCTGTAGCCAGCAGATATGGCCTTTCTAGGAATGCAAGGAGTAATGAAGAGCAGTCACTGTTCTTTGGAAGCATTTAGTGAACCAGCCAAAGTGGGAGAGCAGTAACTGGTGAAGGACTTCCAGGGAGTGTAACCTGGGAAGACGCTGCCCTTTCGGGCAAAGCAGCTGGATTTTGCAGAGCTCTAGGCAATGACAAGTCTTGGGAAGTCACGGGTAATGTTTCACCCAGTAGTAGCCTGCAAGGAGAACGAATTTCTTGGAAATAAAACATTTCTCATGGGTGTCTCAAAAACAAATTATTCTGGCTACATCCACTGAGCTGTCCCTTCCTAGAAGAGCAAATACATAACAAAGCCCAACCAAAAATGAAGTCGAGGTAGGCTGGCACAAAGAGCAATGCATGGGCTGAACCTGGAGTTGTGCCATTTTCCTTAATCTGTTGTAGGGAGGTAACAAACATCCAGTTTCTCTTGTGTGTCAGCAGCTTTGAGGCCTCTTTGTAAGCAGAGCTAAAGTCAAGTGCATCAGTAATGCCTGTTATTGTGGCAGACGCCACAGAGAGAGCATTAGGAGCTCCCTCCTCACCCAGGGAACACAAACCAGGGTGTGTTTATGGCCCAATAATTGCTTGTTTGTGTAAAGTAATGATGTCCCTGTTTGGCTTTTAGACCAATTAGTAGAATAAAGGTGGTAAAAACACCAACATAATTAGTCTAATGACTATAAACCACTGACACTGAGTGTAAAATCTCTAGCCTTTTTGACACCCCGGTTTTATAGAGCAATATAAGGAGGGCAGTAACGTTAGGATGTAGGGGAGTTCCTCTGCTTTTGTAGCTGACTTTGAATGCCCCTGCACAATCCGATGTGTTTCGATCGCCTGGGGTGGCTGGCTGTGGCCTCATATTAAAGGAAAGTTGCCTCTGCTAATTATTCCTTGTACTGCTTTTTCCCCTTGCTAATTAAGAGTGGCAGAGAGATTTGATTATCATGTTTTCCTAGTAGTTAAAAAAGACAAAATCGAACCTCAATCCACCCCAGATCCACAGGCTGAAGCAGATGCTGCTCCTTGCATCCAGGGTTTCATTGCTTTATCAATAAGTTACCAGCTTAGATTGCCAGGGACTTGCTATGAGAAGTTGAAGGCATTAAAAATCAGTCTTCTAGTGCCAGCCACAATGCCAGTTCACCCACCTCTCCTGTTCACCCACCAGTGTTTGGTGGGTGAACAGGAGAGTTATCTGGATGTGCAGCTCCCTCTGAAAACATGAACATCTTCACTGTGGCACCACAGCTCCCTTCCTCGTGCAGTTCAAAAGTGACTGCTGAGATTGAGAAGGCCAAGATTCAGCCTAGGATAATTATTCACCTGGAGACTCTCTTGAAAAAAGCAATGCAAGTTCTTTTGAGGGTCTCTCCTGCTGGTGTGAAAACCTCTTTCAGTGCTGGAGCTGGCCTGTGCTGGGAAAGCTGTGCTACACCGTCCCTTTGTGTTGCACTTGTGGCAGCAAAACTGCTATTTCCAAATCCATTCTTCTCCAGTGAGCTGATTTCTGCTGGAAAAATCCACTTTTCAATGCACAGGAGCAGCAGAGAGACCTTGCTGCATCACCTAGTGGCACTGAATGTTTAGAGTAACGAATGTCCCATGCACGTGCCACAATGGTGGTCGAGACTTCATCACAGTGCACATTTCACAGTGTAGCAGAGATTTTCTGGTGTGTTTTTCAGTGTGTTGTCTGATCACAGCCTGGGTGAAGACCTCAGATTTTCCTCATGAGTGTGGGGCATGAAGAGGTATTCCAACCCCAGCCTCTGTCACCAAATTTGCCCCTAAGGTCCTGGGCATGATTACCTTTATGACCTCTGCTTTTGCTCCATTTCCACACCTCAGCACCTGCCCTGGCACGACTCCCTGAAGAAGAGCTCTTGCATCTGTTTAAGGCCATGGGGGAAAGCCAGCTGTCTCATTTTAGGAGTAAAGCAATGGCTCAACTCAACCTGGTTTTTGAGTCTGTCCCCAGAGAACTCTAAGGGCATGGGGACATCTGCAAACAGCAGAGAGCCAGCCTGAATTCCCAGGTGTTGGTTATTGAATCCACTGCTGGTTCTGCTGTCAGACAAACCCACCATGAGGATTTGTTTTCCTCCCAGTCCATCAGGGAAGGTGTTCTGTGGCTGCCTCTGCAGAGAAGCAGAATAACGAGACAGATCAACAGGGACCTTTCATGTGGCAAATTACGTAGTAATGCTTTAAAGGTAATTTTTTTCCTGAGGACTCAGCTAATAAAAAGGAATGGGGAGTGGTAGCATTTTGACCATAAGTTTGAACTTCTCAAAGCTTAGGACTCTCTGAATTCAGGCTAGTCTTGCTGAGGGTTTTCAGGATTTTTTTAATGGTTTCAACAGAAGTGAAAACCATAATTTGTTGAATTAAAGATGATAGCAAAGAAGCTGTCTCTTGCTCAGGAAGCTCAGCTTTGGGGTTTTGAAGCATTTATCTTTTAGCAAGAGGTCCATCTTTCTTCCAGCCTCTGCTGAAGCTCAGCCCTCATGCTCTGGACTTCTCTCTTTCCATGGCTTATCTAAAAAAGTTTCTGCCTTCCTTCACTCTTTTCAGATCAAAGGGAACATTATCAGTTTACAAAACATCTCCATTTCTTCCTGTCTCCCAGCACTTCTGTCTCACTAACCTTCCCTCCAGGGTCAAGGGATTGGGACCCAGGCTGCTAGGAGCGCTGGTTCCCCTTGAACAAGGGTAGCTATGGAGGTCTTCTGCTCTGGGAATCAGAAAATCATGCCTAAGTTTCCTATTCCCAGGAAAAGTTGCTTAGCCTGATGATACAGACCACCAAACACTTCTGGTGGAAGATCACTGAATGCAGGGAGTTCCTGAGGGAATCAATTTAACCCCCTGTCCTTGATTTGCACTGCAGGGAAGAAAGGAATAAAAGGCATAAGAATGTAAGTTAAAGACAGTGTCACCCTTTGCTTTGAGTTTCCTCCCTTTTGTCAGGCTAAGTGCTCAATGCCATTTAAATGCAAGTTTTCCATAGGAGAATCCTCCCCCAGCCAGGCTTCCACGGAAAGTTTTGCAGTGCCCATTGCCTTCATGGCTGCGAGTTGGGAAGCAGTTCATCCAAAATCGCCTGTCATCAGAGAGTTCACTCCATCTCAGGGTTTTTCTTTGTGGTTGGGTGATGTTTCCTTGAGGGTTGGAGCAAAGAGAGGAGGAAGCACTTCAGCCTCTGACAGGTTTTGTCACACAGTAGTATTATTTACCCTCTTTCTGCCTCAGTTTCCCTGCCAATCCAATGGTTAACAGCTGGTGTTGTAGGGACATTACAAATCCACAACATTTCCAAGTGCCTGAACATCCCCTGTGAGTTGCATTTAGGTTGGAACAACATCTTCAAAAATCTCTTTTGCTAATGCTGCATTTTTTCTCCTTGCCAAGATGGCCAGATGGATCTTAGTTAAAAAAATAAAATTAATAAATTTTTTTTGCTAAATTCTCATTACAGTATGTTACTGATAGAACACTTGCTTCTTAAATATTTTCTCTCTTCTATCTATCCCACCCCTGTCTTGCCCCTAAACAGATTCTCAATTAACCATGAGAACAGATTCTCAATTAGGAATGGGCAAAACTCGCAAGCTCATTTTCACATATTTATAAGGTTGGTCAATGTTTTTCTGTCTCAGATGATATTTCACATTGGTTTTCAATTAAATAAAAGCATCTGCTCACTGGAAAAATTGTTTCAGCACAACTGAAGCTACTAACCAGTCTTGTTCTTCGGTAAAATATGTGCTACATCTTTTTTTCTGTTGGTGGTGACTGTCATTTTTGACCTTAATTTTTCCCAGAGGTTATTGAGTCCTGAAATTTCCCACTGGTTTGGTAAGGTATGAGGTAAGGACCCTCTCTAAAAGCCAAACGTGAAAATAAGTGAGAATGAAGTTATTCAGGTGTAGACATGCCTGCTTCCCAATCCTGCATTAACTGGATATACCTGATTACCCCTGGTTTCACCTGAAGAACACACACGGGTTGTCCTTCACCTTTTATGCTTTGGTGGAAATCCAGAATGACTCCATCAGACCAATGGAGCTGTACCCAGAGAGGCCACGCGATTTTATGGCTGAAATTCCTGCCTGAGCAAATCACTGTGATTCATGCTGTGACTTGGAAACACAGAGGATGTGCTGAAGGCCAGATTATCCCAGAAATCCCCCCAAATGGCCTCTGTATTGGTCACTCATTCTTTCTAGTGGTGGCTCTGAGCACAGTCCAGGAAGGACAGAGAGGGATTAATTCACCCTCACTTTTTCAGGACTAGTGCAAACCCCAGGCAAACCCCTGCTTCTCAGGAAGCTGAGGCAAAGAAAAGTTAATTTGTCTGCCCAGGTGAGACTGTCCTTCCTGTTATAATTTCATATTTGAAAACACAGCCCTGGCCTAAAGCCTATTTCCAGGATTTCAGCCAAACCCAGGGCAGCCCTGGAGCACCAGGAAGGTGGGACAGCCTGTCCCTTGGTGCGGGGATCTGCGGAGGGGTTTAAGCACTGGATTAGCTGCAGAATAGCTAAGCTCCTATAAGGCTTGGGAAAACATGCTGCCCTTCCATGCTTAGTGGGTTTGCCAGGCTCTCCTGTCACTTAGAATGAATGGGGAGAGAAATCATTATTTAATTATCTGGGAAGCCCTTTAAAAGACTAATCAGCAAGGAATTTCTCTCCAGTAGTAACAGCTGGCTCTCACACTATGAGTCACAAAGAGAGATATTAAAAGGCTGTTTTTCTCAGTTAGTGAACTTATTAACTGTGCTCTCCTCTTTTATAGAAATGCTGCATTGTTCTCTAACAATGGTCCCCAGCCCTTGAGAAACATGACAGCATGCTGAAGGGGATGGGAGGCTGTCTTACTGTAAGTTGGAGTTTACCTAGTCCAGGATCTCACACTTCAAACCCCAGTTCTGCTTTTTGGGGTGTTCAAGTGAGGCTCTTCCCTGCAGCCAGGTGGCAAAGGGGTCTGTCACAAGGAGAGTCAAATAGAGGATGCACCAGGAAGGGGCACAGCAATGCATGCAGTAACAGCCAGCAATTTATTTCCCTGCTGCCCTTGCAACCAGGGAAAATTGCATCCAAGCTGGCTTCCCCTTGGAGAAGCAGTGGTTTGCCTCAGTACTGTGGGAATGGCAGAGAGGACCTGAGCTCTAAGTAGTGGGCTGGGCAGGATGAGCTGAAATACAGCTTTCTGAATGAGACTGGGACATGGAAGATAAAAAGGGAAGAGGTGTCCTTGCCAGGACAATAGCTCTCAGTGGATGCTCCTATTCAGGGCTGTGAATTTGTCACCAAGTTGGGAAGACCTGACCCATCTCTGCCCAAAAACCTCTCTGCACCAGCTCCCCTTGTGCCAGTGCTCAACAGTGAATTCAGGAACGATAACAGCCACAGGGCACCTACTAAACCTCAGTGCAAGGAAGTGGTTTTATGTTCAAGTGGCATCTTAAGTGACATTAAATTAGGGAAGCCATGTCTCAGCCAGGGTAATTCCAGGCTACCTGTCCCTATCTCCGGGTTTGTATTTTGGGCACCAGGTTTGCTCTCCTCTGCTATCTGCAGTTGTGTAATGAGCACTTCAAAACTCAGCAGACCCCACCAGCCCCTCCAGGTCTGTCAGCCAGACCCTTGGCCTTATCAGAGCTTTGCAGAGGGAATAGCTGCCTTCCTTCCCTGGGCCTGTCAGCCCTCTGAGGCTTTAAACACGTAGCTCTCCAAACACAACTGGTCCAATTACTGTGGGAGTGTGGGGATGGGGAGCAGATCCCTCCAGCAAACTGGGGCACAAATGACTGGAGAGGTGCTGGCTGTGTGGGAGAGCAGTCAGGCAGGGGCCAGGGGTGTGCCCCCCTCTGGTGAGGACCTGAGGTGTTGGGGTGTACATGTGTGGTTGTGTATCTCTCTGGGTGGGAAGGAGGGGAGGAAGGACTGAAGGGGAATGGGGTTACAGTTTACTGAATACCCGTTCCCATATGCACAGTGATTTGCTGCTTCAGATTTTTCTTCAGAAATATTTTTCCCTGTGCATGTATATAAATTTCAGACCCCCAAAAGATACTTCCCTCCCACTCAAGATCAAGCATTTAAATGTGAAAGATATTTACAGGGTCAAATTGAATTCCTGCAATTTGAGCCAGTGTCTCAGCACAACAGAGAGGAGGAATCTCTGTCCAGGTGATATTGGGCTCTCTGCTGCAGGGGAAAATGAGCAGTAATATTTACCTTGCACAGACAAAACCGGTACGAACACAACCACCCTCTCCTCTTCTGGGGCCCTTGCTGAAGACAGACGGCTCAGCAGTCTGGCAGTAATGGATAAATCTCAAAGGGCAATATTTCAGCTTATATAAGGGGATGGGGCTTCCTGCCAAGTGAGCTTCTACAATTTACATCAGGGAGGATTTGGCTGGAGATAAATCAGGCAATCATTCTCCTGGAGGAGCTGCGGTACCATCAGCGCTCACCTGTCTGCTCGGCATCAGAGCCAAGCCCGTCCTCCCTCGGGCAGCTCCAGGTATGAATTGCACATTTTGGGGTGCTTTGGGAGGAGGAGGCCCTGGCAATGGTGAGAGGCACTGGCAAACTCAGGCGTGCATAAACATTGGAGAAATAGGTGTTTAACTGGACTGCCTTCCCTTAGAGAGGAGACCCCGCCAGGTGGGCGAATTGCCCCAAGGGATCTGTGTTCAGCTCCCTGCTTTGCCTCTTTTTTCTATGCCACCAGTCTCTTGGTCTTTGTCTGCTGCCTCCCAGCACATCCTTCAGTGTCCTGGTCTGTAGGTCGAGAATTAAACAGGACTTTATCCTGTCTGTGCAAGAGATGGGATGGAAACCAGGGCAAGAAGTGAGCAGTACTTCCATCTCCTCTGGCTCACATCCCTGCACAGCTGCTGCTGTGGGGGGAACACAATCATAGCTGTGGGGTTGTGCAGGCTCACCCTTCCCTGCTGCTCCAGGACAAATCTGGGAGAGCTGGTGAGTCAGAGCTGTCTGCACCGGAGCTTGTCCTGGAGCCGCTCTGATGGAGCTGCTGGCACCAGCCCTCCCTCGCGGCGCTGCCTGCAGCTGCAGCTGAGCCCCACTGCTTCGGGAGCTGCCAGACATTTCCAGCTCCTGGCTGGCTGCATCTGCTCAGGAGCGGGATTTCCTCCCGCGCACCCACCACTCGTAATGCTCAAGCTGGTAGGGTGCAAGGCACAGCACTCTGGTGCAAACACAACCCTGCTTCTCCCTCTTTCCTTCCACTAACCAGAGCTTTCCCTGCAGCTGCTGGATGTAGATGAAGCCTTGCTGAGCTGAGGCTCTACCTGATGCTCAGGGGGAGGTCTTCAGCAGCCAGAGATGGAGCTGCCTTTGCCTCTGCCCTGCATGCCTACAGCTTTGTTGTATAAATAAAAACCAATTTGCTCCTTATTGTTTGTATTTTGTTTTGATACTCAGTGGGCTCACAGCAAGCAGAGGAGGTACACACATAGGGAGTTCTCCAGCATCCCAAGGGGGATCAATAAACCTCTAATCAGTGCTCTGGGAAAGAGCACTGGTCTTTCTGGTCTCCTCTAGGTTGCTTTTTGTATGTGAATGACAGAAGGATGTGATGGTGCCTGCTAAAGAAAGGGCCCTGCTGTAGAGCCCATCCCCAGATCTCCCAGGCTGTTTTAAAAGACAAGGAGGAAAAGGCATTTCAAGTTTTGCAAACTGCAACTTGATGCACAGAGGATTAAGAGCTCCTTCTGACCACCTTGAACTGGTTATCTGCTGCTCTGGACAAGACTGGGAGTTTGTCTAACACCTGAATAGGGCCAACACATCAAACAGAAGGGTTGGGGCCATTTGTGTCCTCTGGGGGCCAGAGGGACCCTGAAGACTGTCTGATGGCACTGGATGCCTTTGCATAAACAGATGAATTGAGCTGTCTTAAATCAAGTCACTGTCAGAGGAGAAGACTGAGACAAGATCTCCTGCAGTAAAAGGCTTGTGCCTGTTTCTGCAAAGGGCACTCACATCACTGGATACTGTACAATATCAAAGCGTTTCTGGCCTAGGCTGCTACAAAAACTCCTTAACACATAAGAAAATATGTCTTTATATTTGCCATTTGATTGTGAAAGGAGACATTTCAATCAACATTTGTCAGCCTGTCTGATGTTTAAGTTGTATTTTATTCTGTTACACTGCTCTTATTCATGTTCTACAACCCGTTTGCTCACAAACAACAGAGATTATATTTTCTGTAGGGAAACGGTGGCTTTCTTTTTCTTAATTGGGCAAAATTCCTGCTTAAGTACTGTCAAAATTATTGGGTCCCAGCTCAGCTTAGTGTCCTGGGGATAAAAAAGGAAAAGGGGTCAGACACAAAAGTATTTTAGAGCTAAACTCAGAAACAAGAGAATGGGGATGGCTGGTGTAAGGGGTCCAAGAGACAGCCACCATGTAGGAGGGACTGGGCCCCAAGGATGTGAGCCTGGTTAGACATTGCTGGTGAAGATGTGGGTGAAGTTGCAGCAAAGATGTTGAAGACGATGGTACTTGTGAGATGCAGAGGGAAAAACCAGCCCTGGAGAGCTGCTTCAGCCTTTCTTCTCCCTCCATCTGCTTTTGACCTGTGCAGTGAACCCGTGCATCTCCCCGTCCTGTCCCAGCACCTTCGCCCATCTCCTCTCTGTCATGGGCACCTGCAAATCCTACATCCACCAGGAGAAGTGTATGAACAGTCCTGCTGGGATGTGCCATGGGCTAGCTGATGGTTTTTTTCACCCCAGGTAAATAGCTGTTTTCCTGCAAGAAGGCACTTTGTGGGTGTGGTGACCTTGGATATGTTTTGACCAGCAATTAGCTGGAGGCAGCTGTGCCTTCTGGAGAGGTGACATGCTCTGGGCTGTGTCCTTACCTGACTGTGTCCTGAAATAGTCCTGCCAATAGGGATTCAGCCAGGATCATGGAAGTGCTGTTTGCCCTCTGTCCTACAGCACAGAGGGAATGTCTGTGCAGTAAATGTGTTGCTGCACATCCTTCACCTCAGACACACAGTCTGCAACACCTCAACTTAAACCCAGGTAAGCTCCAAGTGGCACTGTGGTTTGCAGCTTTCAGGCATGACAGATAGGGATTTATGATGTTCAGCTACATTGGTGCTGCCTACAAATTCCTCTTTGCTTTTCTTTGTGATATTTGCAGTGCCCAGATCTGTCTCTGTGCTGCTGATGCTGAGGATGGATCTGGTCTGTGCTATGAAGTGTTGTAAGCAGTGGGGAATCTCAGTGCATCAACATAGAGATATAAATCTTCCCAAATCTGAGGGATTTCCAAATTCCAAGTAAGTGCCTGGTGGCCCCCATTTCTGCAGAAACAAAGCCAGCAACAAAGACACCTGTTTAGGAGCAAAACGCAGAGTAAGATCTAAGGCCATAGCTTGATGCTATTTCTACGCCTTCTGCGACAGCTCAGTTAAAAGGCATTTTTGCAGAGAAAAACGTGACACTTAAAAGGTAACATATTCTTTTCACCTTCCAGTTTCCAATTCAGTTTGTAACTTAGCTCCAAGAAGTGATCAGGGGCTGCTTTCTTTTCAGTTTAAAATCTCTTTTTTCATGCACTGGATGTCAGCGCTCCCGAAAAGATTAAATAAGGCAGAGGTAATGTAGATTTAAAGAATTTTCCAGATGAAGTGCCAGAGCACTTTGAACTGAAGAAGAAAGAGGTTGCTCTGAGGGGACCGGTTGGTGCTGAGGGAAGGCACCATGGAGCTTTGCTCAGCACACTCTGTGTTGGTAAATGTGCCACAACCGTGGAGTCATGGGGCTGGCAGAGCACCACTAACTCTGCCCTGTGGGGCACAGTGCAGTGCTCGCAGAGTGCTGACCAAAAACCACGTAACAGGACTGTGTGTCCAGTAATATCTCTGGGGAATGGTCCTTCCTCAGAGGTGTGAGACCTGCTGTCCATGGTGGGGGGCTGGAGGAACCTTGCTCAGCTGCTCTGGTGCTCTCACATGGAGTATGAGCAGCGCTGATGGGGCAGAGGGAACCTCCATCCCCCTGAGCCCTTGCCCAGAGATCCAACCCTGCATAAAGAGCAAAACCCCTCCAAGGGGAGGTAGCATGGGAGGAAAAGCTGGAATTGCAACAAGTGTGCTTCCTGTGTCTGTTCTGTGGCTGTCTCAGCCAGGGAAGGGGCATCGGATGTCACCAGAGCCGAATATTGCTGCTACTGCCAGAAAAAGAGCTATCAAGGGCAATTTCTCCTTCCTGTCCTCCAAGGGAAAGATTTCACCCTGCTTCAGCACTGAGGATGTCTGGGCAAGAAGATGAGCTGCCACAAAGGATAAATTACTCCTGTTATCTCCAGATGGATCAGGTCTCTGACTGATGATACCAGCCTATGGGGAGGAAAGTTCCAGGGAGATTTGTGGAAGCACTTGCTCTGTAATGCTCTCAGAAGGTGCAGAGTTACCTTCTGGCCATGGGCAGTGGGTGGAGGGAGGAGTAGGGGGAGGAACAAGATTTAATAAAAATAATAATATTTTAAAAAATCCCCTTTGTATTTCGGTAACAGCTCTTCCAACATTCCCAGACCAAATTAATTCATGAAAAATTCCTGGCGGGTGGGTGTGAATTCCATAGATAGGTGAAAAGAGATTTGGAGGTAGAGTGAATAAACAGTTTTGAGTTTTGCAAAATGGTACTGGAGTGGGTAGAAAAAGAACCCAGGACTCCAGCTCCTCTCCGGCTGTGTTTTCCTTGTGCCATCTGACCTTCAGGAATACTGTGTGCTCTGTGAATTTTGTATCTTTGCTTGGGAATCTTTGTTTGAAGAGCTGCAAAGCAGCATGGATAGCCCTCAGGAGACTGGAGCACTTTAGGTATCCAATGCCATGGAGCAGATACTCATCTCTGCCTGTTCAGGCTTGTTCCCCCTTCAGGGTATGTGGGTGTGAACTTGTGGGGCAGCACAGGATTATTTAGGAGCAGAAGGTATCAGAAATACAAGTCTTGACAACTCAAGGGCTGATTTTTGGGTGCTCTGCACCTGCAATCAGCTTGCTTCTTTCAGAACCCTTCATCAGCCTCCTGGGCAAACTTTCAGGGTGGCTGCTGACCTGGTGAGCTCTGGTGAAAAACATTTGATTGAAATCTGGCCATGGTTTGAATGGTGAGCTCTTGGGAAGTTTGATGCATAGCCAGATCAAATACAAAACCACTGAGTGTATTGCAACAGATGTTCATATCCTGCTTCTGCAGACATACAACACAGTTGTTGAGGTACCCTGGATACCTTTCATCAGTTTTGGGTGTCTGTTTATTTATTTTTTCTTTTGTCAAGGGAGCATCCTAAGCTAGTGGCAGGTGTGAGATTTCGCCTTGTGTTTGTACAGCTCCTGGCGCATCAGTCCCTGTCCTTAGCGCAGTGAGCATGACAGAGGCAGAACTGACAGCAGACATGCTGATGCTGAGCTCAGTCCTCCTTCACCACAGGCAGCTCTGCAACACGTGTCCAGTCCCAAAGCCACACTGAACAGCTATTCCACATGTCCATCTCCATGGGATAAAAACCATTGCCCTGCAGTAATAAACTGCAGACCTACAGTCAGAGACTCAGAGCTGTGCTGTTGGTGGAGGATTGATCAGGGGCATCTTTGATCATGACATAGGAGAGAAATCGTGAAGTAATATTCCCCCTTGACTCTACAGAAAGGCTCACAGCCCTTACTTCAAACAAAAGGGAAGAGCCCCACAGCTCCTGAGAGCCTGAGATGAGAGAGGCTGACTCCTGGTCTCAAATATGGTGCCAAATGTAGCCCCGAGTGTGTGATCCAAGACAGTGCTAAACACCTCTCTGGGGATCAGTCCCTCTGTCCTTCCTTGCTTCACCTTTCCAGCTCTTGTCAGCCCCAGGTGCCTCTGAGGGAGGTGAGGAAACCCCAGCAGAAAAAGAAGAAAGAAAATTTCCACATGGGCTCTGGAGGCATCCATGGATGGCCTCAGATGAGGATCAGTCTCATGTGGACAGGGACATGAACCTGCCTGGCCACCCAACAGACCTTCTCAGACACATCAACAAATGGGGCAGTCATGGGTTTTTCCTCATTTTGAGGCACCAAAGGCTTGATTTTTAGGGTGCTGAGCATCCAGGCCCATTGATCAGACCCAAATCCTCTGGGAATCACTGCTGCTTTGCAAGTGCAAAGCAGGCAGCCTCAGGCATGCAACACTGAGGGCAAAGGCAGGGTCCTTTTCAGCTGTAGCCTTAAAATATTGCAGCACAGGTTGGATTTTACCACTGGAATGGGGCACTGTACACGTCCTTGGGCACCCAGGACCAGGCGGTCGCATCCTGCTTTTGCTGCATCCCTCCTCAGACCCTCCACAAACACAGATGTTCCTTCTCCTCTGACAAAAATCATTCATGAAAAATTCAATGGGACGTTTCTTCCCCCTCTTTCTCCCTCTCGTTTTTGTTGTATTCTTGACAAGCTTGAACTCCATAGGGGGGAAAATAAAAGAGCAGCCCAGCCCCTGGTCCTCCCCGCATCCTGCTGCAGTGCCCATTTTACATGGTACAAAGGTCATTTAGCATAGCATGGAGCCCTCAGCAAGTTGCACAAGGCAATTTCATCTGATCCGTGATGGAATTCCACTCAGCCAAAGTCCTTATTATTATGCATTTTTTACACATTAGGATTTTCCTTTTGTTGGCAGCCAGATCTCTTCATGAGGTGTTAAAAAGTGCAGAGGGGCTCTCTGCTCCACTTCGGGTAGCTAATCCTGCCTTTAAGGCTGGGATAACTGTTTCATTACGGGATGGGCTCAGCTTTAGAGCCACTGACGTTTACTGACAAGGATCTCAGAAACCAGCACAAAACCTGTGATGGAAGAAAACCCATCTCTGCTTCTTGCAGGACAGCCACAACCCAGCAAGGGCCATGAGACTGACTGTAGTTTCTTTTCCCTTTCCTTTTTTTCCACCCCCTGAAATTCTAGCCCCTAATTTTCTAAGTGTTTTCCAAGCTGGCAAACATGTGATGACTCATTTGCACCTGTGAAAAGCAATCCTCCCTGTTTGATGGATGATATTGCAAACCTTAAAAAATAAAGGTTAACTGGTAAAGTTAAATAAATAGATTCTTCCCCAGCACTGAATGGAGTGATGTTGCAGGCAGAGCAAGCATCTGCTTCATGCCAATCACAGCCACGTGGCTCTTGAGTAGTCAGAAAAGCAGCTTTATTAAGTAGTGTGGTCCTCAAGTAATAATTAGATAATACCTGAGCCTAAGAAAATACATAGCTATTGTTCATAGCCCTCATAAAATAATACTGAGCTTTATTACAATGCTTCTGGCTGGAAAAATAATCAAATCCAGTCCTTCAGTCACTGGGATATTTCAGTGATTTTAAACTGGTTTGACTTTATCAGAAAAGATGAATTCAAACAGGAACAGGTGCAGAGAAAAGCAACTAGGATGGAGGATAATCAGGGCCTGGAAAGCCTGTTTTATGAGACAGGACTAAAAGAGATTGGCTTGTTAAGCCCAGCAAAATGAAGGGAACATGACTGCTGTCTCTAAATACAGCAGGGATGTCAATACAAAGGAGGAAAAAGAACTATTAAAGCAAAAGGCAGAGTTGGCACAAGAACAAATGGCTATAAACTGGTCACTAATAAACACAGCCAGGAAATTAGGAGATGTTTTTCAGCCACCTGAGCAGCATTGCTCTGAAACAGGCTTCCAGCAGCAGTGGAGGGAGAGAGGGCTGGGCTGAGCTTCAATGGTGCTTGGGCAGTTTCTGGACAGGATGGGATGTCCAGAGAGCCAGGACTGAATCCAGAGCCCTAGGAGAACCCTGCTATCCCACCTTCATCTGTCAAGGCAAATACTTCATAACAAGTGAGGGTGGAAGGAAAAACGATGGAAAATTGTAACAATGCTGGCAGCTTGCTGGGAAAATATTGCTTCTGGGGTAAATAATTTCTCATTGAATAGAAATAAACAGTGAGAAAAATTCAACCAGCAAGATAAGAACAGATAATGAAATGTGTGGTAGCAGTGAAATTTTTTTTTTTCAGGTTTATATAGGAAGAAGATAGGAGAACTGACACAGCTAAATTATCTGAAACCTTGTTTCTTGGTAACAATATGAGTTTTCTTCTCTGAAATATAGCAAAACCCAGAAAAATTATACAGGACAAGATCCTGTAAGTCTGGAAAGAGACCACCTCAGTTGCTAGCAATGAGCTGACAGCATTTGGTAAGTTATGAAAGGATAACCTTAATTTATCTCTTTCTTTCTTCCACCGTCCCCATTGAAAATATGGACAAGGGCTTCCCTTTGACACACTGCCCAAGGAACACGGGGAAGGGGTAAATTAGTGCAACTATTTAATTCCCTTGCTGAAAGTGCCTTTTTTTTTTCTCCTTTTGATTTAGACAAACGGAAAAGTTTGAGCGAATTCAGCAGTCTGGCATGGTCTCTTTGGCTGAAGCTGGTCTGCTGCATATGAAATCCTTAAAAGGATTTTGGCTCAGCAGAAACACACTGTTTTTGTTTTGTGAGTAAACCCCAAGTGTTATTTGGAGTCATCCTCTCACAAACACAGGCATAGAGCAGCGTGTTTTGGTCAAGCTGATTCGGTTCCTGCCTCAGCAAAAGGATTTTAGTTAATGGGTTTTTAAGTGATCTAATGTTCATCTTGTGAATGATGAGAGGAGAAAAAAAAAAGTCTCTGTTCTGGTTTTATTAACAGACCAGAAAAACCTCTCGTATTCCATGGAGATGTGGGGATACAGAGGGAAGTAACTGTGAGGAGATCTTGATCCCATTCTCAGCAGCTCCTCTACCAAGTCACCGACTCTGTAAGAACAGTACGTTTCCCTCAAGACATTGTTCCTATCCTGTTTTTCTGGTTTCTCAGGTACCTGTCCAAGTCTTTTTTGCAATTACTGGTCCCCCTTCAGTAATAATAAAGGCAAAGAGAGGTAATGCAAATAGTTACCAAAGGGAAGTGAAGCAAGTGTGACGCTTCTAAATAGGCAAGTAACCCCTGGTCCTGTGGCTGCAGCGTATCAACACAGGCACACATCAATATCAGTCAATGCTGTGCCAGGAGCCAGCACTGCCCCACAAGCCTTTACCACCTGTACTTCAGCCACCCAAAAGCAGCCCAGGTGTCTGCCCTGGTTCCATGATGCACGGAGCCCTTTTTCCTATGATTCAGTTGTTAACTCAGGTAATGCCATGGGGAAATTACACAGACCCAGCATTAGTAACCAGGTAATAACCTGTTCCTAATGGTCCAAATGCAAGATCAAAGGTGTTTGAAGAGGTATGGGCAAGGAAGCTGCTGTGTTAAAACACAGTTACAAGTAAATGACAACCCATCGCTAGGAGACATTTGCTGAGAGACATTTACTCAGAGGCATTTATTGCACGTATTAGCAGGGGTAATGCAGAAGGGGCAAATTCATTACCTGGGTAATGATTTTACATTAGTATTTGCATTCAGTGGATTGTCTCCAGGAAACATTTTTGTCCTGTCCATATGTACATATTACTATTTGTCCCTGTTTGCATCTATGCAGACGAAATCTGCAGTGAAACTTGAGAGAAAGCTAGACAGAATACATGTGGCAATGGCCTTCAACTCCTGATTTGCTAAAAAGTGAGATAAAAAAGTACTCTAACATGCTTGCAGACTGGGTAGCTGTCAGGATGTAAAGAAGCACTGGTGTTACAGGTCTGCAAGCCAGGTAAAACTTCATTGAGGTTTTGAGGGTGAGGAGTTCACTGAAGGTCGTGCAATAATCATGGCGTGACAGTTGCTTAGTCCCATCGATCTCCTGAACAATGCCTTTGACTGAAGAATTCATCCATGATATGCACTGTACAGAGGAGAATAACTTCTGGTTTGTGAGTTTCCTGTTGGAAGGATGCACTGATAACATGCCATATGAATAAATTAATGATTAGTCTGCTGCAGGAACAGTTATTGATCTGGTTTGTAAAGTGCCTTTTCTTTCTGTCCCAGAAATGCCCTTGCTGCTTCTGCTCATCCTTTAAAATTAAATTCTTTTAGAGAATGGAAATCCTCAAACTACACTTGAACTTGAAAGACCATCATCTAGAAATGGGACAGGGTGTGCAATTTCATTTAGAAAGATAGAGAGAAGGTGGGCAGGATGGGAGAAGAAGAAGGAAGAAAGGAGGAAGCTGGAAGGAAGGAAAATATGTAAGGATGGATCAAAAGTGTCAAGCTCAGATTCAGTTCTGGAGCCTGGCTGATACCTGTGCCAGCCCAGCTTCAAATAACTGGTTTTCATGGAGTGAATTGATATACATTGAAATGAGGCAATCGGGTTAGTCACAGACCCAGGGCTCCATGACAAAATGCAAATCAAGGTGCAAATTTGGATTTCAAGTGTCCTCAGATCTGGGTGTGTTTAGATGTGCAGTTTGGCATTACATTTCCAATAATGAGTTGCCTGAACAATCATTAAGCATCAGCTCTATACATCCTGTTCTGAACCCCTGGAGAAGGGAGGATAATAAACACTTTTTTGGCCAGGCTATGCTTTGCAACTGCCCCATGCTGATATGGCCCTCCCTTGCTGCCAACATCTTTTTTGTTCTGTACTGAGGAAGATCCTTCTTCTTCCTCTCTCAGCCTTTATCCCACAGCCATTTCTCTGCCTTGAAGCCAGGAGGAGCCCACTGGAGAAAAAGTGCCTGGCCAGACACCCATCAGTGGATACATGATGATCTACATGTACCAAAGGGCACCTAAAGAGCTTTTTTGAAGTCGTGCTGCACCAAAGGACTTGAGCCTGAGGATGGCAAAGTTTTGTTGGTTTCAGCCCAGTATTTCTGAAGATCATTCCTGGTAATTACTTGTCTATTTTGCACCTTTCAGGCTAAGACTCCAGGGTGGAGGATCCTCACTGTTCTTGGCACGAGGCTGACTCCACGCATGGAGAATCACACCTTGCAAAGGTTCAGGGTGAGCACGTCAGCTCTGATGTTACCTATGGCCAGCCTGCTGAAATATCTGCCATGAAGGTGTTCAACGCTCCGTCTCGTGGGCTGGGAACCTGCAGGGACTGCCCAGGCTGGAAGTCAGATGGGAGAACAGGGTGATGCTGATCCAGGGTCTGTTCCCATGAGATGCCAGCCTCATGTGGCATAGATGTCAAACAGCTGCTGCACTTACAGGGCTTCTTGCTTTGTGTTTCAGGGTGTCCCACTGTACCCAAACTGCACTACCAAAACAGCTGTCTTCTGGCTTGGATCTGACCTGAAAACACAACTAGACAGTATGTTCAGATCACCAGAGCTCAGAGGGCTTCATCTCCAATTTTGATCTTTTTATTACCTGTTTATTCCTCATATACAGTTAATAATTTCTGCCAGATGCTAAAAACATTTTGTGTCATCTGAAACTTAGAAAATTAACAGAAAGGAGGCCAATAAATACATATATGCATAGCACTGCATCATGACTGCCTGCTCCTAGATGATTATTGCAGGGACCCCCAAATTTCATGCTGCCGAAATGTATTTAGACATGAATATCAATTTGAGACTTCAGTTCTGATCATGCTAGATGACTCTTAACAACCATGACCAACCTCTCCTCAAATCATTACCATTCGTATAGCCACAAAAGGCAAACTTGATGAGAGAATGAGAAGCTAGTAGGGTCTCAGGCTAAGCATACAACAGTGGGATAGCTATAAATGAACCTTTTCAACCATAAATTACATGTGGCCAGTAATTCCCTTTTCTCCCTCTCTCCCTCCCTCCCCATCCTCCCCCTCCACTCTGAAAACCATGGGACAAAGGCTTGCCTCTCTGAAGGATGCCTTTCTGGAGGATTAAGCAGCTTTTGTTGACAAAATACAAATTACAACTCCTTTGCTTGGTGTCCCGCCTTCTCAGCTGGGCTCCAGTCCCTGAGGGACAAGGCTCTATTACCCCTGCGTAGATGAAGAGCTCAGAATAGGCAGATGTAATTATTAACACCATTCAATGGAGTGTCTTTCTGAATTATCAATTAAAAATCTCTACTGTTTTTTCCTCACACTAAATAGAAAGCTGACGGCAGTTAATCTATTGTGCAGCAGAGCTTTATATGCATATTTAAACAGTGTGCTTCTCTGCTTTTTTATTCCAGGGGCAGTGTGGGGTGAGAGGGACTCCCATGAGGTAGCACAAAGACCCCTGTCATTTGATTGAGAGAAGAGTCTTTGGAAAAATATTGTCGCCTTCCACCCTGGCAAACAGGTCCCGTGGAGATATCCAAACAGGCCCGAGATGCCTGATATTGTGGGAGATGACAAATGAGCGTTCCCTGCTCATACACCAAAGTGCGTCTGAACAGCTCTTTTGACGTGCTGCTATTAAAATGCAGAGTTCATGGGCAACAGACACATGAGCATGGAGTGAAAACAGAAATTAAGCAATGTGATTAAAACCAACAGCCACACCGAGCCGGGCTGCCAAGAGCCGTCAGCTTTTGGCTGAGGGGGAAGACTGATGCACGGGGTTTTGGGGAAGGGACTGTGGGGATGGCTCAGGAGACCATGGGTAGAGTTTTGCTAACTCCCCTGCTGCCCCACAAGTACATCTCCAGTTCTCACCAGAATAAACTGCCTCGCAAACCTCCCCAGACAGCCTGTTCCAAATCTGTTGAGAGCTTAAAAATTTCCATTGGTGGCACTGGGATGTTGAGCTACCACTTATTTATTATCATGTACCACTAACCACAAGTTACCACTTGTCAGCTCCAAAGTCCAGTCCTAACATTCTTAAAAATAATATTTTTTTTTCTCAAATCCTTTTTTTTTTTTGACCAGCTTCTCTCCAGTCATAGAGTTGGACCTATTGCTTGCACAGAGCAAACTACTGATATATGGGTAAATTATATCCATTTTTAAAACCTTGCATGTATTGTGTATGTCATCTTTTTTCAAAACTGGGATTCCCACCAAATCCACAAGTAGAGTGAGACAAATTTTTAAACACTGGAAAAGTGGCATTATACATAGCAGGAATTTCACTTCAAGGGTTTCAATTTCCAGAGGGGTGTCAACTGAAAAAGAATCCAAATAAAGACAGAAGAAGCCAAATTTGGGAGTATCTCTGGGCTTGGAGAAATAGAGTTGAAAATGCTATATCAGACAGAAAAAATAAAAACTGCTAAAGAAATGGAAAGCATTTGGGGCTGGATATGTGCCTTCAGCAGTTTAGAAGTTTATTTTATTAACACTTAAGTCCTAGAAGTAGCACTGAACTCTTGACATGTTGGACTACTTCCACCTATTGCCTAATATAACCCCTATTCTCTTTTCCTAACTCTTCAGAGTTACCTAAGAGCATGCAATACCTGGGCTGGCAGTTTTTTCTTTCCCTTTTCTTTTTAATGATTTAACTCCCCTTGCCCCCCAAAAGCCAGATCCCAGTAATGGACCCTAATGCACATGCAAGTGTTTCCAAGCTGCACTGCTCTGCTCAAAAGCCTTTCTCCAAGATGAATAGCATTTGAACTTTGTCCAATTTTTCTTATGTGGTATGTGCCCTTTATTTACTCCATCATGTATATCTCACTCCATTTAAAATATTCACAGTTTGTTTTCAGAGCTATCTGGCTGGCCTTCAGTCTGGATTTAACAAATGTTAGACGTTATATTCACTTGCATATATCAGGTTTTGTCATGAACCAGAAGGGGAAAAAAAAGAATTAAAAAAATTGCCTTCACCATGATTTAAATAACATGTTCAGATCCTTTATTTTTTTGTGTTAAATGCCTTCATCTCTTGGCCTTATAAGGTACAGACTGTCTCACACTGAACTCTAGCTGGGTGGCCTCAGTCAGCCAACAGCCCTGCAAGCTCATCCCATTAAAGTCATTATGTTTACTTCTTATTTCAACAAATCAACCTGGATTTTGAGGCAGGAAAAATTGAGGGAAGAAATCCTTGGTCCATTTCAGAGAGAAAGGGTGTGAAATTCAGTTGCTGATAGGCTGCAAAAGGAAAGCTCTCTGCATTTGCTGCTAAAACTGCCTTAAAAAAAAAAAAGGACAAGGGCTGTTCCTTTCCTTATAAAATCTAAGGAACCAATCAGTTCATATCTGAGTACCACCACTTAGAGCACCTCTGCACCAGACCTCTGGTCCCACTCCATGAGGAGAGTGTGTGCCTTCATAACAGCACCGATAAACTCACTGAAATGCTTTCAGTGGCTGGGAAAACTGAGGCATGGGCCCTTCAACACAAAATTACTGGACAAGTCAGGAAGCAGACTCATGTGAAGAACAATGGACTGGAAGGGGCTCAAGGCTCATGTGCACCAACAAGTAGCACCTTTCACACTGGGGATACAATTTTGCCTCATTGCACAGGGGATGCCTCTGGTGCCGTGAAGACATAGTGAGACTGTGATCCTTCTCCCAGGAATCTGTAGTCCAGGAGTCAGAGAGAAAGGACCAGAACCTGAAGACCCTGAGGCTAAAGATGCCAGTGCAAAGGAAGGTGATTGGATGGCTGGATAAAGGGGAACGAAGCAATGAAAACAAAGAAACCTGGGTTCCTGGTAGAATGCTCTTGTTACTGGGCTGGGCTCAAGGTCCTCACTCCCATGGCTGAGTGGCTGTGCCACCATGTCTCTCAATTTCCCCATTACATCTGCTACATTTTTCCTGTAGCAGGGGTGAGTTCCCAAGGTAGTCAGTGAATAAAGGAGCCCTCAGCAGAATGGTTCTCCTGGACTGCATATAAAAAGCCACGAGTGGACACTTGGGAGGTGTGAGGTAATCCCTTCAGAGCTGGACACAGCCCCAGCTGCCTGTGACTTCCCTGGGGCTGCCACCATATGCCCGATTTCACTTCTTTCCCCCAGATAAATAGGACAATAAAAGGAAGATTGAGGATTTGACTGGATGGAGTGTCCAAGCACATTCCAAAGATACCGGGCACTACAAGAGCCCTTCAAATTCAGCTGGAGAGCAGCACAACAAGAACCAGGAAGAAGAAGCTCAGCCTGGAATTTCAGGACAGTCAAATTCACAGGGGAGATAAAGAATGGAAAAGCAATTAAAACAATTAAAACAGCAAGGCCGATTAACCCTGAGCACAAAATATGGAGGGGAAACAAGACATTTTCAAATCTATTTCCAAATTCTTCATTCAATCACACCCCTTTCTGGAAGGCATGTTTTGATCACAATAAAAGTGATTTGTCTCAATAGAAGGCAACCAGGATGAAATCCCCATGGATGGTGATTTCCAAAAGACCTCCCCTGCTGAGCAAATGGATCTTTTTGAGTTTAGCAATATCCTGAGCTCTTCATTGCCGAGATTTATTTTTATAAACTCAGTCCTGTCAGTTGTGTGGCAAGAAGTGTCAGCACTAGCCTGGCAGTTTATAGGAGAACTTTTATCCTTTTGTGTCTTACAAATGTCTCTGTGCACAGGGAGCAAGAGAAGAGAGGAGGAGAGAGAGCTGTAGTGACTCACTCCACGGGGCTGGAGAAGAGTCCCAGCAATGTCTGGCAGAAGGCTGCACCCTGCCAGTGCTTGCAGCCAGGAAGAATTGCTTAGCAAGCGCTTATGAGATGAAATAGCAGAGTAGCAAATGCAAATGGGTGAGCTGGATAAACAAAAACATCCCCCGAAGCAAGCTCTGGGAAAATGGATTCAGGCTGCTCCATCCCAGGGCTGTAGACTGCATTCCTCCTCAGCAGCAGGAGCTGGCCTTGATGCTGGCTATGCAGGAAGATCCAGCCTGTGTTTGGAGAGGCTGTGCAGCCACTGGGAGGAATGTGCTCATGTACCAGCTCACACTCAGTACAAGACCCAGCACTTCTGCAGCTGGAATAAATATCGATGGATTGTTTGTAGCTGTATCAAGAGCCGTGACCTCATGCCTCTGCCCTGTGGAGGAGCTGCCCGTCGTTCACCTGTTTGACACCTAAGTTAACTGATAGTCTCCTTGAGGTCCTTGCAGGCCGAGCTGAGCAAGGCCTGACCCTCCATAGCCAGACTCATCCACTGTGACCTGCATCTTTCAGAAAACATGAGCTGAATTTGCTGCATCAGGAGCCTGACGCTGGGCATTTCTTTTGGTGTTGGACTGCATACCCACACTACGAGGGACAACAGCTGGAAGAGACTTGATCTAGATTAGATGTTAGGATGAAATTCTTTCCTAGGAGGGTAGTGAGATTCTGGAAGAGATTGCCTAGAGAAATTGTGGATGCCTCATCCCTGGCAGTATTCAAGGCCAAGTTGGGGTTCTGAGCAACCTGGTCTAGTGGAAGGTGTCCCTGCCCATGGCAGGGGAGTTGGAACAAGATGATCTTTAAGGTCCCTTCCAACACAGACCATTCTATAATTCTATGACATACATGCTGCATAGAAACTGATGGAACCCTCTCTGTGACTGCCACAGAAGACATAATTTTCAATCTTTTGTTTGTAGGTGAGGTGGTGCCTGTTTCCTCTCTGCAGAGGTGCCAAGCAAAGACATTGCTCTGGCTGCCCCAGGTCTCTCACGGATATAGGGAAGCATATCCTGAACCACAGCACTTGGTATCATTTTGCATCCTGCCAGTAGCTGTGTAAGGATGTGTCTCTGGATGCTGTGAAAGCACCAGAACTTGATTTCCGACCATAACCTTCCAAACAGCAAGGCTCAAAGGTGTAAAAGGTGATGTTATATTGTACTGATCTTTACATGGCAGCTTTATCATCCATATTTCACTGTTGCTTGAGAAGAATCCAGGCTGTGCATTCCTTGATTGCAGCTGCTGCATCCCGGGTTTGAAAACTGGGACCATCATTGAATTACACCATTAGAGCATTCTCAGTGCACCCAGGCCTTGCTGCTGTTAATATACAGGGTTTTTAAAACATGTACAGGCTGGTCTGTATATAAAGAGCTCCTGTAACAGAGGGACATGTAAAACTAGTGTCCTCCCACTGCAACTAACTTCAGATTTTCCCCAGATCAGCTCAGCATTTTGGAGTACCACTAAAATTCCAATCCCATGGCCTATCGCCTGAGCCAGGTCTTTAGATCCAAGGGACTCACTCAAAAATGTTGATATCTCATAGTAAAAATCATGCCTTTAAGGTCTAAATCAACATCTGAGCCTCAGCCTCACACATATAAACATTTCCCTGTAAAAACCTAGATGTCCCTTTCTTTCCTAACTGAAAGCTGAATTTTCCTACTCATCTCTTTATTCCAGCTGATGGACCTTTAGCAAAACCACAGAACACTGTGAGACCTCCAATAAGACCATGACATTTCTGTCTGCATGTATCTGGGTAAGCATCTGACTGAACCAAAATCACTAGCCTCTGTGAACTTTTTATAACTGTTTTCCTATGGGAAACTACACTAGAATTCACCTTTCGATAAAAACAAAAAAATAAGCAGCAGTTGCAAAGAAGAGGCTGAGAATATGGGCCATGATGCTTTAATGTTCAGAATTGGAAGTAGTAGAAGTTTGCTGCTCATGTCTCAAACATCTCATGATTTTTTAAGATGATCTCAGGGTTTTGTAAAGAGTGTTTACCTATGATTTTTCTAATATGAAGTGGGCAACCTGTTAACCCTGAAAATACACAAGTTACCACAGCACCCAAATAAATGATCACTTTAAACCTGTTTTCTTCCCATTCTGTTCAATGGTTTTCTTTGCGTACTCACTTTTTTTTTTTTTTCCAAATCAAACTATTTGTGTTGAAGAGATTGAAGGTGGAAAATAACTTCCAGCATGGGTGATGGAAAAATGACCATGCTAACACTGCCAGCATTTGCCACTTCTGTTTCCAAGTGGCTGAGACTTTCCAGACAGAGAGCACCCTCGCACCACAGAGAAAAAACTTCTTTATCCAGGCATCTTATGCAGTAACTTGAAAAGAATAATGACACTGCCTGGAAGGCTACAGATTAAGTGGCACAAGCCTTGATGCTGCTGCTCCTCTCTCATCTACCCTCCTATCCAGGACCTGGAAAGATTTTTTCCCCACCAGCAGTTTGCTATTTCACTGGCAATTATTTCAGTACAACTGAACACAAGCAAGCTTGTAATCATCAACTGTCACCCTTGGAAATCCCTCTTGTACTCCTCCATCAGCTTGGTTTTTAATTTAGAGGGAAAGCTGTTTTCTGTATGATTTATGCTAGGCAATTTCCAAACTCTTCAGTATCCTGAACTCTTTCTAGGAGGTGCTTTGTGTGTCATTTACTGAAGCATATTGGCCAAGATCAGACAAACATTATTACTGTAGCTGCGTAGGTGTATTTATCATTAAAAAACACAAAATGTTTGCTTTGTTTTCCTGTCATTAAGTCTCACATGATTACAGATTGATATTCTATTGGCTGGAGGGGTGTTTGACATGTGTCATTCCATACTGGTCTTTAATATTTCGGGTGATGTGACACAGACAACTTTTGTCAAGTTCTGTAATGGCAAAGTGGGGCAAGGAAGTGTGAGGGGTTGGGTCAGCCTCTGTGACTCCTCCAAAACAACCTGGCATTGCAAAAAGTGTAGGACTTTTCCAAATCCAGGGCTGACTGATGCAGCTCTTTGGAAGTGAAGCCATGTGGCTCCAGAAGAGCTTTCATCTCTCTGATGTCTATGGTTGAATTAAGGTTACGCTGGAGAGATCAAGTTGTGTGTAGAAGTGTCGAACAGCTTTGGCCGTTCTGATATCCTCAGTTTGGGCTCACACTGGGTGTCACACTTGGAAAGGCAGCAATCTTTAAAACCAGGCTTAAATTTCCAACAGAATGTGCAATCAGAGGGTAAATGGTTGGAGTAAATGACAGTAGCAGCAAAGACCCCACAGCAAGAACTTTGGTGACAACTCTCCTGGGACCATGATCTTCACTGTCAGTGGTAAACCCAGCACCACCATTTGCCAGTGCTGCTGTGAACATTCTGCCTGGATTGAGCTACCATGGCTGCAGTCACACCTTCTGCTGAGTTGACAGCCCTAAATTCACTTCCTTTGTGGATGAGACAGAAAGGATAGTTTATAAACACACACAGATCAGTGCTCCACCTAGAAGAAGAAACATCCTTTTTCCTGAAAGTAATACAGCCTCATCACTCTCACACATTTACATTTATTATAACACAGGATAAATAATGCATTATAAAAGCTCAAGAACATAGAACATTTTCCATGTAAAATCACAGGAATGATTTTATAAAGACCTTGGTAGCCCACTATCCTATTTCTAAGCTTTGGCCAGTAGCATGTGCCTAAGAAAGGACATAGGAAAAGGGTAAGTGTAAACAAGGTTCAACAGTTTGTGCTTCAGGGACTTCCTCAGCCTAGTCACATCTTTGCAAATATGTAATGCTGGAATAGTCAGAGGATAGCTGGGGGAAATGGACTTCAGTTGCTGAAAACATCCAAAGTGATTTGACCCTAGTGAGTTGAAAGGCGAAGAAATTAGGTGTAAAGTCAAGGAAAACGAAGGTAGGTTGTGGGTTGTAGGATCAGCAGTGGAGTCAGGGCTTCAACTGCACTGCTGGGAAAGGGAGCTGGCACCAAGGGAGGAGCTGCAGCCCAGCAGGACATATCCTGCAGCCTCTGGAGACAGCTCTGCCAGGGAGAAAGGGCTAAGGGAACCACTGGAAAAATTATGTTGAATTGAATGTGAATTTGGCTGTCCCCCTCCTTCTCAAATCACCCCACAGTACCATATATGAAGAGCCCCATTCATTTAGGCCTCTCAGACTTGATGATCTTTCATGTTAAGATTTTCAGCTTTAAACTCAAGCATGTTGGCCCATTTTAAAAATTCCATCTGTTGGGCTAGGCCTCCAGTCCTTGTCCCTAAACAACATTACTAAAAGCTGGTGAAAACCATTGATCCTCCCTGGTTGTCTGTAGCTCCAGCCATGTACAATCAGATGAGCCAAAATAAACACAAACTGGGCAACTATTCCAAGAATGAAAACACCTCATTTGTTGAACCTCCAGGTCTCAAAGACGCTTTGTCCACTTCTACTTCAAATTTTCCAGAAAGAAAAACCCGCTCTTCCAAAAGATCATGAATGTAAAATTCCAGATGGATTGTTGCAGACTTTGAAAATTAGGAAAAAAAATTGTCTGAGACTGGGAAACTACTGTAACATGAATACTGTTTTGGGCTTATGTCTCTCCTCAAAATGGTCCCAAATATAGCAGCATTGGACAATATGATATATTTGGTAGCTTGAACAAACCTGCAAAGTGCTGTAAAAGATAAATATTACATTTCAGTACACTAGAAACACTGGAAGCATTATGAGACATTTAAATAAAACATTTTACTGAGTATTAAATGAGGAAGCATTCAGCTGGTTTTGACTGGAGAGTCATGCATTTAGGAAACCTGAGCTTTTTTACACGCTGTAATATTAGTTATTTGGCAAGAGACTCTCTAAACCCTCATCAGTAAGATTGCTGATTTGGCAGCAGTGAAATGTGTCTGTTTATGAGTAAATCCTCACATTATCTTTCTCTGCTCTTCTATTTTGCCTTTTTTCATTAAATATTTCTCTCTGGAGCCATTCCACCACTGCTTTCCTCTGATAACCCATTGGCCCTTCTAAATGCAGGACTTCCTGCAGGTGATGAATGTCTCCTTCCAAAACCCATAAGCTACAGCTTTGAAACCATGCTGAAGTGCTCATATCCTTCCCCTTTTTAGTGCTTTAGCATTTCAGGCAACAGTCAAGCCAAGACTAGCATCTGACACTTGTGTGTGGGAGGAGGTTTTCCCCAGGGATGATGTATAAAATTTGCTTGTTTATTTTTTTTTTTTTAAGTCTTTAACAGTCCCTGTTCCTCATTGTGATGAATATTTCTGTCATGTTCAGGGCTATAAAATGAGCTATTTTCTGCTTTACCCACCTATAAGAGTCCTGGATTAGGAAACTCACCCACACATGGGATCTGGATCTCTTTGATAGTAACTTGCTGTGTGTTCAGTCTTTCCTCTTCTTCCCTCCACTTTGGTTCCATAAGTGGAAACCTGGTAGAGGTGAAATGTATCCATAAAAAAGACTTTGAGTGGGATATTCTCCTTTCTAGATCCACCCTCCAAGATTCAAATGTGTGCAATTTAGGAACACTGTTTGCTCTTCCACTCTGTGTGAAAACAACAAGGCTGTAAGAACAATCGACCTAGAAACGAAGTCTAGGCCATGCCAGCTAATGTAAATTAACTGCCACTAATTATGAATGTGGGAGGGGAAAAAGCAAAGGTCATTTTGACCCGTTCTATACCAAAAGCTTGGAGTCTGTTCAGAAAAACTCCTGCCTACCAAGACCCACTGAAAACAGTGCTTTGATCTTTGTACAATGCACTCAATTAGAGGGAGGGAATTCTCAAACAAAAGCTTTTTTAAATTTCCTTTACAATGAATGATTTTGAGGGTGGTGGAGGATGGCAGCAACAATTGAAGGAAATAATCGCTCACTATTTGCCCAGACATTTCACTAGAAGATGAAAAGCTGTGAGGAAGCACCTTTTGGGGGCGGGTACAGGTACAAAGCTGCACACAGCACGCCGAGGTCTGTGTGGGTGCAGAGGATGATAAATAGCCATATACACATGGCTTTGTATGGCCCTTGTCTCAAAGTATTTCACCCTACAGCAAAGTTAAGGCCTGCAACACCTCATCTGGAAACCAGAGTGGTTCTTTATCAAAATGCATTCATTAACTGAAAGTCTCACATTAGCTGCAAAAAGGGGCAAAGCCAGATATACAGATCACCTCCCTGCCCATGGCATCACTTCCATTGGGAGAGCAGAGCAGCTCATCTGATTCTCTCCTAAGGCTGGGAGGAACTTTTATCTCCCAGCCTGGACTGCAGGACACTTAGCAGACCTGGGTTATCCTCACAGCTCAGCCTAATTTTTCTTAATTCCTACTTATATGCTGCCTCACTCTGACTCTTCCTAATATGAGCTATGCCAGTTTCAGCACTCAGCTGACCACTGCCCTGTGGAAGCAAGATTTTCCATTGTTTTCTTCCTGTCTTTTGATAGTATCCAGTAATTTTGACAGCCATAGGTTAAGTTAAACATGAACCACAGGACTGTTGCCTGTGCAGTGCTGTCAGTTGCTGTAGGCAGAGGGACAGTAAAACACAGCTCTCCTGATCTGGTAGCATTTCACTGTAGGATAACTGGAATAGTGCTGGTGATGGCAAAAATGGTCCACATGGGTTTAACAGCATTTTCCACAAAGGACATTTAAATTAATGTGCTGAAATGGAGTGGGAAGCTCTTCAGAACCAGCACACAGAGTTCAGATTAAGGTTTTGGCTGAAGAGCCATGCATACAAGTGAAATGATGTTATTTGTAGCAGATTAATAGAATCAAGCTTGGGGCAGGAGCAAGCCTGTGGAGATACATGGCATCCCTGTCAAGTCTTTTCAGAGACTGAGTTACAGATAGGCCTGTGGGAAATGTTGTTTATGAGTAATAAAAAGGCTTCCAGGGAAATTTAGGTCTTAGAAACCCACCTACAGCTCATGCAAGAAGTTGGGTTTCTGTGAGAAAGTCTGGGTGTGAGGAGCAGAACAGTGGTGGTGTTAATGGGAGCAGCATGACAGCTCTCCTTCCACCCAGCAGCTTGGAAAGGGAAAGACATGATCTGGCACTCGCTGAAATTCAGGACACGAGAAGGCTGTGAATACAAACCTCAGCTGGTCTTACTTGTTGAGCATTTTAAAGCCAAATCTGAATGCAATCTGTAACTAGTTTACTGCATGTTTGTAAGTCCTGCCACCTTTAGAAAGATTCCTACTCTCAGAGTGTGGTTAGGCATGGTGCTTTCACCAAGTCAAGATAAGGACCAGGAAAGGCAGGTGGATAGTCGGTAGGAGTGATTGTAAGCAAACTCATGATGGAGATGCCTTGATTGGCCCTGACTCAAGACATTTGGCACTGGGAATCTCTTTCCCTCCAGAGAAAGAGCGGCACTTTCAGGGTCATGATCATGACATCTCAGTTGTCCTCTGGAGATATCTCCTCAGATCAGCTTCCTGAGATGTCTGAAGTTGGCTGAGATGTGTATGAGCCTTTGCTGCTGGGAGGAATGGTCCCAAGGACACAGCTCCTCAAGCTGGAGGGGCCCAGGTAAGCAGTGGTTGTACCAAATGAGAAAGGAGCTAAATACCAAAAAATGTGATAGAAATAAGTTTCTGGGAGGCATCCTAAGGTATTCCTCCAAACTCGCAATGCAAAAGCACCATGGATTTCAGGAAAGCTGGCATCTAGATGAAAGGAAACACCATCTCCTGGTAGGTGAAGGCATAGGCACTCACTGCTGCAGGGAGAGGCTCAGCCATTTTCTAAAAGCTATGTTCCTAGCAATAATGAAGATACCTGGGTGTAAGTTACACGTCCTAACAGCACGTGCATTTGGAGGTGTAGTACTCCTGCTTAAGAGATGAAGTCATTCCTTAACTATTTCAATGCAGAATGAGTATTCTCAGAGAGAGGATTATTTAAAATTTGCCTGCAGTCATGATTTAATGCAGTTATCTCAAGTATTTGCCACTGGCTACTGTCAGAGTCAAGATACTGGATTAGATCAGCTTTGGGTCTTCTTTAAAATGTCAGCTTCTGTATTCTGAGGATGGGGGAAGACAATCTGTAGATCTGTAGGTGAGATATGCAGAAAATAAATACAATTTTCATGTCTTTCCTTTATGCCTCACTGACTTTGCTAATGTGGCATGAAGAACAAAGGCTATCCAAGCCTACATTCAGTGTTTCAAAGTCCAGCTGCCTTTGCTGTCTGAGAGGGGCTAAAGGGAGCTGTAGCCAGTATGTGGAGCTTGAGCTTTTATTGAGAAGTGATTTTAGCAAAACAATACATTTCAGACACTGTCTCGCTTTAGGTGGAATTTCATCCATCCTACAAAGGTGTGCTCTGACCTCCACAGGCTCTCCCGTCCCCTGTATCACACCCATATCACACCCACATCACCTGTGTCACCCGGGGAAGTGTGAATCTGATACCTTCTACAATGTCCCAACAGAGACACAACATTTTTCCTTTGGCCTTTGGTCCCTTAAGGTTTGTCAGTCCATGAAAGGGCCCCAAATCACTAACTTTTATTTATATTCTTGAACAGTTCCCTGCCACTCCAAGAGAGAAACATGAAGCGTCCTACCTCCACAGAGCTTACAGTCCCTGTTTTCATGATTTATTTTTAGACTTTGGCTGATGGGCACAGTCAGCATCAAAATAAGAAGTTAAAGAAACAAATACTAACAGGTTAAAATAACAACAACCCACAGGAACACAAACAGAATCTGCCTGGTTTTTTTTGAAGCACAAGAGACTCCAATAATTTATAATGGATGGAGTTCTTTTGATCTCTGTACTATCCACTTAAACTTTTCCGTACAGTTACTCAACCATGCAGGCCATAAGGTCAAAGGAAGAAGATTTCCATGGTCAGATGGAGCAACAAGTTTTTTTCTTTGAGGCTTAATTCTTTTTACATGAATGTGATGACAGCAAGTTATACAAAAATGCACCAGCTCATGCGTTTCCCTCTCCAATCTTTGATAGATGACATATGTTCATATATCCCAGCTGTTACTTAAATAAAGCTGCATGTACACAATATGTCAGAGACAACACAGGCCAAACTCTGTGATACAACTATACTTAAGATACATAGGCTAAAATCTGTATTTTGTCTCCAAAAATCCTAAAACAAATGAAACTGACCCAATACAAACCATACAGCAGTGTCCTTCCACGTCACAAGATCAAGGTTCAAATTGACACTTCTGATTTTGATGGGACATTTTTTCCTCCAGTACAGTGCCAGTATGTTTTTGCTCCCTGACTGGGAAGTGGGCTTTATGACAGTCTTTGATCCTCAGGGGAGTCCTAACCCTTGCAGTAATAATGTTTGTGCTTAGCTGCGCTGGATCTGGGACCTGTTATGATTGGGCACAGGAGTGATGAACACAGAATCACCTGCAACCCAACCATGCTAGGACACACCAAAATTCCTCTTGGAGATTGAGACAGGGAGAACATAAAACTTACCTGCTCACAGGGGCTGGGTTTGGGAGCCAGCAGGGAGCTTTATGGCTCAGGAGATGTCCCTGCCTTCTGCCTGGCTAGGGATGGGACTGTTCTTCATTTCTCACCAGGAGACAATGAATAAGCCAGGGACAGACACATAGCTCACACAATTAACAAGACATATCCACCTAAAACTGCAAATTGATTTATTTGTGACTAGGACACATGGCTGGGTCCTGGCTCTTAGACATCTCACTGCTGCCTTGTATGATCTCAGAAAAGTCACTGTGTACTTCCTGCCCTCATTTCCAACAACTTCCACCTCGCCTCTTACTTTAAAAGGGTAAAATGCTACTCTGCCTTGCTATTTAACTCATAGAGCTCTCAGGGTTCTATCTTTCTTTTTGCATACCAAGCCCCCTGTGTTTACATCAGGCTTCCAGTGACCATCATTGTGGTATCTACATTAAATCACGATGCCCTCTCTTCCACAGATACCAGCAGCTCCACTTCATTAATCAATTAACCTGTGAGACCCAGGAATGCGGCTGCAAAGACAGCAGGAAGATTCTGGCCTTTTCAGATGAAAGAGTTAATGAAGAGCAACAACATTTTTGAACATACCAAGCCATGATAAATAGATGTAGGCAACCACAGGTCTTGACACTCTCTGATAGCACACAAAAAGGGCCTCGCAGTATTTTCTGATTCACTGACCTGACCAATCTGCCACTTCGTGCTGCCTTTGAGTACATGAAAATCCCCACTTGCCCATCTGCTGTGAGAACATGTGTGTTGAGGGTTAGATAGGTGAAACACCTCATATCTGTCAGCAGTGCCTGCAAACTGAGCAGGGAGAACTTCGTGAGTGATTTGCACAGTTTCTGACTTGAATAGTGCTAAGCATGAAACGTCTGCAAGCAAGTCTCTGCTGCTGAAAAAAAAGCAGAAGCAGGTAAGGAGAGAGAGTGGGAACTGCATGTGGAAGAGATCCTGAATTTTGTCATGTCAAAACAAGAGCTGATATAATCCAGCAATAAGCACTATCAACCTGATAATGAGTCATCCGTAAGTGGAGCATCTCAGCTCCATGTTGTGCAGCCTTCTGCAGAATGGGACTGTCCTGATGCCTGGCATAGACCAAAAAAAAAACCAACAGAAGAGTCCTTTGCCAGCAACTTCAAATGCAGCCCCAATCAAACCCTCTCAGGGAGGAGTTTTCCACATTCATCATCTGGCTTATCAACGCTGTCTTGAGCAAAACCTAGATGCAGGCTTTGTGAGTGCCAGAGCACATGAACAATGGTTGAAGCAAGGAGGGCGATGATAAGAAGAGAGTGCAAAGCACATGTTTCAAGTTCTACCTTTTCAAGCAAGTGTTGAGGCTGGGGAAGCTGAGCTTGGGCTGAGTGCCAGCATTCCCTGCAATTTAATCCTAGCCCGTGCAGGAACAAGCTGTTATCCTCGCTCCACGCCAGTGTCTCCCCCTTATCTCGCATTTGAAATTCTTTAACCACTTCAAAACAAAGTATCTCCAAGGAACACTTCAGAAAATGTGTTTTCTTTTGTCTCTTGAAAACACTGATGAGAAGAAAAGCTCTTTTGTGTTTTGTGTAAGAAGCCTTTCAACGTCTGGGCTCTAAGTGCTCTCTTCTGTTCATTCACTTTCCCTGAAGTCTCACCGTGTAAGAGGAATAGTCCTTTCCACATGGAAGGCTGAAAATCTGAGACAGCGAAGAGGGGGAAGCTTAGGCAAGGGACAGAGCATCAGATATACAGAAAAACATCAAAGCAACACCAAGGGGCTAAGGAAGGCCAGCAAATGTGCCCGAGTGGAGCCAAGACACACCTTGACAACCAGCAGCTTGGGTGCTGAGATGGCTGCTGGCTTTGTAGGGTGATGTTTCCTCCTTTCCAGCTGTTATGAAGGCATTCATCTCATCTAGCTCACAATGTAAAGGGACACTACTGAGCCAAAACACCGGGGAGTGATCCAGGAGGTTTGTGTGCACGCAGAAAACCTGCAGGAGAAGAGTGATGAAGGACTTGGAAGGCTGCAGAGGCTCAGGGAGTGAAGTGTGGACCAGAAATGTGGGGTTTGGCTTTAGGAGTCCTGAGAAGTGAGACTGAATCCAGCTCCAGGAGGGGTTCAGGGCTTCTTCCCAGTTGTTTTTATAGGCTTTCTTCTTAAAAAAGCCAGTGGGGGATTTGCCCTGCGGCAGTCAGAGGGAGCCTTTCATTGGCCTTCAGCGTGGGGGTGTATCAACATCCAAACTGCCCTGCACTGGGCCTTCTGCAAGCACAGCCCTTCAAAGGATAGTATGAGCAAAAAGAGGGTTAACCCACCACTGCAAACTAATTACATGCCATGGAGATGACTAAGGCACAAAACTGATAAAGCAAATACTGCCAGTGATAGCTGATAGCCACAACCCAATCTGGCCAGCTCTCTTCGGACAAGGAGTCAAGTCTGCTGCAAGAAGACCTTGCTTTGGCTGCCTGTGGTCTCAGACAGCCATGCCCAAATTGCCAGGACTTGGTTCTAACCAAGGGCTGTAGGTGTAGAAGAGCATGGCTTGTGACCGTCCTAGGGGGCTTGGTGCCCTGTGGTTTGTCTGCCTCTGGTACCCTCAGGAGTGCTCTGACCCTGTCCAGTGGTGTTCTCGTGATGTCCTACTCTGTCACACTGGGGACAACAAGCATGACAAACAGTGAATTCTTATCTCTCCAATTTCTCAACAAATTATTTTTTAAACCATGTACTCTTTTAAGATGTTTGGAAACAGCAACTCAGATGAATACTGGTCCTTTGCAACCATATGTTCCCTGTGGGTTCAACCAGAATCTGCGGGCTACTTAGCTTCCTGCTTCTTTTTCCTTACCTGATTTTTCCTACCTGTGGCAATAATTTGGGTTCCTACCCAGTGATGCCACTGGAGAATCTTAACATTTCTACTATCTTTAAGATAATCATAAAGGTTGATTTGAAGAAGTTGGCATGGTTCCAATCAAGAAGGCAGATTATTTTTTTTCAGAAATATTTGGGTGACAGTGTTCAGCTTGTGCTTCTTGTTGGAGTTTGGAACAGATTTGCCAAATCATCCTGTTTGAGACTCATAGTCAGTGTTATGGAAGACTGCATCTGGTTCATATGATTGCAAAGTGGTGTTTGATGCTGTTTCAGAGAAGAACTGTGAGAATAATCTGAGGGCTGAGACCGCATCAATACTGCAATGACTTTACAAAAAACCCCCAAAACTTCAAATCAAATGTAAGTGTAATATGATGTTTTTCTGCATGCAATTTTCTTCTCCTGAAACATCCTGGCACTTAGAGGTATCTACATTATGTTTAAATTTCTCAACCTTAGAAAGAAGAAAATGTTTCTCTCGTAGATGAGGAGTTGTGTGCAGAGTTCTGTTCTATGGTAAAATTTTATGTCTGGTTTATAAAAGTCCTACAAGGCTGGGTTTATGATTCAAGTGCTGACAAAGCCGTAGCTCAGCATACATGGTCTTTATCTGGGATGGCAAGGTTGCTGAAGTTTAATAAGATTTTTTGAGCACAGTTCTTTTTTTGCTCTTTTTTCTGCCTCTGATGATTTTAAAGCCTTGTATTCTCATCCTGTGAGCAGCCCCTATTGTGCTCTGGCAGAGGAGGGCTTATCTCCCCAAAGTAGGCGTCACGGTGACTGTTTACGAACAAACCACACAAAACTTGGCTAAATCTTAATGGGCCCATTTACGCAGTATCAAGGGTGAAGTAGACTTGGACCCCACAGCATGTTCAAATTACATGGCTTTAAGTGAATTCAGAGCTTGTCAAAGGAGTTGGTTTGACAGCCCAGGAGACTAAAATCCTCTGTTTACCTCCTGAACAGATATCACATGGACCATTCACAAGTCCCCCTCTGTGCTAATCCGCAGAGGGTCGGAGCTGTTGCGGCTCCCAGCTCAGCAGCCTGGCTCTGAACCCCGNTCTATGGTAAAATTTTATGTCTGGTTTATAAAAGTCCTACAAGGCTGGGTTTATGATTCAAGTGCTGACAAAGCCGTAGCTCAGCATACATGGTCTTTATCTGGGATGGCAAGGTTGCTGAAGTTTAATAAGATTTTTTGAGCACAGTTCTTTTTTTGCTCTTTTTTCTGCCTCTGATGATTTTAAAGCCTTGTATTCTCATCCTGTGAGCAGCCCCTATTGTGCTCTGGCAGAGGAGGGCTTATCTCCCCAAAGTAGGCGTCACGGTGACTGTTTACGAACAAACCATACAAAACTTGGCTAAATCTTAATGGGCCCATTTACGCAGTATCAAGGGTGAAGTAGACTTGGACCCCACAGCATGTTCAAATTACATGGCTTTAAGTGAATTCAGAGCTTGTCAAAGGAGTTGGTTTGACAGCCCAGGAGACTAAAATCCTCTGTTTACCTCCTGAACAGATATCACATGGACCATTCACAAGTCCCCCTCTGTGCTAATCCGCAGAGGGTCGGAGCTGTTGCGGCTCCCAGCTCAGCAGCCTGGCTCTGAACCCCGGCTGCCAACAACCTGGGCTTTTAGCTCTGGAGGCACCTACTTCAATCCCAGTGTGTCAGCCAAGACAGGGGCCATAATAAACTTCCCTAACGTGTTCCAGTCCTACCCCAGAGAGCTCCTTCTGAGGGCTGAACAACTCCGCTCTGTACCCAGTGAGTCAGATGGCACTGGTACAGAGAGGAAGCATGAAAACACCCCAACAGCTTAGGCATAAGATCACAATGGGCAGAAAGAAACAGAAAAGGGAGTGAAAGAAAGAAAAATGAAAATTAAATAGCAGGAAAGGTTGGCCTGCTTTACACTTTCCAAAGCAAAGTTATGCAGGCAATTGCATTCAGGAGCACTTTCCATTATTAGATCAAGGAGATCTCTGAAACTTCATTTTCATTCAGAGCAAAAAAAGACCAAACTTCCAAGATCCCTTCAATGATGGAATAGTACCCACTCCTCCTTCTACAAAAATCTACAAAGACCTTTTTATCCCAGGGTTTGGTTCTTCTGAAAGGAGACTAGCTAGTTCTGTGTTGGCCATGAAAGGTAGAAAATTACTGGCCATGTCTTCTGTTCAGAGTCTGCGGGTAATTTTTGGCAATTCAGGCTAGAGGCAGAACAGTTGTTAGGAAAAATGTTTGCTTTGGTGACAAAAGGTGGATATAAGGCAGAGGGGTAGGCAGGGAGCCTTTTGGGGTGATAGGCATCCAACTAGCAACAAAACAAACAACACCCAGAGAGAAGCCCTATATTTTACTATGTTATTGCTGAAGTTCAGGTCCAGCTGAGTTGTTGTCAGATGAATGAAAGGATGCTGCAGGTTTCTGCAGGGTTTGGGTTGGATACAGTGGAAAATCTGCTGGATCATATGGTTTCCATTGCTTGTGCAAGTCCAGGCCTAGCACTCTTGCCTGTTGAATGGTGGGGTGAGACCTTCATAAGGTCTGTGGGCAGCTCCCTCATGTTGGATGGTTGGTGTTTCATTCCCTAATGAGAGGTGGCTAGGAGCTGTCTCAAATGGGGGGAAGTGTTTCTTTGTTTTGGCACTTCATTTCATTTCACAAACAGCCAATGGAATTTTCCTCTGGCTTTTCAAAAAATCCAAGCTCACCTTTGGTCAGAAATGAAACATGGAAAATTTCAGCAAAGGTGGTTGAATTTTTTTGGAAGTCCCAAGCATATTAAAGAACAAAAATATATGGAGATGGTTGGTAAATCAGAGCATGCAATGCAGATGGGGCAAATGTGCTTTGCTTCCACTGATTTGAGGAGTCAGATTCATAGTGGTAAAAGTGCAGTGGTAAAAAAAGTCACTGTTAGCACAAGGGTGAGGATCACTGAGTGCAGGTCTGAGAGAGCAGATCACTCAGCAGTTCCAGTTTGTAAAACTGGAGAGAGATAACTGCTGTCCCCTCTGAGCATCAGCCAGTTTCTATTTGCTCATTGTAGAGGTGATTTCACAGCAGTCAGTGAAGCTTCACCAGCCTAAGGAGAAGCAAACACAACATGCTGTGACAGAACTGTGCACTGAACCAAGCCCTATTTATTCCTATGGCAAGAATAAACATGAAGACTGGAATATTTTCACTTCCTGCTCCCCAGTCCAGTTGAGTTTCTTCTTTGGGACTTTTATTGTTTCCCCTGTATTTGAACTACAAATAGGAAGAGACAAAAATATACTTGCAGGAAAGTAACACAAAGCAAAGAAAAAGCACCTCTAACGTCTTTCAGTGTGCAGGTGTGATTCTGATCTCACCGAATAAATCTGGAGTAACTCTACTCAAGTGAATGGATTCATTCTGGAAAGTCAGAAATTAGTCCAGTCCTGTATGTTTTGTTTTGGTGGGAAGCAGTAGGGTTTTAGAGCAAGCATTACACCCATTTGTTTAATGAAAACCCTCTTTCTTTCACAGTAATCATGGGCACCTCTCACTTTTAATTGCTTTTAAAATGCTGGACTGCAGCAGTAATTTTATATCTTGGCTCCATTTGGCCTTGATTGCATCAGTAACAGTTGAGAAGTGAGGGCTGAATAGCGTTTCACTGTTTGGTAAAATAATTACTGCTCTGGCTCAACATTTCAATTAATCCTTTCAGTGCTGCTGGAAAATGCTTGTGTCTGTGAGTTCTAACCACATATTCAGTGGAAGGGTCCTTCCCATTCACTCTCAGATGGTTTTACACAGAGTGCCTCATGCAGCTGAGATAGTGACTGAGTAAAGACGTGAAGAAGAAATGGTTATAAGTGTGGAAAAGGGGAAAAAAACGGCCCCTTTGGAGATGTGTCCTGCAGGTGGGGAAGAGATGCTTCTTCACATCATGTGGCAGAGAGGAAAGCAGGTAAAAGTGTCCTTTTAAAGACCTGAAGCTTCCTTACCTCGGCTCAGGCTTGGATCTCACAGGCTTGCCATTGGTCTTGAAATTCCCATAGAACTGCTTCCACTCACCCACCCTGGGGCTCCTCAAAGGTCACAGCCTGGTGGGACAGGGTGTGAGGTGTGCAGACAGGCTGAGAAAGTGGAGGCTGTTCAGCCTGGAGAAGAAAAGGTTGTGTGGAGACCTCACAGCAGCCTTCCAGTATCTGAACAGGGCCTACAGGGAAGCCAGAGAGGGACTCTGCATCAGGAACTGTAGTGATAGGATGAGGAGTAATGGATTAAAATTAAAAGTGGGAAATTTAGGTTAGATATTAGGAAGAAATTCTTTACTATGAAGGTGCTGAGGCACTGAACAGGTTGCCCAGAGAAGCTGTGGATGCCCCATTGCTGGAAGTGTCCAAGGCTGAGTTGGGTGGGGCTCTGAGCAACCTGATCTGGTGGGAGGTGTCCCTGCCCATGGCAGAGGGGCTGGAACAAGATGACCTTTAAAGATCCCTTTGAACACAAACCATTCTATGATCCTGTGATTCTGTGATTCTACGACCCTCAGTCTAGTGACAGGTGCGCAAGAAATATAACAGCAAACCCCTAAATCCCAGACAGCCGATGGCAGCACACACAGGGCTTGAGCCATGCAAGGGGCACCACTCCAGGGGGTTTGTTAGTCACAAACTGCTCTCAAATGGACTTGGATTATGTGCACCTTCTGCTTTCCTTGGCATTGAGGTCCCCCTCTGAGTGCTGCTTTGCGTCTTTCTTGCCCAGGACGGCCCTCCCAGGTCCCCACCTTGCACTGGGGTTTTTGCAGATTCTTTTCCAGCATGAGCCCTGAAGGGCAACAAGGCACTGATCTTTGAGACAGCAAGAAGTTTCTCATCACTGCAGAAAGCTTGAAACGGAGGGAAAATGTGGGACCTAAAAGATCTAATGACATTTTTTTCGTTTGAATCTCATAATTTTTAATCCAGTGATTTTTAGACTTGGGTCACTCTTCTTCCATTCTCAGTGTTAGTCAAATTACATAAATTGACTTATCCAGTAATAATTAGCTCCATTCCAGGTAATTAACACAACGGGGTATAGGAACGAAACCATTGCAGTGAAATTAACAGCAATAGTGCAGAACCAAGCCTCACATCTGCCTGAAGTGAGGGGAAAGTGCTGGAAATAATGTTGGGGTTTTATTATGTCTGTGCTTGTGACCTCTTTGGAGAATACTTGATCTGGGGAAGCTGGAACATATGAATGTTCACAGAGAAAAGTGACATTTGACCAATTCTTTTTTTGAAACTAATCTGAAATTATTTTTGAGAAGAACTTAAAAAAGAAGGTGGCCTGTAAAATATAGAGCTTTGATCAGGAACAGAAATTTCAGCACAATCTGACTTCAGCCTCTTTCCTCCACATCAGCCTTGAAGGCATGTAAGAGAGCTGCTTGGCCTGTTTGTGCTCCACCTCTAGTTTATAGGAACAGCACCTTGTCCAAGGGAAGCCAATCCTGCCTCACATGGGACAGCTGAGGCCTGGAGAAGAGTGTCCATGTGGACACTCCATTTTCTTGCTTGTTAGTGAAGAACCCTCTATCAGGAAGGTAACAATTTTGCCAGAAAAGCTTGTGTCTCTGACATTATGATGCGCCTGTGGCAGAGCAAGACAAATTTGGCTGAGAATCCCTCTGTGACTTGGCACAGAGATCTGACCTTACTCACTCTGGATAGCCTTGGGTGAGGTGGAGGAAGAGAGTCCTGCTGCTGCAAGGAGCAGTACATTGCTCCAGAGATGCAAACAGACAACAGTCATGGATGTGGGTCACACTATGCAGACTGAGTATCACACCTTGAAGAGTGAATATTTGTAACAGACAGACCATGAGCCACCCCTGGGCTGAAGTGTATTCTCCTGAAACATTTGCTGATTTTAGAGAGAGAACAAAGTCAAAACAGCAGAGCTTTCACAGTCGATTTTGTTTATATTTTTTTATAATTTTGAAGTACTATCCTTCTAAATTTTCTGAGTCAATTATTTGCTGCTAACTGTTCGCTCGGCTGATCCAGTACAAGGCAACTTTCATATTGCGTTCACAAGAGTGCCAGCCTTGTTCGGAGCCTGTCAGCACAAGGGATTTCTGTTTGTGAACAAAAGTCTTTACACATTCTGGCTCCGAACGTGTGCGCTGTCCTTTCGAAGCCAAAAAGACTCTCTCCCCGTGCCAGTTTGTGTTTCCAAAGTTGCTCTGTGTCCTCTCGTCATCAGCCAAGCTGTGCTGTGCTACTGAACTACGTTTTTGGAATTGCAAGGAGAGCTCGTCTGGAGGGGGATTGAGGACAAACTCCGCAAGCCCTGGGCCAAACGCGCCCCAGGCAGCGCGTGCCCGTGTCCACAGGGAAGGTGCTGCTGTGTGCAGATGCAGAGGGGTCTTGGTTATACTGGGTTTGAGGTGCTGATGTCCTTCTCTGCTTCTGTCACACAGTTTCAGGTTTATTTTGGTGGAAATGAGAGCAGGAATTAGCTTGGCTGCTGCCCAGAAACCTTCCTTAACTCTCTCTGGATGCTTCTCCCTGGGAAGTCACAGCTCTGTTTCCAGAGGAGCCCTGCACTCTGGCACATCATTTCTCAGAGGCACAGAGACACGAAGTCGCCCGTGGTTGGAGGCACAGGCGAGGCCCCACATGTTTGATGCATCAATGAGGTGACAGCATCCACCAGCCTCTGGATGAGGCTCAGCAGGGCAGAGGAGCTGCAGACCTCACACTGGCGCTGGCCACACGGTGCCTGTTTGGGAGATGCATCTGGTGAATCCACGAGTTTTGAACTGACTGATAATTCAGTATTTTCCAGAAAGATAGATGTGTTAGTGTAAAATATCTTGCTCGTAGGTTGAGCACTACCTGTCATTGTATTTTATTGAGGGAATGCTGTGGTTTTCCAGCAGCAGCCAATCTAATTTCTGCCGTTCCCGTGTAATCACCTCAGAAATCTTTCTCCTGAGTATTATTTCTTACAAGGGATATAGATGCCAGTTCTGATTCAGTGCCCTTAAAGGTTCTGCCATTATGGGGGGCTGAGCACAGAGGGATCTTGTGTACTATGATTAATATAAGATTTAAGTAGGAAAATACCAAGAACAGTTCTAAACGTACTAAACAATTCTAAAAATAATGAACCAAGAAGCCTTAGCAAAACTGCTCGTACACTAAAGGGCACTGAATGTCAGGACTGTGTAACATACGTTTTTTTCACCAGCAGTCTTTTATCAGATAAATAATAATAAATAATAATGATAAATAATAATAGTAAATAATAAACAATAAATAATAAACAGTAAGATAAATAATAAATAAAAATTAATAATAACTACTAAAGAGCTGTACAGTGCTACTGCTCTTCTGTCCTCCCCCTCACATATATGTTCACAATCTCTGCTGACATACAGGTGTTAATCTCAGACTGAAATTATCACTAGCAGTGATGTGAAGATAAATCAAATTACTTTTACCGTGATGTGTTTTGCACATACAGACAAGAGAAACATCCCTAGAATCCCTCAAAACCTTTTTCTTCTCTCCGGAGCAGTGTTTTAGAATTTACCAGTGCAGTGAAGATATAGAATTAATGAATCATCTAATTTTTCCCTCTATTCTTCCTATTAAGTTTGAGAAACACTGGCTTTCACTGTAGAAATTGGTAGCATTTTAAGCAAGCATAGTCTCTGCAATTTAGAGTATTACTTATACCAAAGTATTACAGGATGTAAGGAGCTTCTGGATTTTCACAGTGGAGATTTTGCAGAGATGGCGAAAAGTAACTCATCATTCCTACACCCTTGAAAAGGACAGAGCAGCTCTTGCATATTTCTGAAGAGAAAACCCTAGATTTAAAAAAACTTGGATTTATAAATGTACCAGCAGCTTGGAAGAAGAAACAGCATATTTGCAGAAAGGCCACTTGCCTATGACTCTACCACCAGAAGTGCCAGTCTGACAATGCTACTGCTAAATCTGGAGATCTTGGACTAATGGTAAAATCACTGCTTTCCTGCCCAGCCAACACTTTCTGAAGGAAATAGTGAGCACGCCCATAGGAAAGCAGGTAAATAGCAACACGAGGAAACTGAAATGATCTTGCAGAAAATATTGTACCTGACTGCTGTGCTGGGAAACGTGAGACCAGGTCAGGCAAAGAACTCTGTGATTCTACTGGCTGAAATCACTTTGGTCTCTTACTGAACCAGAGAAGGAATGTGGGAAAGCTGGTTCAAGTCCCTGCTCTCCACAAAGTGTCTGTATGGCCCTGGGCAAATCCCTTCTTTGCTCTGTGCTGGTTGTTCACCTACGAGTGGAATCAAAAATACATTTACAACCTCTCTGCACATGAGGGAATAGCTGCACTGGATTCTGAGGTACTTAGATAAAAAAGGATTAAAAATTGATTTGTTTTAGACTTACACACAAGACCAGGAAGATATTTTTTTTGGGACAACACAAACCTTATTTTTGAAACTATTAGCAAATGAACTTGTCAATATCTAACAAAGTCAGAGGATGAATTCCCTAAATCAGAAATGGCACTGATTAGAATGATTGCCTACACAAAGGAAAAAGGCTTTGAGCAGTGGGGGCTAGTCAGTCCTGGCCCAAGAGATATCAGTGCAGAAACAGTCACCAAGACAAAAAAGGACCTTTAATAGTTCTCTAATGACAGGTTTATTCCCTTAAAAAACAAAACAAAACAAAACAAAACAGAAAATAAGAGCTGGAAAAAAATCTTAGAAACCCACCCAGTAAGTCTGGTTATAAATGGAGAGAGCAGAGGTAGAAAAGTCTTTCAGTAAAGTGAGGTGGAAAAGTCTTTCAGAAAAGTGAGGAAGAGAATGAAGGTTCAGAGAATGAAAAAATGCTGTGCTGAAGTGTGATATTTCAACATTAATGCAACTGCCACAAATTAGTTTTGTCATCATTAAGAATTCAGCAAGAGGTTAGAGATGCCCACATGAATTATAATAGTGCAGCTACATGAAAGGAGTTGTTTTTTATTATATATTCACCTGAATTTAATTTTCTCCTCTTCCACAGTCGTCCAGTAGATTGTTCTCTAGGGAAATATTTACATTTTGCCTTTGAATGTAGAGGAATTCAGTGGAGGCCTTTTTTTTTAGTATTATTTTAAAATGAACTTAAAAAAAAATCATGATAAAACACAAGATTTCCTATGTTCTCCAGTGGTTGTGAGGTCTGCAGCCATTCTGGAATGATAATGATCTCCAGGGACATAATAAACAGTGGTGTTTTTCAGAATAACCTTGTTTTCCTTTACCAGGTTCTTCTTTGAAGACCAAGTTGTTAATTCAGGAATTTATTCTCTAGAAATCACATTTAGATAGACGTCTGTGTTCTTCTATCATTTACATAGCACAGGGTCTTAAGCTGAGGTGGGTGGAAATGAAAACCAGATTAAGTGTATGGATGAACCAACACAACAAGAGATTCTACATTTTGGGCTCTGTAGTCAATGTCCTCCTAAACATTAATTGCCAGCCCTCATCAGGTACTTGGCATTCAGTCTTGCTTGGCAAACATAAAACAAAGCAATAAAGGAAGGTGCCACCATGGCAGCAGCACTTGGATTCTGGAGAACTAAATTCAGTTACCTGAACCAGCCTAAAATGACCTTGATAGGATGGTGTGAGCAAGCCCACCACAATGTTTAAGGTGTTTAAATTCTCTTTGAAATCTCTGGTGTGGTCAGAGGTCTGTGATCTCATGTGTCATCACTATAAGCTGCTTCCAGATGTATGTTTTAACTCCCATTTTTCTCAGGAAAATGGAAATAGCAGGCACTCCCTTCTAGGCAATAAAAAAAATCCATCTTGACAAGCTGAATAAATAGTGATATCCATAGTTAGCGATAACTAATCTCATTCTGTAAACCCAAAAACGCAGCCTGTGAGAAAGGAAACAAGGTAATGGGAAATGGAAATCTGACATTCTCAAATTCTTTTCTTAGCACTTGCATAGAAACCAATCCCTGTAGCTATCTGACAATCAAGTGGATACCATTCCCAACGTTGCAACGCAGAGTAACATCTCAGACAACCCTCCCACTCCTCAGAGCCCGCTGTTGAAAGTTTTATTCTGAGTCAGTCTCACAGCATTCCGGTGAGGAAGGAAAATACCCCCATTTTACAGCTGAAGAGCAAAACCACCAGAGACTCAACTCCACCAGAGGAAATTGGAGCTTATGTACTGTCCAGGTGTCTCTGGAGGAATATTTGCCCAAAATTCAGATTCCTGCCAGTTGTCTGCTGCCTGTGTTAGAGGTGACTTTGGACACCTCAATTCCTCTTTAGCATGTAGGAAAAAGTTTTTGCATCGATCTAATCCAAAGGTGACTTTTATCTTACTATTAATAAGAGGTCTCTTATTAGACCTATTAGTGTTTTACTAATTTTCTTAGACTTGTTCCTTATCTTTTCTGAGAAAATGTCTTTCACGTAGGGCTTGCAGAGCCACGAGCATTTGTGGAATATTTATACAAAAGACCATGAATCCAGTTAGCAAAAGAGGATTTTCTGTTTGCCTGAAATTTGCACTGAGTGGAAATGACATGCTACAAATCAAGTTATTTGGTTACAAGAGAAACAATCTTTCTAATAAATTACTACAATTTAGCTTAAATATAAATCAATTATTATTTTCTTTCTGATAAGATAATAATTGGAATCCTTTCTACATTTCATAAGGCTTCTTTCATGAACCATAAGAGGAACAATTTATTTCACTTCATGATATCTTGCAAATACTTCACATTTTTTGAAATAGCTCAGTGACTTCTTTATTGGCATTGTACAGAATTTCTGGAATCTATTAATGTGTTGTTAGACTCTTTTCTCATTTTCACTGTTGTGTACTGAAGCTGAACTGAGAGCAAAGTGTTCATTTAGGTTGGAAATGAAGCAAGGCAAGTTTGTCCAGCTATATGAATGACTACTTTTCTCCTAGAGGAAAAAATAGCAGAATAACTGAGTGCTCTGCACTACTCTTCCCTTATTTCTGGAACTAAACCTGGACTGGAGTGATTTGTGAGGCTCCCACTTTGTCCTGGGTTCCAGAAATGAGTTGTTCTAGTACCATTTTTAATCTCTCTGGAAGGCAGATGAAAGTCTCAATAGAGCAAACTCAAGACTTTGGGAAGGTTTGCACATTTATTCAGGAATTTTGTACCTGACCTAAGCCTGAAACATGAGGGCAGTGAGTGCTCTTCTCACTGAGAGCCATCAGTTAAACCTGAGCACAGCTCTGAAATTCCAGGGTTCAGCCATTGAGTTTCCTAATAACTTGGTTTTTGTTATTCTTTGTGTCTTGCCAGAACCACAGCAGATGAAGAAAGTAAAATTTCATCATCCTAGCAGTCGAGTGAATACAATTTCTGCATTTATCAAGTACCAGATAACTGACACCAAGGCAAACAAACAGGCAAATATGAGTATGTTTCTTTATCTTTCGGCTCCCTCTTTACACATGTCCCCAGGGCAGAAAAATTATGAAAGCTAAAGTGTTCTCACAAGGTTTTCTTTTTGGCTTGATTAATAGCTCTTTAGAGGTCTCCTTCACCGCAGGCTCCTTTGGACACCAATGTTTTGTTGAACTTGCACACCCTTCCTCTGAAACGGAGGTTACTCGATAACCATCCACAACACTCCGTGCATTGATGAACAGGAGTGCAGAGCACCAGTCACAGGTTTCTGGAAGCGTATCCTCAGCCAAATCATGAACAAACTTCTGAGTAAATATTCATCAGCCTTTCTCTCTTACAAGCTTCACTTAAAAATCATCTGAGATTGTGAAATGCTGCATTAAATCTTACAGTTCTGGGCAGAGCCTGATGCTGTTGTGGCCTTGAACTGTGTCAGGTAAGGTTCGTTTTTCACTCAGCCAGTCTACCCTAGAGCAGGAATGACAGACAGAGAGTGGCTGCCTTGAATTTCTACATCAGTAGAAACGTTGATGCTGTACAGGATGTATGACACTTCCTCTGGGCAGCAGTTTCGATTGAGAGGCGAAGCGGTATTATTGTTCAAAGGTGCAGCTTTAAAGCCTTTCTTCTTAGGGCCTTTTTCTTACAAGTGCCTCTCTCTTGTAAATAATTTCCACCTCCCCCAGATGAAATTCGTTGTCCTACAGAAGTACCTGCTTAGTATTTGGGGTGGGGTGTATGTGTGTGTTGTGTGCGACTCTTTTGCTGAAATCTCCTATGTTTAAAAACAGTGTCCATAAAAAGAGCAAGGGTGAAGTTACTTCTAAACCACATACTGTAGTAAAAAGTGTAGAACAAGAGCCAAAAGGATGAAGAGGTATGGTATGTGAGTGGGAGTGAGCATTAATGATCAATTTTTTGTCAGCCTCAAACTTTTCATTACAAGAGACACTTTATAGAAACTTTTAGCTTTGTTTTGGTGTGGCAGAAAGTAAAGCAGCAAACCTGGATGCAGTACTGAAGTTGGAAATCCACTGGAATAGATCAGAGTGGTTCTCCAGAAATAAGAAAGCTGCTGAAGTGGAGAGGGAGGCAATGATTTGCTGTTTCTGCACATGCCTGATAGGAAAAGGATGGGCTTAAAGTGCAGAGCTCCAGTTTAAATTGTTGGTTCCTCAGTGTTGGTGAAGCCAGTTACCCAGCAAGGCAATGGTGTTCTCATTGCTTGAGCACCAAAGATTGCTGTCTGCTGTCATTGCCTACCTCATTGCAGCTATCTCCTTCCAGAGCAGTAAAGTGAAGTGCTTCAGTACCAGCAAAGCAGCTAAAATGTACCTTTCGGCAGAACACGAGAGAATACTGAGTTTAAAGAGTTATTGCCTGTTTTGCTGATGCCTGAAGGAAGGCCAGTGAATTCACAGCTACAGACTTGCACTAAACTGCACAAAACTTGTTCTGCCACTTCCAAAAACTCCTGACTTTCTCAGTGCCATTCTTCCAGATTTGCCTTGCTCCACTTCAATCTCTGACAGTTCCCTTTAGTTCTTTGCTGTTCCTCCTTTTTTTCTCACTGACCTTTCTCTGACTGCCTGTAATTTTAACTCTTGAACTGACCAGTCAACCATATCCCACAAAATTTGACTGCACAGTAGTTTGCACCTCATCCCTTAAACAAAACCGCAAACACAACAATATGGCATTTTCTTCAGCGGAAAAAAATACAAAAAAATAGTCTTTTTTAGTTTCCTTTGGAGAAAACTTAAACTGAACAGGCCCTTGCATTTGGAGGAGATGTTCTCCAGCAAAGTCATGCACTCTTAGACCACACCAGGTCCCTGAACCAAGACTTGGGAACAGGGTCTCTGGATTAGGAACCCACAGGAGTTGGCAGTGTCTGGCTTACCCTACTACCACTGAGCTGGAGAGCCTTAAGGACCATGAGAGCACAGGAATAGGTCTCTGTTTTGGCAATCATTGGTTGCATTGGCTCCTTGAGGTTGTTGGTAGCTAAGGTGTAAGGAGAGAACAGCTCGTCACATGGCAGTACCAGAGCTGAGGAAGAAAAAACACTCCACAGAGGATTAAAGTCTCCTTTGACTGGTTTGTTGTTTTTATGGTTTTTTTCCTGGAGAAAATTGCTCACAGGCACAGGAAAGTTAATGGCAGCAGACCCCGAGATGGCATCTGGGCCAATCCCTTGAACACCCCTCAGACCTTCATCAGGCTTTAATTCAGGGAAAAGAAACTTCTCCAGACTTACCTAACTGTGAACCAATACAGTGGAGGTCATAAATAAAAACAAATAATGAATAGAAACATTAAAATAACTGCTTTAAAAGACACCAACTACTTTCAATAATTCAGTGAATAGCTGCAGTGGTGATATCTCTGCATAAAGGCATCTTTTAATGTTAGTAATGGCCAGTGCAAGGAATTAATGCAGGTCCTAAAGTAGCTTTATTTAGAGAGGTGAAACAGCCAATTCTAAAATGAGCACTGCTACACATTGTGAAAAAAATCTGCTGTGAGAAGGAAGCACAAAATTGCATCCTGAAAATGAGAAGCACTCTGAAGGAGAAATTCATGGTAATGTAAACTGGAACTTTTCTTCAGTGAATCACTTAAAATGAAACTGCTCCTTTCTTATTCTTCTCAAGCTGCTGACATGCATAAAAATGTGTGTTTGACCAGCAGCTTATTTGGAATATTTTCTCCTTCCGTAATGAAAATGTGTTATTTCTCTAAACAATATGCCACTCAATACCAACAGAAGTCTCCTTAGCAGATAGGACATAGTTGCAAGGCTTCAACCTGTGCCAGGGCTAGGATCTAGGAAGAAAACCCTGGTAGACTCAAGTATTTACTTATTTAGTGATTCTTTCCAAGGTCATATTTTTAAGCTGTAGGGGAAACCATCCTGAAGAGTAAACTGAGTGACTGGGAAGTTGAAGCACAGAAGCTTGCTGTGACTGAGTTAGTAATGCTCTCTTTAAACAGTGGCCCCACTGAAGAATTGAACTTAAGTGCCTCGGCACAGTAAAGCCTATGTGTTGTCTTTGGGAAGCATTTTCAGCTTAATAGGGACGAAGTTTTCTTTATGCCTGATGCAGCAGCACATTTCGTTTCACAAATTTCCTTTTCCACCCATTTAAGCAATTATCTTGGAATGAATGAGATGCCAGATGAATATTACTGCCTCAAGAATCAATAGCTGGTTCTGAGGTGGCTCTGGAGAGAAGAAGGGTCTATATCAGCCAGCTGTGCATCTTGACGCCTTGCCAAAGCCACGGCACCTCAGCAGTTACCTCAGGAGCACCGTACCCGTGCCTCTGTGTGCCCCATCTCAGCAGCAATTTGTGCCCTCTTATTTCCCTCCTGCTCTGGTTCATGGGCAAGGAACAGTGACCTTTTGGGTGAAAAAGCAGAGCACAGGCTTTGCAGGTTGCCCCAGGGACTTGCAGAGTGCATCCCAGGCAAGGGCAGGTAGCATGAGCAAAGATGGTGTTATTTACTCCCAGCATCACCACAGAGTTTACAAATCCTAGTAACAACTTCTTACCTGGTAAAGCTGACTCGTGTAGTAAACAAGTCACTTTGCTTCTTCCCACAGCTGGTATGAAAAGGAAAGTGATGAAAATTCCATTGTGGGTAGATAGAAACCTGCTGTCCCCTCGGAAAACACAGGTGCACTTACGGGTGCCTTGTTCAGCTCCCTGTCTTCATGTGGATCAATTCTGGTCCCACGAGTTGGCCCCTGAAGAGAGGTGGCCAGTGGTCCCCCTATCTGGTGCCTTCAAGCAATCATGGGGGGCAGAACTGAACAAGGAACGATGTTTTGGTGCTGGCAGCTCACTAAGCATGTCTAAAATATGCTGATGGACACAAGAGTAGGAAATTGTTGGACCTGATAAAGCAGTTCTTAAGTACAGAGCTGGAAACTCTTCTTAATCATCCTTCACCTAGAGGATAATATCTTAAAGGATAAGTATTTTCCATTTGTAGGACATTCACTTCTGAAGATGCCTGACCTGGAAAGACAGGATCAGGTTAAACATGAGGCACATGGAACAAGGGGCTTCACTCCAAGGCACTGTTCCCAACCAGGCAATAAGGGACAGATTGGAATGAGGAGCTTACTCACCACCTGAATATTTGCCAGTGAATAGTTAAGGCCATGAGAAGCTGTGACAGGACAATGAACCTCCCCATGCAATCTGTTGAGGTTATTTCCAGCACAGGTCAGCACTTTCAGGCTGAAGTTTGAAATGTGAGTTTTTTCTTGTTTCTTGCAAGACATTTGCTCCCCTGCCTCAGGAAGCAGGTACTTATCACTGTGGTTATGTGGTCTGCATGAGCAAAGCCTCATACTCACAGGAAAAGGGATCCTGTGCACTTCTGACAGTCCACCTTGGGCAATGAGAACACCCCCCTTCCAGGTTGAAGAATATCACCCTGTCCTTAAAAACCCTGGGCAAGGTGATGGATGGGGTAAAGAGAGAGGGAACTGTGCAGTGAGCCTTGGCTGTGGTGACTGCCTGCGATGGCATAGCTGCATGGTGCTCCAAAGCAGCCTGGGATGTACATCCCTGGGAAAATTTATGCAGATCCCTGTCCCTTTGGGGAAGAGAGTGGGGAAAATACCACTAGACATGCTGCCTCTGCAGCCCTCTTGAATGACGACTAAGTTATGGTGAAATGGGTGGGTTTTTGAGCCTAGTGCTTTTGGATATATAAACTTCCATGAGATAGTTCTTTAGTCCAGAGCACGGCAATAAAAAGGGGAATTGTGCACATTTCATTTTAAGCATAAATCTATTTTTTCACTGGCTTCTTATTTTGACCTTGTAGGTTTGGCCGTCTGTCAGAAAGCACCACATCCGATCCTACTAATTCCTTTCTTTAGGTCCTTCCTGTCAGAGAGCTGATGTGGTTTTGGTAAATTCCTGCACAAATTCACTTCCTACAGTTTGACCCTCTGGTATTAACAATAAGTTTCCTCCTAATGAGGAAACCAACAGAGTTACAAACATATGCTTTCATTTACGCACAGGTATGCTGACACCTAAAAGTCTGGATTTTGGTTCCTGCATGAAGGCAGTTCTGGTTCTTGGAGGTGTTGGGAGAACACCTGGGCTCCTGTGACAAGGCTTACTTCAGGCACAGAAGACTGAAAAAGCTGGCATAAGAATGTTTCATCATAGAAAGTGACAGCCCTGAAACTCCATGGAAGTAACCTCAAAGNGAATAGTTAAGGCCATGAGAAGCTGTGACAGGACAATGAACCTCCCCATGCAATCTGTTGAGGTTATTTCCAGCACAGGTCAGCACTTTCAGGCTGAAGTTTGAAATGTGGGTTTTTTCTTGTTTCTTGCAAGACATTTGCTCCCCTGCCTCAGGAAGCAGGTACTTATCACTGTGGTTATGTGGTCTGCATGAGCAAAGCCTCATACTCACAGGAAAAGGGATCCTGTGCACTTCTGACAGTCCACCTTGGGCAATGAGAACACCCCCCTTCCAGGTTGAAGAATATCACCCTGTCCTTAAAAACCCTGGGCAAGGTGATGGATGGGGTAAAGAGAGAGGGAACTGTGCAGTGAGCCTTGGCTGTGGTGACTGCCTGCGATGGCATAGCTGCATGGTGCTCCAAAGCAGCCTGGGATGTACATCCCTGGGAAAATTTATGCAGATCCCTGTCCCTTTGGGGAAGAGAGTGGGGAAAATACCACTAGACATGCTGCCTCTGCAGCCCTCTTGAATGACGACTAAGTTATGGTGAAATGGGTGGGTTTTTGAGCCTAGTGCTTTTGGATATATAAACTTCCATGAGATAGTTCTTTAGTCCAGAGCACGGCAATAAAAAGGGGAATTGTGCACATTTCATTTTAAGCATAAATCTATTTTTTCACTGGCTTCTTATTTTGACCTTGTAGGTTTGGCCGTCTGTCAGAAAGCACCACATCCGATCCTACTAATTCCTTTCTTTAGGTCCTTCCTGTCAGAGAGCTGATGTGGTTTTGGTAAATTCCTGCACAAATTCACTTCCTACAGTTTGACCCTCTGGTATTAACAATAAGTTTCCTCCTAATGAGGAAACCAACAGAGTTACAAACATATGCTTTCATTTACGCACAGGTATGCTGACACCTAAAAGTCTGGATTTTGGTTCCTGCATGAAGGCAGTTCTGGTTCTTGGAGGTGTTGGGAGAACACCTGGGCTCCTGTGACAAGGCTTACTTCAGGCACAGAAGACTGAAAAAGCTGGCATAAGAATGTTTCATCATAGAAAGTGACAGCCCTGAAACTCCATGGAAGTAACCTTAAAGTCCTTGTTTCTTAAAAAAAGCTTCCTTCATGTGGAGTTTTTCTTCTGGTACTGTCAGAAATATCCTTAGTCTGGACTGAATTATTTTCCTTCCTGAGGTTCAGAGGTTTTTTTGGTTGGTTAGTTGGGTTGGGTTTTTTGTTGTTGTCATTGTTGTTGTAGTTTTTTGTTGTTTTTTGTTTTCTGCTGGAGGGAACTATTCCAGCACTAGAACTGAATAAAACGCAAGTGTGCCAGATTGGCGTCAGTTTTGTTTTAAGAAACACTTCAGTTATGGTTAATTTTATGGTTTTTGCTTTGTCACTGTGTTTTCTCAAACGCTACGGAGCTGTATTCGTTTTAAATGAACTCTAAAGCAAAGTGATCCAACAAGGATTTACAGACGTGTTTATGACGGAAGCAATGTTGTAAAATCAGGACTGACACAGCACGGAGCAATATCTGGGTTGTACTGGATGTGAAGATCCACTCCCTCTCCCTCAGCCTATAAATTATTGCTGCCACACCACTTCTGAATGAACTCATCTTGCCAGAGCAGGTGTTTAGACGTTGAAACCTGGTAGCTCTTAGGTCAAAGTATCTTTTGGATCAAAGTATAAAATATATGCTAACCACTTTTTTCATATCCATACAAAAAATAGGTGGAGCATTGTGATTAAGAGCCATGGATTTAAGAACCAATCTGAGATGTGCAAAACAGAAAACTATTGGAAAGGGAATGAAACGTCTGGCAGTGTGAGGGCAGGTGCCATACCACCAGCTCTCCTTTGCAGAGGAGAGCCCTTCCACCTCCACTCCAGTCCCTAACATGCAGGCATGCTGATTTTGCTCCCAGTGATGTTTGCAAATACATGTGCACATTTCTAATGCATGATCAATGTTGTTTTTTTACTTTTTTTCCTGCAGACCGCTGCTAATTGAACTCTTTCTCTGGTAGAAATGTCAAGTGACACCACTCTTTCTACCAAGGAAGCTTGTTATAAAGTAAAGATTTTCAAAATCAGCTCTGATGCTGAAAAGGTATCATGGAGGAGAAATGTTTTAATTCATGAGCAGACATGGAATTCTATTCTCTTAGCATGGAGGTAATCCATATATGTTACATGATTCCAATTTTGAGGCAATGGCATTCAGAAAATATTTAAAAATTAAGAATTAATTTTTGGCACTCCCAAATACTCTGCAAGTTTTTCTAAAATCTTGGAACTAGTATTGGAAATTGGAGATCTGGAAATTAACTTCCATCATCCCCCTTTTTTGAGAAAGGACTTCTGGATGCATCTTATGCTAAACACAAATAATGCCCTGTTTGTGGTACAGATGATTGCTTTAGAAAGGTTTTATTAAATAATAAAATATACAGTCCAATTCTACCAGTTTTGTGAAACAAAATTTGTTTTAGAAATGTGTAGGTTGATTAACATCTGTGCTAATGTGAAATAAACATAGAATTTTAGCCAAGAATGTGAAAAGCAAATGTTCACATATGTATTTCCAATCTTTTCTGAAACTTATTATCTCCTAGTGGCCATTATTTTACATCTCATGGCTCCTATTGCCTCGTGCAGCACAATAGATCTGAGTATCTTCACTCAACAGAGCCAACACCTTGTTGAAGAACCTAAATTTTCACATCAGAGCTTGTGCTCCTAAAGCACTTAATAAAGCTCAGCTGAAATATAAATCCAGATTTTGGACAGATGGCTGCTTCACATTAAAGTTTATTTTCCAGGAGTTTGCTGTATACTTTCCATGGATACTCAAAAGAGTAATTTCTTGGTATTATGATGTTAGCCCATCAGTAATCTTCAGAGTTTCCATCTCTCTTGCCAAACCCTATGAAACCATTTAGCCTCCTGTTGACCTATGTTTGTGAACATTGCAGGGTGAATTTCGTCACATGGCTGGGATTTACTATCCCCTGAGATACCAGTAGTAGTCTTTGAGTTGTCCTATTTTAAAGCTACAAGGTTCACTGACACTGAGAATAAACTGGGATGAAAAACCTTATGTCATGTCTTCACAGCTCCTGAGAAATGTGTTCCTTCCCAAGTCACTTGATATCCAGATTTCTGGCCAGGGTGCTTCTGATAGACACTTTTTTTTTTTCCTTCATTGGAAAATGCTGGTTTGTCAAATTTGACATTTTCAATGTAAGGCTCAGATAAATTTTTCTCTGTGTTGGGGGTAAATTTCTGCCTGAATGGCAAGACCAGTCCCTGCCTCCTGATCACATTGCAGCACTGCCAATAACACAAAAGCAAAGATCTCACTCGTAATGACAGAAAACCAGATCTAATTCAGATCAAGGTGTGAAGCCTAGAAAATCTGTGTAACAGGTGACCATCAGCCTGTCAATCCTTCCTGTTGAAGATACTGCTGAACATTCATTGAGTGAAGAGATATAGGTGGTGGGACTCAGAAAAAATAGAAAAAAATAAAATTATTATTTTCAGCCCCAAATACTGCTGACTTTTGCTGCAGTGCCAACCTTGGGCCATATTGCCCTTGTCTGAACATCTCTTTACATGGCATTTGGAAAAAGAATGAATTCAGATGTTCTGTTTATTTATTTATATGGTGGTGTGGTTTTGTGGTACTCTCTGGAGGCGCAAACAGCAGTGTGTGGGTCCGAGCAATCCTGGTGACTGACATCTCTGCATGGATTTCTATTCAAACCTCATGAGACCTTACCTGGATTTTAGAGGACTTGTCAGAAGCAGAGCTAAACGTCAACATAAGATTCATCAGCAATACAAGCCCTTGCAGGTAGATGAGTAACTGAAGGAACTCAAGTAAAAGCAACAAAAATGTAAAGATGGACTGACGAGTTAAGAAAATAATTAGAAAAGCTGCATTGGCTGGGAGACAACTGGTGAGGGACATGCTTGTTCCAGTTCCTTTGAGGCATGAAGCACCAGTTACTAAAAAAGACTATTTGAAGATGAAAGAATTGTGAGGATTCCTTGCTACTGACAGCTCAGATCAAATGGATTCTGTTGATCAAAGTATGGTATATAGAGACCGAAGAAACAAATCCCAAAGTATGGGAGAGCTAAGAAACAGAATAAGAGAGGCTGTTAGAAGAAAGAAGGCATATTCCTGAAAAAGGTGAAGCTGTGTTCAGCTGAGGAAAAAAGAACAATCTTCAGTAGATTAAATATAGAGGTTCATGAAACACTAGAAGAAGCTGCCCAGAGAAGCTGTGGATGCTCCATCCGTGGAAGTGTTCAAGGCCAGGTTGGATGGGGCTTTAAGCAACCTGCTGTAGTGGAAGATTCCCTTGCCCAAAGAAGGAGGGTGGAACTAGGTGATCTTTAAGGTCCCTTCCAAACCAAACTATTCTGTGATTCCATGGTTCTATGAAATATGCAGATTCAAAAAGACAAATCTAAAAATGACTTTGGAATCACCTTAAAAAAAGGCATAAACCCTGAACAATATTAAATTACGTAACAATATTATGAATGCCTTGCAAAGATTTTGCAGATCAGTAGACAGTGAAGCTGTGAAAGTAGCAGTGAGAAAAGGCAACAGCGTAAAAGAGAAATGAGTTTTTATTTTTCATGTTTATCCATCATGAGGCCTTAATGCACGCTTTGTCTGCCTCAACTCCAAGGACAAAGAAGAAATATCAGGAGAAACAAATTGTCAGCATCACATACTGTTCATTAAATGGGTTCTAAAGAAAGGCAAGCTGGAAATAATGGAGCTTCTGGCTGTGGAGTGTGACGTCTCATTAAACGTGCCTTTTAATAAAATTCTTCAAGTGGAAACATACAAGTTTGGGGGCCAAGCATGTTGTTAGAGCTTATAATAAGGAATAAGATCATGACACATGAGAAGATAACATTTATTAATTTTTGTGGGAATAATCCAAACAGCTTCTGTGACAGACAGAGAAACCCACTGTGGTCTTTAAAGGATTCAGTGAGCACATGGACAAGGGAGAATTGGTTGACAAAGTCTAACTGGATTTCTCAAAGCAATCAACAAAGCTCCTCAGCAAAGCCTGTTAGAGAATCTGACGTGAGATAGGTAAGACCTTAATGTACATACCTGGGTAAAAGAGAGGAAACAACAAGTAGTAAATAATGGTCAGTTCCTGAATGTTTGCCAGGGGTCTTTCCAAGTAACACCTCCTTGTGCTTGAGCTGTGCAACACATATGTGTTTATATATAAATGAACCCCATGTTTTGTGAAAGCACTGAAGTTGCTTACCAACCTAGAAAGGACCGCTCAGGGTAAAAATGAAAGTTCACTATGAAGCAATAAATCAGCTTCACAATAATGTTCAAAAAATTCCAGATGGAATTCAGTGTTGATAAATCAGAGGTGAGACACATAAGGAAAAAAGCCCCCTCAATTAACATGCATAATGACACGTTTTTCAGACACGCTTTTAGCCATCACCCTTTAGGAAAGAGACCTTGGAAGGATGGCAGACAGTTCTATAAAAAACAACTTGATGCTCTGTAGTAGACAAAAAAATCTCCTCTGTTTGAATTTAAGAGCTCCTTGGAGAGGAGAACAAAAAAGAAAAATTTCTTATGCTGCTTTGTAAATCTATGGCATGAACACATCTCCAATAGTGTACACCAGTCAAGACTCTCCAGCTTAAAAAATATGTGGTAAAACTTCTACTGTAGTTGCAAGTGGATGTAGACAAACAAGACCTGTAAATGGACATCTCTAATTAGACCAGCTAGTATAATAAAAAAAAAAAATAAACGTACAATGGAGTACACTAACCCTCTCCAGATCTAAAATAAAAAAGCATCAAAGAAGTGGTCTTATCCAAAATCTAGTTTAGTATTTCTAGCTATAGAGCTAAGTCTAATAAAAATATTAATTGCAGCTACCTGAAAACCTTGCATTGCCCAATGAAGACCTAGAAAATGTATAAAGAAGCTTTCAGGGTCTGGTATTGCACCCATACAAAGGTGGAATAATCACCTCTGATATATGAAGTTGAGAGAGATGTAGAGAAAGAAATTAGGAAATGACAGTTTGCTTATTTTCTAGTACAAGATTCATGGAAGTCAACCATGAAACTAATAGGTGGCAGGTTTGAAACCAAGAGGAAGAGGCATTTACTCATACAACACTGAATTAAACTGTGGATCTCCTTACCACAGGATGTTGGGGAGGCTAAAAGTCCACAAAGCATCACAAAGTGACCAGATCAAATAGATCCTAGAGGGAAAAACAGCCAAGTATTAACTGCAAGAGCAGGAGCCAGTGGCTTAGGAAATCCATGAGCCACTAAGACCTAGAGCTCGAGGAATTTTGCAGGGAGACACAAAGATGTTTTTATTTTGTCTTTGTGTGCTTCCCTAGGCATCCATTTTTAACCATTAACAGCGTAGTGTGTAAGGAAGATCATTGCCCTGACCCAGTACTGCCTTTTGAATCTTCTCAGATACCTGAGCTCAGCAGAATGCATCAGGATCAGGATCAGGGAAGAGCCCTAACTCCAAAGGTGGAGCAGAAAGATGATTTAGTTCAGGCACTTTGGTGATTATGGAGAGGGGTGGAGTGGGGAAGCAGTGACCTGGTAGGTTGTGTCCACCTTTATCCTGTTTGGAGCTCGGAAAAAACAGCTTCTGTAAGCTGAGGTGAGAAGCTGGTTTGGGAAATGATGGTGGTCAGCTCGAAAAGCTTGAAGGTGTCACAACACTTTGGTCAGGGGTCACCGTGCCATTGCTAGGGGTCACAGTGCCATCATTAGGTAAGCCAGGTCAGACACTTGGGGCCCTCCTGTGCCTGGGGCTCAGCACATGGTGCAGCTTGTGCATGGTCAAGGGGCTCCACATCGATGTCCTGGCTAACAAAACCTGTGGCTTTGAAGGGTGACACACCAACTGCACTGCCAGGCCTCTCCCTTGGGAGGGATTTTATTCTTACTCAAGCACTGGTATATAGCACAAGTGCTCTGGCTTTAGGAGGATTTGCTATTCTCATAGTGATATATGTATTTTCAGAGAGCATTGTTCTTGAATGGAGTTCATTAAAATGAACCTGCAGGTAACTGTTCTGTTCAGCTTTTTGACAAATAGCTCTAACTCAATGTCTAGCTCCAAAGGGGCCAGGAAATGAAAATATAGCCCCATTCCTCAATAATTATTAATTTCCTGTCACTATTTTCCTTACTTCAAGAGTTAGAAAAGTTCTAAAAATCTTTAGAGGTTGATTAAAGAGTAATTTGTTAGTGGGATGGGGGGAAGGGAGGTGAAGGAAAGGAACAGAAGATTTTTTCTGAACTCCAAAAATAGTTTCAAATTCCCGCCAAGAAATGACAAATTGTTATATACACAGTCAGACACGGAGATGTATATTTTGTTTTAAGTTCCAATTTCAAAATGTACTGCATAAAGAGAAACCACAAATTGAAACTTCGTGTGCTCATGCTGGCAGCAACACCAAACTTACAGTTTTCTTCTAAAAATAATACCCCCAAACTCTACCTAAACCTTCCTGAACCTCCTGTCCCCTCTTTAATAAGTAAGAACACAGGGTGTTTTGATTTCTTGGTGACTTTTTTCCTTTCCTTCGAGTCACTAGTGGAGGATAAACTGCTCTCAACCTTACTCAGGTAACATTTCCATTGCTTTCAATGGGAGGTTTGCCTGAGCAAGGTCTGCAGTATTTTTCCTGGTATTTACATGAAATTAAGGAATGTGTGACAGGAATGAGGAACAGTCTTGGCAGGAGAATGAGAAGCAAACACCATTTTGTAAAGGGATGGAGAGTAGAGAAGGAAGACAATGATGTTAGGACCACTATGTAAAACTTTACCTCTCTTCCATCTTTCTAATTTCTCCCTTTTAAACAGAAAGACCTTTGAATTTGAATCAAATATCTAAAGAAGATGAATTTGGAGGACTCAGTACTGGTCATAGGAAACAAGCCACATCAAAATCCCCGAAATAAATCACCTCTAATTTAAGCAAAACTGTACCAGAGACTAAAGACAAACCAGTCCTTTCAGCTTTCAGAAGAGAAGTCAACATCAAAGGAAGAACCTGAAGTAGAAGCCTAGAAATGTAAATCTGTTGGTCTTTTCACATTCAAATTCTCACGATTCTTCCATTTCCTTTTACAGAAAAAGAATGTGGTCAGACTTGGGGGAAGGACTTCACAGGTTTTATTAAAGGGTAGTGTAATCCTCCCCTGGATAACTGGAGAATCATTATAAAGAGAAATAAGCAGTGATGATCTGTCCCAGTTCGAGCACTGTGGTTTGGAAGTTTTGACCCATGAGATGTTAATTTCTCAGTCTAATTACATGAAAATGTATAAATATGAGCACTGCTGAGGAAGAGAAGCATCCTGCTGAAAGGTGAGTGGTGTTGAGTTCCCTCTGCTTTTATGAGGCAGAAAAGGCTCCTACCCCCTTAAGTGACATTGCACGTAGTAGTAAGAGTTCAATATATGAAAAAAAAGCCAAACACACACTTCCATTTTACTATTGTTCCATTTTACTGTTGAGGCGGGGAACAAAGAAGTTAAATGCTGTAAGGCCCTCATGTGAGGGTGGATTTGGACTCCATTGGGTCCATCCAATGAAAGCAGTGGCACTGTAGACACAGTGCTGGGTGTCAAGTGTCAAAATTTGGGTGGTGGAACTGCCACCGTGTTTGACTGTGTCTAAAGAAGCCATGACCATGTTCAAGTGGCCAGCCCGGATGGCTTGGGGCTCTTAGAGACTCTAATCAAAGCAGGGCAGGAATTACAGTATGTTATATGTAATTAAGAGTAATTTCTCTGAACTTCCTGTTATTGTTCTCAAAAAAGCATCAGAGAAACCTTAATTATTTGCAACAACAACACTAAGGAAAGCCCCCCAAACTACTGGAACAATACCATGTAGAATAATGTGAATTAATAGTTAAATTTAGTACCTCCATGAGAAATGCTCTATTGATAGCGCAGAATTTCTCTGCCTGGAAACCACCTGAGCACCGCCTCATTTCTAGACATCTGTCACCACAGTTATTATCTAACAACAAGCATAACATGAAAATAATCATTCTGTTTAGGGCAGGAACAATAACTAATTGACTGACATGAAATTGCATCAATATCATTATCTCCTGTTGACTTTTTGATAATATGTTGACGAACAGTTCGTATTTTCCAGAGTGGAAAACCCTACTTGTTTCCTAGCAGGAACTCTGCACCAAGAAGTTTTCTTTAATAGGTACCTAATTTTGCAATTTTAAATATAATGCTTTCCAAGAGCTGATGATACTTTATTATCTCTGTTTTATGGGTGGTTTGTTGGGGGGTTTTTGTTGGTTACTGTTATGTTGTTTTTTTCAGACTTCAGTCTTCTGCAGAATGAAGACTGGTATTGTGTTTTGGTATGATAGTAGAATAACAGCTGGATACCCAGAACTCAGGTCACAGCCTGTCCAGCCTAATTTTGAAGTTCTAGGCTGTTAAAGGTATTTAATCTCTTAAAAGGTGAAAACAGGTGCTTCTTAGGTATCTAATTTACACTGAAACTAATGGGAATTAGGCATCTTTCATGAACTTATCAAAAATCATATGGGACTGTAGTAGCAACAGAAGCTACAAAATAACTCTAAAATTCTGGCCTTTTCTGACATAAGGCAGGCTTTCCAGAACCAGTCATTTTTATAATGTAAGTTTTTCCCAAATGTTCATTTTTGTGAGAGCCCTAATACTCCCAGCCTAGCTGAAAAACCTCCTCTTACAAAGTGTGTTAATGCCTCACACATTGCTCTTCTGTCTTTGAGGTTTTTGGTCAAATGCCACTCAAATACTTCATGGACCTTAGAAGCTTTCCTGCAGCATCAGGAGTTTCACATAGCCTGGCATACAATCCCAGAGATTTTTTTGCCCTACTAGCCCAATTTTCAGAAAAAGCCACGTTGCCCCTGAATATCACATCTTTTTAAGGATGTAAAAATACCATCCAAGCACTTCTGAAAAAAAAAAAATTTGGGAGCATGAGGGTGTGTGTGAATATTTTCAAAGTTGCAGTTTGACTAACCCAGCCGCTGCTTAGATCATCAAACAGGCATGTGTTTGGGACACAGAGGCACTACAGTCCTGGCGTGTTCAGCCCAGAATCCTCATGGTTATGTGAATAATTATCCCTTCATACCGGCCTAGAAACCTTGGACAGAAATAGCAATCACAGCAAGGGTGCTAAGAAATAATTTGTACCATACATCTGTTAATGTCCCTTAGCCCAGCTGGAACCTGCATGCTTTCCTCCCTATCTTGGGTTTCTCGAATTGTGTTGATGTGTATTTAAGCCACGGGAACATTCGAGGCAATCAGGCAAGGGGGAGACACGAACTTCTCTGGTATTTTGATTCCAAACTGTGGTCTCTGTTATCGGGATGGGTGAGGAAGAAAAGTGTCAAGTGTTACTTGGTCTCCTGTTCTCAGCTTGTCTGGCTAATTCAAGGAGGAGCCTCTGAGGCCAAAGCCACCGCAAATGCAGAAGACCTAGAAGACCACTCAGACCAGCGTTCTCCAACAGGTGTCCCATGAGAGCACCTCACTGGGATTACACTGATGAAATCCCAACTGGGTATGATTGACACTGATTTTTTGAACAGAGTCAGCCAAAAGAAGAGTTTCATATTTTGCTTCATCTTGGTTTTGAGAAGGACAAGAAAAATCCCTAAGGAGTGTCATTTCAGGACATTAATTGTAAAGATGCAAGAAGTGGAGAGTAAGACAAAGTACCTCCTACCTGGACCTGCTTTTATCAGAAGGTTGAACTAGAGATCTCCTGACATCCCTTCCAACATACAACAACCAATTATCTTGTAAGGGTGAGGAAGCCTGATTTTTCAAGCCTATTTTGCTATTAAAGAAAGAGTTTTCTTTTTTGCATGCACAGCATTTTGTTTAGCCTTGCCTGATGTAGGATCACATTGCATTTATGTTCAACATGCTTTCTCTCATTCACTCTTCCCCCTGCTCTCTTTTACTCTAATGCCACAAAGTCTTCCCACCCCATATATTTTTATTTTACATAAGAATTATGCAATTCATCTGGGATTTGCTTTGGACTGCTTCCAAATACACCCACACAACTGCTCTAAGAGTGATGAGGTTTATCCAAAGATGGACTTGGCAAGTCTGTGTTTCAAAGGGTTACTGATCCAAAATGCTTCAGGAAGAGACTTTTAGACACACAAGTAACCCCACAAAGAAATAAAATACAAGATCACGAACTGTTTCTGTATTTAAATGTTTGGAAGAGTTGAAGCTGGTAGCTAAAACATTTTGTCTGAAAATGGCTACTTTGCCACCAGTGAACCAATATCAGTCAATTTGATGACAACTAACTGAGTGGTCACAGCCTGTGACTATTCAGGGTTTTGTGATGTTGAAGACCTGCCAGGTTTTTTCTTCAGAATAATGCAGGAGTTTGGTTCAACCAGGTTGAAGATGGTCAGAGGAATCTTTGACACACTGTTAACTAATTTTGTTCCATTTGCAGATGCATGAAACAACCTCGAGAGGCCCTGTTGTCCATTGACAAGGCTATGAATCTAGAGACCTGGTTTTGATCTTGTCTCTCCTCTTGGACTGCTCCACAGCCTTGACTGAGTTGCCTTTCTCCTCCATGCCTTAGAATAAATCCTCCTAGAAAATGAGGATCCACAGTACAGCCCTCCATTGTCAAAACAGTCAAAGAGCTACTGATGAGAGCTGCAATGTAATGACTGGGATTCTATTTCTGCCAGTGCACTAATTCCAGAACCCACACCCAAACTCATGAAATTACTTTTTAAATGGTGAGACAAAATCATTCTTTTTATTCTTTTTTTTCTTCCCCAGGATGTTCCCTGTATTTGCGTCCCCTGGGTGGCAACAGTGGAAAATGCTGGCGAGGAGAGCAGACAGTAGACAAGGTCCTATTGGCACAAATGTGAGGGCTTTGCCTGTGTCAGTGATGTAAGGATACCAGTCTCCTTCAAGAGGTGTGGTTTATCAGTGGAGCTTTTGCAGTGCCTCGGACGTCAGGCTAATGGTCTCACACACAGGTTCTGTGAGATGCCTTTCATTCATCCAGCCAAACAGGAGCTGTGCTTGTGATGCTTTCCCAAACTGAAGGGCATTGCTCCATGAATGCAAGCAATGTTAAAGCCTGAATAATGCACACAGTCTTCCATTTGCAAATCGCCTCCACCTCTCCCTTTGCCCTCCCCACCATGTGGTTTAGCTTTTGGCTCTGCAATAGATACTCTGAATCAATGTTAGCTTTCTGAGAGACTAACACTGAACACTGAAGGTCTGAGTCAAATCCAGCCGTGTTACAAGCCCATTGTTGGACTGTTGGTTGTTTTGGTTATTTTTCCCTGGAGTTTTGTCACAGATGAACTGGACCTTTTGGCAGCACAGACAAGCACCTCTATTTTGTCATTTGGTGCCCCAAAGACATACGTGTACTAATCAATCCAAACAGGATGCCAAAATCTTTCTAAGAGAAGAGCATATTGTTCATTGTGAATGTTTGCCTCACCATTAGTGCACAAAAGAGGAAGCTTAGAAATGGAAAGACAAAGGACATAAAAATAGCTTGGTCATGCAGCTTACAGAGGTACATACAGTGTAACAACTTATGGAAACTGTGAAGCACTGTCCTGATCTGAGGAGTATTTCAGTTTCCAGCTCACTAAAATCCCAGCTTTCAAACAAGCAAAAACTTGTCCATTTTACCAGGCTGTAATAAAATATTTGTGGTGGTTTTTATGGTGCAAGCCATCATTCGCTTAATACTATCTGAAGGTCATTTCTCCTAGGACAGACCACAGCACATCTCCACACTAAGCTACCAGAGCTCGAGGCTGGTGCTAGGCTGTCCACAAAGACCCCCAGAGGCCATGTTTGTTTGCTCTGAATGGCCTGATGGCATGGCATGGGCTGGAAACCACTTTACACCATGCCCTGCTCACCCAGACCAGGAGGCGCTCTGGAGTCCCAACAGTGAAGGGAGAAATGCAGCTGTCGGGGTGGCTGTGTCATACCTGGCTCACTGAGTCAGTGTCTGTATGCACACATCTGCAAAACAGCAACCTCCCAGTACCCAAATCCACTAACCCTGAGGGGTCACCCTGAATCAGTATGTCCACTGGGCAGTACTGGGAGTTTCAATCGATATAATTCTCAGGAAGGACAGGGATTTGCTCTGGCATCAGAGCTGCTGAAGGCCACAAGAATCTTAAAACCTTCTGTTGTTATCAGGACTGTCCCTCTGCTTATCTAGGGGCAGTGGTCTTCCAAACAAGAAGAGTGAAGAGGATGCCCCTAGTTCAATCTTACCTGTCACTGACATATGCATGACGTAGTTGTCTTCACCCCAAGCAAGGACTGGACACACTTTTCCTCTTCTGGTCCCAGAGAGAGAGACCAGAAAGTTTCCTCCAAGAGATGACAGGTGAAGTCAGTTGAGCCGCTTTAGGGAAAAGAAAGACTTATGCTTGATATCTTACCATGTCCAGGTTTTTATTAAATATGATAGAGCTGTATGACTCAATATAATCCTGCCCACATCTCTGGTGCTTGTTAGTTTTCATAAAAACATAAGGCAAGAGCATGATTTCCTCAATACTGCACTTCCAGCTGAAGAAATCAATTCAAATCCATTATACTAGTCCGAAATTGCAAAGGGCTGGGAAACTCACTTTGTTTTCCCTTTAAATGCTTCTTTTGATAGTATGACCAGAAGCTGCATCCTTGGACATTTCAAATTTTCTTTCATTTCCTCATTGTACCATTTAAGATTTCTCTGGATCACCTTCATGACTAAGCTAACTTCAAGCACTCCCTCAAACATCCTAACCCCTCTTCAGTCCATCTGTATGCTCCTGTATGTTACTTTCATATATTTCCATGGGATTTTGGGAGCTTCATTTAAACCTCTCTTCTTACACAAGCCCTTTATCCTTTGCTCTATCCCTCCGTCATTCAGCGTACCAACTCCAGCAGGACCAGAGCAAAACTGAGGTGGAAGGAAAAGGAAATGCTTTCAGTTGGTGTAAATGACAGTCATAAGACAGGACATTGGCCTAGGGGCAACTGGGATGTGTTTATTCCATGAAATGCCACGCAGAAATACCTGAGCTAGCTGGGAACATGCTAGTTCAGGTTACAGAAGCAAAGTGTACACACATTAGCAGAAATACTGGAATTACTTGGGTGTGGCTTTTGGGGATTATCCTGTTCCACCCAAATAGAGAAGTACTGTGAAGCTTATGTAGCCAAAAAAAGTGATCATTTCCTCAAACTTTTAAAGCCCAAAAGATTTTTGAAAGTTTTTGCTCTTTTTTTTCCCCATTTTTTCTTTGAAGTCATTCATTATGAATAGTACATTTTGTACAGATGAAACTTGTAGAGCAGCTGTGAAGATGCCACTGCTATTGCTGCCCTCCCTAGAGACCCCAAAAGTAGTGATGGCAGAGTTAAAGCAGAAGAAATAACAGTGGATGGGCTGAGTTGAATGTTTCTACGTGCCTGGTCACCAGGGAAAGTGGCTGGAGTAATTGAACAGAGGGGAATCAGGGAAAATAGTCTGCTACTTCAAGTAGGCTTCAAGAATCAGGGGACCTCATTGTGGGGCCTTACCATTGTGAGTCACAGGAACCCACTTCTCTCTCACTCTCCTGCATCAGCAGAGCTCCTCCCAATCCATCTGAGAGGTACTTGTGTAGCCCCACCATCTTAGCTTTTTTCATGTTTTGCTTGCTGCCCCAGAAGGCAAATTTGATGAAATTTCCACATTCATTTTGGAAATGGTAGAAGTGGGAGACTTTGCAGTTTGTCCAAGAAAGTCTGTGGAAGAAATTAAACCAAGGTCTCTCAAATGTCAATTTAGCACTTCAATCCCTATATGATCCTCCTTCTCTACTTCCGTTTCCCCTGGACAGAGGAAATTGCCTCCATAGATGATCCAACATAACCACTGCAGACTTAGCTTCAATAGCTTCCTAAAGCAGTTGCTGAAATAAGCATCTTTATTCTCAGATAACACATTGGTCTAGGATGCTGCTCAGGAAGCACTGAGCACAAGCTCCAAGTGTTAGGGGTTTCCCCCAGCAGCTGAGAGCTCCTCACTGCCTGCATGAGAGCTTGGTGTTGGTCCACTGGTGTGGAGGTGCTGCATTTTCATCTTCAGAACAGAAAGAAACAAGGGGTACAACTGGATTGGGCTGAAATGGGGAATCTACCTGAACAGGATGAGGTTCATTTGGGTGATGAGCCAAGGTCACGAAGGCTGATGGGGAACAAAACTGCCTGTCAGTGGTGTGGGCTGAGCTGGTACCCCGTGCCAGAATGCAGGGCATCCACATGCGGCAGATCTTCACCTCTCTGCCACAGCAGTCTGCACTTCACTACCAGCACCAATGTTAAAACCTCCTTTAGCCTCCAGAAAGAAGATAAACATGGCTTTCAATGCAGATTAAATACACACGTACTTCTGAAACATTGTTGGTCATTACTAATTCATGGCTGCTGTCCAGTGAGTGGAGAAAAACATTTCCCCTTGTAGGTTTAGCAACAAAACCAAGAAAAAACCCCATCAAGTCAATGACTTATACTGTACACTAAAACAGCTTAAAACACAAACATTTCCAGAGTACAATATTTCAAGTAGTCTTGTAACCGGAGGAGCTATTTTTTAACTGGATTCCTACTTTTTACTACCAACAGCCTTGTCTTATTTGCAGAGGCTCTGCTAGCTGTCAGACATCCTGACTCCACTTAATAAACTCACTTAGAGCAGAACTTTCTTAAGTCACAGTGTAAGTACATAAATTAGTTGTTTCAGCCTTAGACCAACACACTTCTCTTTCTTCCCTCTCTCCTGAGCACTGAGCTATGATGAAGAAACTCAAGTCTCAAAAGAACCAACAGTTCATTAAAAAATGCTGCCATAACCCAACATGCCTAATATACTGCAGCTCCTGTTGGATCTGCAGGGATGCTTGCTTGTGGGTACAACTAGGCAAAGTTTGGGTCCTTAGGTCTGGGAACCTAGGTTTAGATTCCGCTTTTGAAATGCTGTATGTGCAGTGATCTCAGAGAAGGAACTGCTGAGATGACACCAGGTCATAGGCAGATTTTGTATGAAATGAAGTTTAATGCACCAGGAAACAGAGAGACACTCCAGTGTGTCACCAGATAAGCAGGAGCAGGGCATATTTCATTAGTGGGTGGATCTTAGTCTGGTTCCTTGTGAAAATGAAGCTCAAACAAACCCCATACTCTTGTCTCCTTCTCTGTCTGTTCCTCCCTCATAGCTCTCCCATCCATTGGTCAAATTTATTCACATTCAACAGAAAGAAACACATTGCAAAAGTAAACAAAACTGAAGGATATGGGCTGCCAAGTGAGAGAGGCATGCCAGAAGTCCTGCTGTCTGAGAGGAAGGCCACTTAACCTTTCAGCGTGTCCAAAAGGGGATGGGATTTTGGCAATGACGGCTCACACCTTCACAGAAAAAAAAAAAAATTATGCAAAGCTCCAAGGCACTGGACTTTGCTCATTCCTGTGCTTGTAACTGGTATCTGTTGCTGCTGGTGCATAAAACCAACATGGTTAGTCCTACTCATGACAAGCCTGGAGGGACTCCTAGGGTTCCCTAAACCAGATCCTAGCTCTGCTAGCCCCTCTGCTGAGAGGGGATGTGCATCATGGCATCAGTTTACTCAACTGACCCTTTACTGGGAGGGATGAACTGACTTTCCTTCTCACCATGACAATTCCCATCTGGAGACAAGGCTGGTCTGACCTCTCGGGGCAGAGGCACAAGGGCCACCCATTTCCAAGGCTGGCCCCTTTGACATGAGAACAGGGGTAAAAACACCTTGCACTTGTGAGAGCTGGGGATAGCATCTATTCCTGGTCTCTGGTCCTTTGCCCTGCCTGGCTGCCCCTTGGGCAAGCACAGAGCAATGCCAGGCTGGTGACAGGCAGTAGCTGGCAAAGCTCAGTGTTGCAAACACTGTGCTTCTCCTGCCAGCTGCTACGTGTTGTACCTGGTGGCAGCTGCTATTTTTATATTGAAACTCATTTCTTGCTAACAATCTCTGTGTTACATCTTGAGAACCAGATCTAGCCCTCTGGTAATTTGATCTTAATTAAACAATCTAGCTGCCAGTCCAGTCCCTTTCTGGTAAGCTGTGTATTGCAATGTTTGGTGTTAGTCAAAGACAACAGACATTTATCAGGCCTGGTGTTGTAAATATAGCTCAATTTCCAAGAGATGCTGATAGTAAAGTTTGCCTTGCCCTGCCCTACCTCTCCCCTGAGCTGAGTCATAATAACACACAGGGTTAACCCAACTCCACTGCATGGTGTAATGCTCAGCAAGATTTGGCAGATAGAAGACCTCACTAATCTTACAAATCTCATCTTTCACGCTGAAGCAGTTGGCTGGGATATCTTTTTTAAATTTTTTGTTGTGTGTGTTTAAGTTATTGTTTAATACAATCTTCCAAGTTACATAATGGTTTCTCTCTTTTCTTGGTGTCATCTGAGCCCTGCACAGGAATGCACACACAGCCTCTGACACCTTTTGGAGTCCTCCAGGGCCACTTCTCCCTGTCCACTGAGCAGTTTAGAAAGAGCAGGTACCACACATTCTTACACATGTGCTTTCCAAGAGCCAGCTACACCTGTCTTGCACCACGTGCCATAACCTTTTGGAGAGTTTTGAGCAAGCTGTGCCAAGTAACAATGAGATTATCAGCAGAAAGAGCTATATTTTTCTCCTGCCTGAAATAACTGGAGTTGCCAAGCATAACTGGTTATGCTCTCAAATGAAAAAGCCACATTCACTGCAGGAATCAAGCTTTCAGCCATGGGGAGCCCAGGGGTTGTGGTCCACTCCAAAATGCAGCTTTTTGACTCAAGGCAAAATCTTTGCCTTATGGAAAAAATATGCCCCTGCAGACAGGAGGGAGCAGATGGGAGGCAGATGCTTCCTCCATAGGGATGGTTCAGCCTGAAAGAGGGCTGGGTGTAGTGGTGGCTGGAAACTCTCTGATGGTTTGTTGCTCACCACAGTCTAGCCATTTCCCCCAAATCTTAGGTGGGTCATTGCTGAGCCCTCACCGGACTCCAGGCAGGTGGCCCCCAGGTGAAAGATGCAGATCTGGCATGGCAGGGGCTGCTCGTGGGGCACAGATCACCAGCACTTGCTCTGGTTGCACCAATCCACCTCTGAATGGGAACTCCAGCCTGCCCAGCAGCAAGTTCCAGCAGCCTCTCTTCACAAACATAACAATTTCTCACAAATCTCACAAATAATTTTCATAACAATCACACAAATCATTCTCACAAATAATTTTCCAGAGACAGAGCTACAAGTTTTGTTGAGGGTCATGAGTGGACTCAGTTCCATCTCAACTATTTTGTTTTTCCCTTTTTTGCTTCTATTTGTTTTTCATTCTTTGCTGCAGTATTTCACGACTTTTTTTCGCACTGGATGTTTTTGCTCCCCCCTTGCCTGCTTTGTGTCTCACAGCCTCTCCTAACCCAGTGACATTTGTGTTCAAATGTTCAAACCTACCCTGCTCAAGAGGGCTCAGGAGCAGGGTAAACAAGTTTGCCTCTGTGTTTAGCGTGCAACTCAATTGTACATTTACAGTAGATACTCTGCTTTAATTTGCTTTTAAACAGCCCCTTCAAACAGCTCAGAACTCTGGACATTGTTCTTTTAGGTGCATTACAAAACCATAATTAATTAGCTGGGCTCCCCTGTGGATTTTCTCAGATTTCACCCAATCTTCCCGCCAATTTTAATGACCTTCCCAGTTAGGGGTTTTACATCTGTAAATGCTGAGTGCCATTCAGCACTTGGTAAACAAGGGGTATCTGAGCAAAATAGCCAGAGCTTGAAATCAAAGAGTTTACTTGTTTGTAGTACAGGAGACACTGGCAGTCTGGGTGGTTCTTAGCACCTGCCGTGCTGTTTGATGACTGAATTTTGGCTTTCTGTCCCATATTAAAAGAACTCAAGACTGATCTGTGTTACCCTTCCATAAAGTTGGGATTGTGGGGAAATCTGTACTGCAGAGCCCTGCTATCCCACCCACTCTTCTTTGCCTTTTGAAAGCAAGAAACAGCACTTTGTTCATTGTCCGTGCAAAACTTGCTGAGAGCTCTCCAAAGAGAAAGTCAGCCAAGCAACTTTCAGCTGCTCCCTCTTCCTGCTGGCTCCAGGCCAGCATTTCCTAGCAGGTGTTGTGTACCAGCAGATAAGAAGGAAGAGAAAGGAAAGAAAGAAAAATGAGCAACAGGAAAAGATTTGATGGTCTATCACATGGGCATGGGCCATGTACCACATGATTCTCAGTGGATCCTCAGGTTTTAGCACACGTGGTGCAAAGGCAACATGGACCTTCACACTACCTCGTGCAGGCTGTTGCTGCAAGGCAGGGACTGCTATCCAGGAAAAGGAAGGCATCTCCATCTGGAAAGCAGCAGCCAGCTTGTGGCTGTGCAGGAGGGATGAAAATACCGCTTTTGTTCTGATCAAAGTTGGATTTTAGGTGGTTCTTCTTCAGTCACCCTTCGCCCTTCAGTCAGAAGGGTGGCCCATGTGTGTACATGGCTGGAATAAAGCATATCAGGAGCTAACTGGACTTTCTTGACGGATGTAGTATGTGAGCATAGGTCTGGCACAGTTGCTTGGATCAAAGTTTGACATGAGCTGCACAAGAAATAACTAAGCTGAAGAATCAGGAGAGTGGGGCTAGAGAGCATTGACTTCACAGGAGTACAAAGCCATATCATGGGAATGTAAAGAAAAGAGGTTATTTTCTCAGTGATGTCAAAGTTATGTGCCACAACATGGCAAGCAGGTTTTCAGTGCATTCTGAAAATGTACACATTTTCAGAAAGTATGGAACTGCAGAAAGAAGTTCCCTGTCTGGGGAACAGAAAAAAGGGTGCACAACCAAAAGAATGCTTTAGACTACTAATTAGAGAAGTTGGAGTCTGAAATAAAATTACCTTCCTGAGGTGTACAACCTGTTCTCTCCAATATAAATTATGGCTGCTCATGGATATAGTGAACCGACATCTAGCTTTGAATGTTCCGGTTTTGAATGTTCCAGTTTTAGATGAATGCACAGTTCCTGCATGTTCAGTGTGTTTCCTTTCACCTACATTGGTACAGCAAGAACCACAGCAATGCAACCAGCCAAACCTCCTGGTCTGCTCATTCTGTGGCAGCTTGTCAGCCTTCATAAACCTTCATGCAAGAGCAGCTGTTCAAAGGGCTGAATGCTGAGTAAGACATAACCAGGCACTGCCAGAAGGAAGCTCACTAATAAAATAAAAGTGGTTGGGCAACAGTGCTCAGTCTGTGCCTTGGCTTTCCATCTGTAAGACAAGGATGATGGTATCGCCCTTATCTTGCGGATGAGTTGTGAAGATAGATCATATTAAAGGTGATTTAAAACGTGCTCAGAGACTGGTGGGTAGAGGAGCAAAGTGATTGCCTCAAAGAGTGAGATTTTCTTGCTGTAGTTTTTAACCTCCAGAGCAGGGCAAGAGCTCGTACCAACAGCTCCTTCAGGACTTTCCAATGCGAGCAGCCCCTTTGCTCCTCCTGGGGCTGATACTAAGCTCATTGTTTGGGTTTGCAGAGGCTGGAGAACCTTGTGGGAGATGTCCTGAAGATCAGGAAATTGGGCAGAATGGCAGCAGAGCTTATTTAAGTGGGATTATTTTTCCCACTTCTGTTCTCTGTGTCCAAGATGCAGTTGTTTTTTCTAAGTGAGTAGAATTATTGGTTTTGAATGATTAAGGTATAATCAAAGATTAATATCAAACTGGTTTCAGGCAGTTATTGTCTTAGTCATTTGATATGGTGATTAAATCTCATGGGCTGCCAGAGGATTTCTGTGATTTCTTCAGCTAATGAAGACCTAATAATGACACTTTTAAGGAGCTCTCAAATGCCAGAGCACCAAGGGTCTCTCCCATGGGATTATCTTGCTAAGGGTGACAACCTGAGTGACGGCCCCTTCACAGCAAGATGAGTGCTTGTCTTTCCCTCAACCATATTTCTTACTTTACCTTAGGACTGAGAAGCAGAAAAATCTGCAGATGTTTTAGATGACTGGGAACCTTGGCTGGGTCAGCATTTCGGGAACAGGTAAGAGCTGTCTGGTGAGGAGCACAATTAGCTGCTGGTCCAGCCCAAGCCATGGTGCTGCAGCAATGCTGATCGAGGGCCAGCACTCACTGTATTGGCTAAACCCCATGGTTTTATGATGGAAAGGGCTGGGCTGAGCTGTCTGTGCACAACCATGTTAACCCTGATGATGCCAGAGAAATCAGTCCAGACCTTGGTGCAGGAACTGGCCCACACCAATGCTAACCTGATCAGAACTGAGACTAAGCAGAGCCAGAGCAGCCACGTAATGTGCAGAAGGGAGCCAAGAGGTTTCCGGGATGGGATTATTAAGACAAAGATCATAGTGAGTTTTTAAAGTTTTATAAAGCCATGTCAGAGTGATAAGGGTGTTAACAAAGAGGGACCAGAGAATGGCATGAGCTCTCAGGTCAGGCACAGATGGGGAGCCCCTCATGCTTGCTCTGAGTCAGCTTCTGCCTCATAAACTCAGCTCAGCCTCTATGCTTCTGTCAGATCTGTTGGGTGCCCATTTCCACAGCCCTGACAGGTCTAACTATGGCTGTGTCAGCCTGGTTGGGTGAAGATGCATTTTTCTCTTGATGTACATTCACACATGGGGTCCTGCATGAGGAGGATTTGGCACATCAAATGGCACTGGTTCAGAAAACATCTGCCACTCATGAAAGTTTGCTATGGATGTGACTCATCCCTTTGGAAAGAGCCAAAACCAGGCCTCTGTGCCATCTAAGTCCCCTTCAGATATGAAATTTTGCCGTGCAATTCTATGAAATGGACACACAGGGTCTATTTTTAATTCTAAATACCCCCACTTTGGAGATGTTGCTTTTTCCTCTATTTCCTTTCATCACAGCAAGGCGCTTATTAAGAACTTGCTTCTGCAGTGGAGCAGACTCATACAATTTAGATTTTATTTGTTAAAGAATAACCATCTGTCAGCTACCAAGAAGGAGGAAAAGAATCTATCCCTGAAGATTTGGAGATCTGCGAGTCTTTAACCAACTCTTGGAACACGCCATATCTCAGAACAGGAACTGAAGTACCCTGGGAAATCAAGCAGGAAAATCAAGTAATAAAATGTTCAGAGAGGCGGCGTGCAAAATGTGCAGCGTGAGGGTGGAAGCACTTGCCCATAGAAAGAAAAGGGCTCAGGTTAATAATCAAAATGACCTCACACCCGTAAATTAGGCAAAGAAAGTGAAGGACGGAAGGGAAACTGCTCTTTAAATGCTCATTGTCAGAGAGCTGTTTAGCAGCTCTCCGTGCAATCAGCAAGTGCTGCCTGGTGCAGGTCTCTGGGTACCTGTTATGTTCGTAATAAGCTGCTGAAGGGTGTGCTGCAGAAACTTCCAGAGAGGTCACAGCCCGTACACACACAGTGTGGTGGATATGTGAACAGCTCTACATAATTACTCACCTTTTTTAATAAACTCCCCAGTCTCTGCTGAGACTTCCAGTGGCAGCACAAGAGGGACCTGCATCAATGTGCACCAGGAGCAGTGGCTGTTTTACAGTCTCAGAAGGCCCCTTCACCGGTGTGTAGCGAAGCTGTGGAGCCAAACATGCGTTTGCACTTTCTGCTGGGCTCAAGCCAGTCCCACGGGCTGTCACCATCCACCCCTGCTGCTCACAAAATTGCTCCTGTCCCACACAGGGCTGAGAGGTGACAAGTGGTGGTAGGATGCAGCTTTAAACACTATTCTGTGGTTTCCCCAGACTGTATGGCACTGGTCTGCAGATCTTCTGTGCCTGCAGTCAGGTGGAGCTGTAGACAATTTTGGGAAGTTCTTTGGTACCTGGGTGGCCCCAGTTTGCCAGCTGCTAGTGGAGGCAATGCAAACTCCCTCAGAAGTGCTCGCCTGTCCAAAGGGACTCCTGGGTCAGGGATATTTATTTGGCTTCCTATTGTAACAACAGACATCCAAAAAGAATAAAACCCAAAATAACAAAACTTCACCATGGAGAAAAGATGCTGTTCCCCTTGCCCAGACTAAAGCTTATTGTTATCAGCTGGAAAAGTTAGACATCTCCCCACCCCTGGGTCTCGCCTGCAGCCTTTGGTACACACACAGGTACTGTGTGCTGTGTTACTGCCCGTACTGGTTCATATCCCTGTCAACACAACCCAAATGTGCCCATTTCCTTTGCCTGTGGACACCATGTGCTCCCACCTGAGGCAATTCCTTGTCGGAAGACCTCAGGCTGTTTGTAGGCAAATTGTCAAGCTCATGCAGTTGAAGGCTCAGCATCTGCTGCAGGGGCATAACTGTTCTGGTCTCCGGTGTACCTGTACCTGGTCCCTCTCCTCCATCCACTGTCCTCTTTTCCTCTGGGAGGGCTCTTTCCTTCCTCATCTCCCAGTGTAGCTGGGAAACCAGCTCTCCATACTGTGGGTACAGCCATCTGGAGGAGAAGGCAATGCCAGATGGTTCAGGGGAATATCTACAGACCCTTCTGCATCTCACCCAGTGTTGTTCTAGCCCTGACTCAGCTTCTTGCATCCTTACTCACAGCTCCTTGCAACCTCCCCTGGCTTTGATCCTGCTTGGTGCTTGATTCAAAGCTCACAAAATCTGTTCCCACCATTCATGAACCTTGAGGCAAGACCAGAGATGAACCCAGACAATGCTGTATATGCTCATGCAGTTTCTAGGAAATCTGAAACCTCTGTAGCAAACACATCTCTTCAGTGGCTGTTGAAACGTTGGTGTTCTCCTTAGCAAAAAAGTCAACCTCTCTCTGTCCTTGGGACTCTTACTATAAGACTAATAATGGACCTGTCTCATTTGATTCAGACGCTACCAGAATAAAGTTTAGGTGTTTGCAGATGGTCATAGCTGGGCAGGTTTGCTCTCTTCTCCCTATGTAATTAATACATTCCCATCACTGATTATTTGGCAAGAACAGATGGGCTCAGAGGCCATTGCCTTGTAATCTAAATGCTGTGGACAAAAAGGGATTGTGGTTTGGGGAAACAACTAGTGCACCCAAATCTGAGTAAGCGACAACTATGGGCTTGTGAGAAGTAAGAAAATATCAAGCCATCCAAAACAGAGATTAGGACCTGGAAGAGAAAGCAGACATCGTTATAGGCTTATCTCCTTCCCACTTCTTTCTCTTTATGGCTGTCCCATGTGGCTGCAGGGCCACATGGACCTTTGCTGGCCCTTATGTTCTACTGACTTGGTTGGTGCCCCTCAAATGTGAAACACCTCCTTGGACTAAATGCCACTAATGACATTCATCTTCCTACTGGAAGCCAATGTAAGCTGCAAACCCAAGATTTCTCAGAGAAACGGAGGAGACAACACCCCAGGCTGTGTGATTTTCAGTAGCTATATGATTTCTTTTTTAATTTCCTCTCTTCCATCCCATCTGAATTGTGTCTCCACAGCAAGCCTAAGGAGGCTCAGCAAAACCCGAACTTGGAAAATGAGGGAGATTAAGTAGATCAGGCAACTGGCTCATAAGTGGAAGAGAAACCTTGTGATGGGGGAGAAGGAGCCACTAGGGAAAGTTTGATAAGAAACAGGACTAAATTACATCAGTTTGCATAGCTGAGCTGTGTCTGAACCTTGTCCTGTGTAACACACAGACTAATGCAAAGAACCCCTACATCACCTCTCTTTTCCTCTCCCCACAGCAAGTCCTACCTGTCAATCACCATAAATTGCCAGATTAGACATTTACTACTTGTTGGGTTTAAATGTGTTACTTTCATGTGCTAGCTGGAAGCTCATAATTAGCTCACACCTTCTTATCAGAGACTGGCTTCGTTTTCCTGTTGTTCTTAATTTTATAGCTGTTTTGCCTGCTGTAAATCTGTCTCCACTGGGGATGCCTCATTTACATCCACTTATTGCAAGAAAGACTGAACTAAATTAACCTTAATTGGCTCCAGTTCTGAGGAATTTTATCCACCATTTCCCATTCAGGGCAGGAGAGTTTCTGACCATGCAGGTGCATGAACTTTAAAGATGCTGGGTTGAACTCTGTCCTTTGGTAAGGCCATCTCCACCCAGTTATTTTTGTACTTTAAAGTAAAGTTTCTTCAGTGTAAGTTAGGGCGGGATCCACTCCACCACTAAGCTTTTCCAACATCTCATTAGAAAGCTACATGCTAAAAAATTTCCCTCCTGCTACAAAACTTTGGATCCATTTGAAGTTTGGAAAATACCTTGCTTTTATATCTGTACTCTCTAAGGCTGTTAGCATGTCTTGAGGCTGCTGAAATTGCTTTTCAGTTCCATACAATTGCGCCAATGAAGTTAAATTGCAATTTTCTGCCTTATTTTCCATTTTTATATTGCTTGCTCCATTTCTCACCATCCCTGCTGCTTTATATTCTGAAAATGTTTAAGTACAGTAGAGAGCAGGGCATGGCTCATTACTTGGATAACTCAGCTCTAGTACAGAGTTATCTGCAAAAGAGATGCTCAGGAGTTAGGTCTTTATTACTGTTATTATTATTATTATTATTATTATTAAATTATTATTATTATTGTTGTTATTGTTATTGTTATTATGCTTTTCAATCAAGGGAGCAGATTTTAGCCAATGTGTTTGTGCCTCTTATTACATGCAAGGGTGTTGGGCAGGGGGATGCTTGAGGAGTCTCTAGCAGCAGTGTGTGACTCCTCTCTCGAGGTATAGAGCAGCACACTGCATCTTGCCAAGCACTTACTCATGTCTCTGGGCTGCATTTTCCAGTGCTTCGCCATCCTCCCTTGCAGCCATGTGCTGTCACCAACTGCTTAACCAACCTCATCATGGGCTTTATTCTTGTAGAGCTTGCAGAAGCCATCAGGCTACAGGAAAAGTCTCTCTCCGTGTTCATGTCGCAGCAACGCTGCCCCGGAGCCCAGGGCAAGAGAAGGTCCTGTTTCTAGGGAAGCCTGTGAGATGTGGATCCTGCCATACCCATTTCAGTGCTGTTTCCAGCTGACAGTCCCAGATGTTCTGAGCACCTGCAAGGTGAGCAGACCACGGCACTGACTGCCCAGTTAAGGAAGAGCATGATGGACACTGATGGGTTCACAGGGAACGGCAACGTGGCCAAATCCTTCCTGTTTGCAAGCCTGTGAATACTTTGACACAAGATTATTTTCCAGTCCACTCCAGTTTTATTTTAACCAGGGAGTTTCTTACACGGCTCCATACACCAGAGGAAATGCATTTTTAATTCACAAAAGAAAGATGAGTAACTGGCTCTCCAGTTGCAAGTATTTTGGACTCTTGTTAACTATTCTCCCCAAAGGACTGATGCCAAGAATTTAATTTTTTTTTTTTTTTAGGAGGAGGACAGCAGCTTTTTACAGTTTTATGAACAGCTGTACAAAAATGTAATTAACTGTTCCCTGAGCTGTTGACAGCTGGCAGCACCATTTCATGGTGAAATATCAAAACTATAATAACTCTCTCTTGTAAAGGGTAGGTAACCTGAAACAATTAGGAGCTTTTAAAAAAGTTGTTCTCCTCCTTGGAGAGAGGGAGCACACAGTTTAATTTAACACTGAACACTTTGTCCTGTCCTCTCCTGAAATAAGAAGGAATATCAGCAACAACACTCCACTTCCTAAAACATTCACTACCTGCCTCCCATTGCGGGATATCATGGGACAGTAGTGGATTTCACAACAAGAAAAAGCTGAAGGACACTTTTTATTATTAGTTAGGGAGAACATCTGTCCCAGTTCTTTGCTTCATCAGGGTAATTATTCCCCTCATACAGGAAAAACAAACTCCCCCATTGAAAACAACTGGGTAAGAAATTTAGAGGTGAAACAGAATTCTTTCTCTGTCACGTAGGATATTTTATATCCTGCTGCCTGAGAAGAGTCTCTCATGAAAAAGAAAAAGGAACAGGGGAAAAGAGTATCTTGGTTTGTCCTCCCCTCCCCTCTGGGTCAGCTGGGAGATATTCTGTTGCAATCTTTCTCAGCACCTCTTTAAATTAAAATATTTTCTGCTAGATATCAAGATAGATATCGATCTAGATATCAAAAAAGGTAGGTTTTCTTTTTTTCAGACCAACCTCTGAAACAGTGAAAACATGCATTTTCCCACATGCACGTAGGAAACACACCTAGGGGTAGTCAAATCAGATGGCTGAATGTGCACTTGTCCAGTTTGTGCGTGCAAATTCCTGCCTGATCAATGTCTCCAGATGGCTCATCTAAGGTTGTGTGTGGAAAACATGGTCCTTACTTCATCCATTTTATAGGTGTGGGCAAAGTCCTGGCTCAGCCAGCAAGTAGCAGTGTCTGAAGGCAGGGCTGTGCACAATCTATCCCCACCACCAGCATTCCTGGTGGGATGTCCCAGTTTGTGATCCCTGACAGGCACCAGGGAAAGGAAAAGGTCATTTGAGGGAATCTCAGGAATTACCCCACGTCAGGTAAATCCGAGAAATGACCCAGGCAAGACCTTTCCATCCTTTTCTCATTACTACAGCTGTTCTCTGGAAATGAGCTGGACTCTGGACAGGAAACCACTGAGGGCTTCTCTTATCCTCCCCTTCCCATTTACACAACTGAGGAGCTTTCCAAGCAATAAAAGCTTCTACCATCGTAGGTGCAACCCATTATTTCTTTCCCAAGCAAAGCTTGTGAATGACCATCTGCAACTCTGTACACATTTAGACAAGGAGAATTTTTTTGAAAAAGGAGGGGAAAAGTCAGACTGAGTCCAAACCAAGCCAAATGCTTAGGATGACATATATTTCCTATTAGAGAGGAGATCAAGCAAGCTTTGTTAGCTAGGAAGATCCAAGTCCCTCGATGCTGTGTGCAAGAGTTTCCGCATCTGTGCAGAGAAATGAGAGAGAGGCCAGAAGGATCCAGGGAGGAGCCTCAGAGGATCTGGAAGACACAGGCTGTGTGTCCTCCTCTGTCTTGGGCTGCCTGACATCTCTCTGAGGGACACCTGGGCTTCTCCTCTCCCCAACAGCCTCACCATGCAATTGTTGGTGTCAAACAGCTGTCCACAAATGTTTGTTCCAGTGCAACAGAACATTTTTCATCTTGGCTTGAGCCAAGCTGGAAAAAAAAGGAATGTTATTTGAGAGAGAAGGGGAGTGTGCTCACAAGGGAAGTTTGTCACCCTGTGCAACTTCCTCACATGAAGAAGCCTCTGGATACGTGTCACCCTTCTCTTTCTTAAGTGAGGCCGGTTGGGCTGCTTTAGCACACCAAGCAGAGAAATATATAAGACTGATGCAAAAATCATGTATACTCAGACATCATGGCTCTGGGATGAGAATGGGACAGAGATATCAGCTTTGCTCTGAGCCCACAAGTTCTTCAGGGCACTAATGATGGTACTGAATCCACAGACTGGTGATTGGACTACAGAAATATCCTCAAAATATCTTCATCCTTGCCCTTCCCCTTCTTCTTCCTCCTCAGATAAATTTAATCCCAACAGCCTTTGGGAGACTCTGCTGATCTCAGGCACATTTCAGCAGCTAAAAAAGTGTTGAGCCATCATGTCTCCTGCACACTGTGACTTCCTCCTCGCAGAGATGCCAATTGGTAGTGCAGTTTCCTGGTTGAGTTTTAGATCATAAAAGCAGGTATTTATTTTTTTGGAAATGCCATTAAAAAACTTTACCTTCATACCAGGCAAGCAAAGGTTGAAATCAGGTTAGACTGCATAATTTCATACTTATGTTCCTAATTGTGTTTTTGCAGTGTTTCACATTACAGTTTTTCCTTGTCTCCTAAGCCTCCTTCACTTGATAAATATACTTGTATTATGAAACTGCCCACTTTCTACATTCTTTTTCACTTTCTTCTCTCACATCAAAGCCAATATAAATAAAGAATAAATTGTTGAGCTAACAAAACTGTTAAGAGAATACACTTTTTCCCCTGGAGCTGTAAAGATTTCCAATACCCTAGCAGAACTGTCTTAGATCAGTAATTGTTAATGGAATAAAACAGTGTCAAAAGGTAAACATGGTTGTTTGATAAGTCAGGTTGACTGTGCCTTTCTGGACCATGTCTCTTGCCTGTCTGCTTTTGTTTTGTTAAGATTAGCTGTTCTCAGTTCAAGGGAGTAGCCAGAAAATGAATTTTGTATACACAGCTCTGTTTGCAACTTCCAACCCCTGCACTTTTTCACTTGAGCACGGTGAGCACGTATCCTGCTCCAGAGCAGCTTTCACAATGCTTGCACAATCTCTCAATCAGTTGTTGTGGGTGCAACACTGAGTGAACCTCAAAAGATGAGCCAGTGAAAGCCACGCAGCCAAAACATGTGAAAGGCATCAAAAACTATCAGCTCAGCAATTCCAGCAGGTTGGACAATAGTCTGACCTTTGTCATAAAGAAAACCAGGGAGGTATCAGGCAATTTTTTATGCTATTTTCTGTAATAGTCCTTGTCACACTTTCTCCCAGCAGGAGTTTGTGACCCTGCAAAGGCTGAGGACTGTCATTCTGAGCCTGGGCCTCGCAGAATTTATTTCTGAGCTCCCAATAATCTAGCTGGACTAATTTTAAATAAAGATTGGTGGCAACCAGAATTTTGTAGCAGAAGCCAGTCTCACCCATGCTGGGAGGGACTAAGAGTATAGTTTGCCTTTTCCAGTGCTAATTGGGATTGTTTACTCTGGAGAAAAGGAGGCTCAGGAGAGACCTTAGCCCTTTCTACAATGACTTGAAAGAAGGTTGTAGCCAGGTGGGGGGCGGTGACAGGACAAGAGGAAACAGCTTCAAGCTGTGCCAGGGGAGATTCAGGCCGGACATCAGGAAGAATTTCTTCACTGAAAGTGTTGTTAAGCATTGGAACCGGCTGCCCAAAGAAGTGGTGGAGTGGAAGCATTCGAGAAACAACTGGACATGGCACTTAGTGCTTTGGTCTATTTGTCTGATGAAGCTGATGGACAAATACGATGTTTAGTGGTCAGCACCAGCCAGGCTGCCATCATCAGGCACCACTGAAGTGACCAACAGCGCTCTGAGGGAAGCACAGGCATGGTACTGTATGTAAGGAGAAGTTAAGGAAAAACCCACATATTTCTTTGTCAAATTCCAGCTAAAGACACACTGGTAAGCTTTCAGTGGATTCACTCGGGATAAACAATATTCTTGACGCCCCAGGAAAACTCTGAAAGAATGGGATAAAGCTAAGCAGGGGGAATTGCAGAGGTCAGTTTGGAAAGTTTGCTGACTACAAGATGTGTACTAAAATGTGTGCAGAGCTTGCATAAATCTAATCTCCTGTTGAATATCCCTGCGTGAACAGTTACACAGCACTGCTGGGGTAGGAAACACTCTAACCTTCTTCAGCCCACGTGGTTAAATGTTGGTTGAGTGCGAGTACTCCAAGCTAAACAGAAGCTCTGAATAGGGGCCTGTGTTCTTGTGCTGTAATACTCTGCAAAAATTCAGAGTTCTGGTGCTCCATGCAGAAATAGCTGTACCAGAAGCAGGATTTCTCACAAGGAAACCCCTTAAAAATTTGGAGAGCATGCATGAGGCATTATACATATGATGTTACTCTAGTCTCAAAACACTTACCGTCTCAAAGAAACCCCCAAACAATGTTGGAAAACAAATAATGAGAGGATTTCCAGCCAACAATATTGGAGCTTGTCCACCTGAAACACAGTGGTCTCCACGGCTAAATTAATTCATTTCATTAAGGCAGGTCTGCAAGTGAGCACATGGCACCGTTTACAGTTCTTTTTGACTGACAGCCCCTACCTTCTGTCAGAAATTTGCTATGTTTATGAATACATGTCAGTTGAGCTATGCGTGATGAAATCCTCCTATATAACATGAAATCCGCACTCATTCTGTGGTCTGTTGGTTGGTTTTTAGGCACAGTTCTTCATCGGCTTTTGAAACAGCCAGAGGGAGTGGTTACATTTTAAAGTCATTTACTTCGCTGTCAAGTCTGAAGTTTGTTCTCTACTACTTCCCTTTGGTGGTGTGTCAGGTTGTTTGCAGGCCATTCACACGTTTTCAAGAGCTCCAGCATCCCTGTGTGGAGCAGAAACCAGGATGTGGAGGCAGTTCTCAGCTTGTGCAACACAAAGGCGATGGCTGCCCGGGTTGGACCGTTTTGGTTTTGCAGAAAGAAGCTGCTATTGTGCTCTATGAAGTCATGCCCCGTTGGGTGAATGCATGCCAGCCCTCATTAGGGATGTTACTGTTACATTATGCTAATTGTATTTTTGAAGCTCTGTAATTCTGGTTTTTCTGAACAGCTCAATAAAAACTTAATTAAAAAAAGATGTTCTCTGAAAAGGGCAAGAGATGCTCTTCTCAGGAGCAAGGGAGAGTTACAAAGGAAAAGCTTTGTCTGTACCATCTAATTGATCTTAGACATAAAGACTAGTTATTAACTAATTAATGCTGCTTCAGATGATATGAGATCACACGAGCAGGAACCAGGCTGTGGACAGCAGGAGGTGGGAGATATGAGCAAGGAGTTGCAGAATTTCCTTTTGGCTTGACCTTCCTCAGCAATCCCCTAATTAGGAACAATTAAGAGCATATAATCCCCCAGACTGCTTAGAGAGCAGATTTCATAGGTTGCAAGGAGGTGATGACTCGAAGCTCTCGCAAGATGTAGAAGGATGTCCATAACAGAGATGCTTTACAAAGGCAGGGAACACCAGGAAACTTCCATTTTCTTCTTCTGGATGGAGACTCTCGAGGGAGTCCAACCTTACTGCAGATCTTTGTGCAACAGCAGCCAAATCTTTAAAGCCTATTTCTAGAAAGATATTTAGTCACACAAATAAGTTCTCTGATCTAGGTTTCAGTCTCTCCCACTGCCTCAAGACTCCGTAAAATGAGGCTTTTCCACCCCATTTATCTCATCTCATATATTTTGGCAACGATCTTTGGAGAGCAGGAATGGCCTTTTTGTGCATAAAACTGACTACTGAAGTAAGCAATAATAGCTCGATGGGAAAGTTAAGCAGTTACATAGAATACACTCTTTCCATTGTAAGACTTCTGAAACCTTTCCAAATTGTGCTTTTTCGGTTGTTGTTGTTTTTTTGTGTTGAGTAACACTCTTCTTCCCACATGTACATTTTTGTTCTTGGTCTGCAACTCTGAGCGTGGCTATGAAGTCTGAATGGTTCTTGCTGGTCAGAGCCTATGGAGCTTCTGTCTTTCTGTCATTTCATGTGTCATGCAGACAACCAAAACCCGCAGCAATAAAAACTTCACAGTACAACAAACCCCCATGCTGCTGATCTATGCCACATGGTGTATTCTGTTTCTAAGTGGTCACACTTGGAAATGATTCAGTTTCTTTTTGCCACCCAGCCCCATTGTATAAAGCAACTTTTTCCTGTTTGAAGTCCAGTGTGTTTTTTGGGAAAAAATGAGGCATTTCTCTTGTGTGAGGTAACAAATGTCGTTGGAAAATATAACTGCAGAGACACTGTTCTTATCTGCATCCATGATTTCCCTCCTTTTTTTTCAGGCTTTGGAACCTTAATGTTCGTGGTCATACAGACATACACAGATTTCATAGAATACGAATGTTGGAAGGGACCCACAAAGATCATTGAGTCCAGCTTTTAAGTTAATGGCCCTTATGAGGATCAACCCTACAGCCTGGGTGTTACTGACACCATGCTCTAACCAACCGAGTTCACTGGGGTGATAAAGCAAGTAACACCAATCAAAATATTTGCATTTCTTGAAAAATATTTTAAACCCTCCAATTAAAATCCAGCGATGTGCATGATATTTTTTTCATGACTTAAGGGTCCATCACATACAAAAATACTCATTGTGCCTTTTCTGCAAACTCTTCTACCACAGAATAGTTTGTGCTGCTGACAAAGGAAAATGCATTTTAGAATCAAATGTATTTAACTGGCTAACAGGTCTCAGGAAACAAGACAAAATATCTTCTGTTTGTTGGGTTTGATTTTTTTTTTTAATTTGGCAAAAACAGCAGTTTCAGTGAGCTGAGTCCAAATGTATTCTCAGCTGGGGAGAAAGGACTGATTGATGGTGGTAAATATTAAACTGTTCAAGGCCCCTGCTTCACAGCATATAAAACCAGTCACATCATCTCATGTTTCACTTTTTATGTCTTTCCTTTGAAAAAGACACAAAAAAAATCTGATAAGCATAGCCCAAAGCCGCACCAAGCTGCCCGTACAACCAGCCTCCTCAGCATGCAATTACTTACACATTTATCACGAGAAAAGGACACCCTTAGATAACAGGGCTGCAAGGGGTCAGGATGCAAATTGGGTGCGAATTTGCTCTAACGGTGTGAAGCACAGCTCCTACACATTAAGGCAGTGGGTGCTGACATCTAATTGCATCGGCCTGCTTATGGGTTCTAGGAGACAATCTAGTCACAAAAACCACCAGGGGCTGTTTGGCTTCAAGCCTTATTGGCATGGACACACTTCTTATGGGTGCAGACATACACAGAGGTGTTGGCTAAGAGGAAGACAGGTGTTCAAGGAGGTGATGAGGATTGTAACGGAATTAAGGTTTAAATAACAATACTCCACATTTTTGGCAGCCACTGCAGCTTCATATTAATCTGTCTGCTCCTAGTTTTCCCAAGAGACAGCAGGGGAAAGGCAGATCTCTGGCTCCAGCCCTGGCTGGGCAAGCTGGGCTCAGGAAACAGCGTGCATTGACCCTTAAATTACACGTGGGAAGTTTGGTCCTGAGGATGCATTCACAGAATAATGGAATCACTGAGGTTGGGGAAGACCTCTAAGATCACTGGCTCTAACCATTAACCCAGCACCACCATGTTCACCACTAAACCATGTCCCCAAGTGCCACATCCCTGTCACAGACATTCTCTTTTGCAAACCCTGTTGAGCTAAGCTCAGAGGCACTTATTCCTTCTTCCCTGACCTGTCAGCCCAGGTGTATTTTGAATGACAAGACAATAAAAGCTTCTCTATGTCTCTCTATGAGAAGGAGATTTCTCCCAGGCTCAAAAAAAATCAGACTGTTTTCCCGGCTTGTGCCAGCAGTGTTTCTGTGCATGGGCCTGGCAGCCCGAGCAGCAAGTGATGCCAAAACAATTTTGATCATTACACTTAAAAAACCCTCCACAAACAAAGGACAATACTTCTCTACTGAGAACAATGGCCAGAGCTCGACAGCCATTACTCACAAAACTCCTGGGCTCTGGCATACCCAGAACTTGCTGGCATTTTGCAATATTTCAGAGGTGTCAAGTTGCCCTCTAGTTTTTAGGGTCATGTTGAATTTAAGAAACCACAAATAAAGATGGACTCACAGAGGTCCTAAAAAAATACTCCCTGGCAATATTCCAGCCAAATGTTTCATGCACCATGTTTTTTACAACTCTACATGTTGTGGAAGCTGTGGAGAGGACTCAGGCACTGCTGTGTTAAACTGCTCTTAGATGGGAACAATCCAGTGATTGGCTTTTCAGTCATGGCTCAGTAGTCCTGGAAGGCAAGTGGAGGTGTTTGCAGCATTTCTTTTGTTGACAATGACATTTGTAACTGGAGAGACTGAGATTAAGGTTACAGGATGCAAACACGGGGGTTTTGCAAACAAGATGATGTTCTGCAGCACATGTTGGCTGAACTGTTATGAGGTACAGGGCAGAAAGGTGTTGTTCTCAATTGCTGCAAATTGACAGTTTGCTAGACAAAGTGATGCTGGGATGTCACATGTGTCTGACAAAAAGCACTCAACTTTGTCATTTCCCCCTTAGAAGACTGATAAGGTCTAATGACTGATTGCAACATATTGCTGGAATTACCATAATGTTATCCACAAACCTGGATGCAATTGTGAAAGGAACAATTTGAGCTCTATAAAACAAGAGCTGTTCTTATCCACCAATGATTCATGTTGGAAGTGTGAGGTTGACACAGATGGGAGAGAAAATCTTGTCGGGATTAGGAATGGTCTCTACCTTGCAGCAGCTCCACTGCAAGACAGGGTATGGCAGCTGCATTAATGTTTGTGATCACATCTCTCAGGAAGGAGTGTCTGGGGGGGACACGGTAAGGGACCTCTTGGAAGTGGTGTTGGAGCATGCAGCCAAGCTTGGAAGCTGAAAAGGAAGTTTAATGCCTTCAGATGGTAACACCCTCACTCAAAATGGGGCCTCTCTTGTGAAAGGATGCAGGTAATCACTGGCAACTGCCTCCACTTTGACCTGAAACCACTATTTTTCCTCGGCACTAAAAGAGGATTAGTCCCTAGTGTGGGGTTTTTAGGAGGGTTTGGTTTTTAATTTTTTGTTTGTTGCTTGATTTGTTTTAGGTTTTGTTTTGGTTTGATTTTTTTTAATTGAAGACAAAATTATTATGTCAGATTGCAACCAGAAATGAAGCACAGCCAATCAGGTGTTCAGGCTGCCACAGCAATCCATTAAAGATTTCTTTTCCTGCTTCTCCAGAAACACAGCTCTGATACAGGGATCAAGAAAAATTGTGTGCTCCTGACTTAAAAGCTTTGCTAATTACCCCTCTGTAAAGAGAAAAGAATATAAAAAAGGCCACTACCCATGTCCATGTATCTTGTTCATAAATCATGCTGCTAAGAAATGGCAATGCCCAATTTCAGAAGACATAGGAAAGAAAGAACAGAAAACAACTGCCTGTTGTAAAGCATGGCACAGTCCATGGACATGATTCTCTGGGAACATGGGAATAGAGTGCAGATATCTTGCAGAGACATGCTGAAGGGACTCCCATTTGCTTGCTCCCTGCATGAGCACAAACCTGCTTCTGTTTGTCCTGGTTAGTAAGAAAAAAACAATCTTATCTGGAGCACCAGAGAGCTGTAATGAGATATAGTAATTTCTCCCCAGGCCTTCTGGGTAGATATTAGGAAAAGTTAAAATATATTTAAAATTAGAAGAATCGGGCTTGTGACATCTCCTTTTCTGGAACAGGTTGCATGTAAGAGATACAGGGAAATTTCACAGTGGTTTGTTCTTCCCTCAGTTTCTAGGATCCCCTGATTTCAGTAGTTACTGGAGTTTTGTAACATCGACTGATCTAGGCAACTGTTTTGGAAGTTTCCAATACAAAAATCACTTATGATTACAAAAAGACTGAGGGCTAGGAGAGAATTGCATCATCAGGGCTTGGCATGGAACCATGGCACTGAGTCCTTACCAAAGAGCCATGTGCTCCCAGCCAGCCTTAAGTGGCTTGTACTCATACCCAAATTCCAGCTTGGGCCAGAGCCTGCCCTGATGCACGATCACAACACCAGTGCTGAATCCTCTGACAGAGGAGTCAAAGCACCCGTGCCTCGGGCTGTACATCAAGTGCCAACCAGAAGAGTAGGAAAGAAAATTCTCCCATTTATTAACTGTTCCTAAACTGTCCAGTGTTTCCTTTCCTTTCCTTTCTTTCAGGGCTGGCACAACAGGGCACCTGTGGTGTGCTTCTACCATGGTGCCCAAACGACTCTCGGTGTGTGGAGATGATGTGGGCACACAGAAAGGGTTCAGGTCACTCACAAATCATTTAAAAAAGTATTGCAGCCCACGTGTGTTCCTATAGACAACAGTCACATTGTGCCAGCAAATAAGCACCCCGAAACACAGAACACAGAGAAAATAAGTTATTTTGCTCATGAGTGAGATGACACAAGCAAGGGGCAGTTGGAGCTTTGCATGTGATGATTATGGAAGAGCTGCACTGATGGTGTCCTCTGAGAGAGCTGTTTTCTTTAACAGCATTTTCAGAGCAGCTCATGGACCACCTGTCGAAGCAGCATCTCCAGTACATTTCTGGTACTTGCAGACTTTCCCAGCTCTGTCTCCAGAAGGTTTTCTTCTGTAACAGACAGACCTTAAGAACAGACACCTCTGGGTCAGAGCAAAAATGCCAATTGCTGTCCTTGATCTTGAAATTCATTCCTATTTTCAATTCAAGCTACACACATTCTAAGGACAAGTTCCCTTTCCCACCTTTTCTCTGCAGACAGAACAAAATGTATTTTTTTCCCCCCACAGACCCCATTCCCTTATTTTCTCTTGCTTCAGCTGCTCATGGTTTTCTTTAATAGCTTCACTTTGTTATAAACTCAGGTGCTAAGTTGGTTTGGAGCCTGTAACCTTTTGTAGGCCAGGTGGGAGCAGAAGGTCTGCTCTGCCTCATGACATAAATATCTGTGGCCTGTTTCAGTTTTTTTTCCCCAAAAAATATATTTTGTGTGTTTTTCTTTCCTAAATATTGAAGCAAACTATTCCCAGAGGTGGTGGTGACAGAAAGCCTGGTCATCACTTCGGTGTCCAGGTGCTGGGAGAGCACATCACCTCGCCTTTGTAAGGGCAAGAACTCATTGCATGTCTCCAGGCAGTGGCCCTCTTGCCTGCCTGGCATCTTCCAGTGGCAGATCTGATGTACATGGCCACAGGCAGCCAAACCCCAACCTTTAGAACATGTTTGATGGCGAAGTCCTACTCTCTCATGCTTCCCTGTGTCACTGGTGAATTTGTGCTGTGGTCCCACAGAGACGTTTACTGTCTGAGCAAAGGTTTGATGCAGCCTCATCTCTGCCAGATGGGTGGGCAGAATGCTCAGAGTGGGCACCTGAATGCTCAAATCACCTTTGTCTCCAAAAAGTTCTTCGAAGTAGGGCTATTCCCCACATGACTGGTGCCAATGGGTGCCTTTATACCCATAAAAGCTTTTTACAGGTCTAGGCAGGATTTGCTTCAATAGAGCAACTTTCCAAGTTCTCTCTGGCATGGAGGTGAGCTCCAGCTTGCTAGCTGGCTGAGAGCAGATGTATGCAATGGTGGTGCCCTACTTTTTGAATGCAGCTTTTATGTGAGCAAATAAGGAATTTTATTTGCTGTGCCTANTTTTCTTTAATAGCTTCACTTTGTTATAAACTCAGGTGCTAAGTTGGTTTGGAGCCTGTAACCTTTTGTAGGCCAGGTGGGAGCAGAAGGTCTGCTCTGCCTCATGACATAAATATCTGTGGCCTGTTTCAGTTTTTTTTCCCCAAAAAATATATTTTGTGTGTTTTTCTTTCCTAAATATTGAAGCAAACTATTCCCAGAGGTGGTGGTGACAGAAAGCCTGGTCATCACTTCGGTGTCCAGGTGCTGGGAGAGCACATCACCTCGCCTTTGTAAGGGCAAGAACTCATTGCATGTCTCCAGGCAGTGGCCCTCTTGCCTGCCTGGCATCTTCCAGTGGCAGATCTGATGTACATGGCCACAGGCAGCCAAACCCCAACCTTTAGAACATGTTTGATGGCGAAGTCCTACTCTCTCATGCTTCCCTGTGTCACTGGTGAATTTGTGCTGTGGTCCCACAGAGACGTTTACTGTCTGAGCAAAGGTTTGATGCAGCCTCATCTCTGCCAGATGGGTGGGCAGAATGCTCAGAGTGGGCACCTGAATGCTCAAATCACCTTTGTCTCCAAAAAGTTCTTCGAAGTAGGGCTATTCCCCACATGACTGGTGCCAATGGGTGCCTTTATACCCATAAAAGCTTTTTACAGGTCTAGGCAGGATTTGCTTCAATAGAGCAACTTTCCAAGTTCTCTCTGGCATGGAGGTGAGCTCCAGCTTGCTAGCTGGCTGAGAGCAGATGTATGCAATGGTGGTGCCCTACTTTTTGAATGCAGCTTTTATGTGAGCAAATAAGGAATTTTATTTGCTGTGCCTAGCCAGTGCTCCATCTATTTGTGATCTAGACTCTCACTCAGAAAGAATCCCATCAAGGCATCCAACTCCCTGGAATGGGACATAGGCAGGGTCTGCTTAACTGTTCATATAGAAAAACCCAGCTCGCACAAGTGCGCATTCAGGGCTTGGTTTCCGAGTGCTCAGCACGCACAGCTCAGACTGACATTTCAGAGGAGATCTGTCCCTTTTAATACACCCGTTCAGGCCAGGTTTTCAGCAGAGATCAGTCTCAAAACAGTTTGCTGGCTGTCTGGCCAGTTGTTTTGCTGCTTAGATGAGAACTGAGCAGATCTGAAGATCTGATCCTCAGCAACATTGAAAAATACCACGTTTCAAGGGTGCACATTGTAGGCATTGCAGTCGTCTCGTGCTTGCCAGACTGTAAGTAATCATGCCAGCAGCTAGCAGGCTGTCAGTTACTAGTGTAAGCTGCAAATCCATCAAGAATTGTTTATATTTCACAAGGGGACGGATAAAGAGAAGATTCATTTCATATCCCTTTAAAAAGTGTGTGCGTGCATATGGCAGAGGGTCAAGATAATTTTAGAGACAGATTTCTCAGCAGGATCCTTTCTGAAGGTAGTCCTGCTGGAATTAACAGCCCCTCACCTTGGCATGGCTCCTGCTCTTGTGGCTGGGGCTGCAGAGGACGGCTCTTTCCCCAGGCTGAACCTGGCAGTGGTGCTCCCCGCTCTACTCCAGTACAAAAACTTACATCCCAGCACCAGAGACATTGCTAAAGCCTTATCTTCATCCCTCTGACATTTATGTGGCTCTGCTGTGCTTCTGGAAAACATGATTCCTGTCCCAGAGCCCAAAGCTTAATCTGGGGTTACAGGTTCCATAAATATTAATCCAAACAGGGAACTCCAGGGTTAGATCATATCCTTATGCAGCATTGCTTTCACTGGGCCTGATACACGGGTACTTATCTGTGTCATAAATTCAGACCCAAACTCCCTTCCAAGGCATTGTCAAGCAGAGGGAAAGGGTTCTGCAGGGTGTCTGGAGGTGACAATCTCTGCTGAATCCCTCTCATTAGGTAGTTAGGGACGTGCATGGGCTGGGTCTAAACACACCCTTCACTAACACAGTGGGTGAGTATTTCAGAGACCAAGGAGTCAAAATGATGATTTTTGTCATTCCTTCAGTGGCCAAGATTATAGGCAAAGATTCAGATGACTCATCCATAGTTCTTTGTTTTTGAGTGGTGAGCTTTACAAGTGAAAAGAAATACAAAATACCTGGACCAGACTTCCAGATCTGTATGTGATGATGTTTGCACACTTCCTTCACCTATTTAGGGCCAAGAGTAAAAGGTATTTTGGAAAAAAACATGCAAATCTCATGAGAAATGGTAGAGCAGGCTGCAAGATTTATAGGACCTGTTGTAGAGTAATGACAGAGATTTTTGGTTGGAGTTGCTGTAATCACAGCATGCTGTTGCATGAAAACTAAATCCATGAAGGGGCTGCTGGGAGACTGGTCAGCAGCTTAATTTATGTACCATCTAGGAAAGTGAACTTGCTGCTTTTCACTTCTCCAGGATGTAATTGTGTGAACAAAGTGGAACCACGAACACTTTTAAGCTTTTTAAAATCATACAGGGAAGTGCTTTTCAAATTGGGCACTGCACAATACTCAAGACAGATTAGTCATTTTTGAATGAATCAAGGGTTTTCATGCAAGTTGGCATTTTCAACAGAGTACAGAGATTTTGTTCTGATTCCTCCTTCCATTAGGGATCTAGTTTTAAGCAGAGGAAAAGGAGGAGTGGAAGAAAATCAATATACCCATAAGCAAAGCCTTTTACCTCAACCCTGATTGCTGCAGCTGCAACCAACAATGTTTTACCCCAAATTGCTGTCAGGATGCCCCCTGGGAGTTGTGGGTCAGGTGTTTCAGACGCCCTTTCTTCACCTCGGTCCAGGCAGCCACTCCTCCTGCACACTTCAGCATCCAACCCTCCCTCTGTCCAGAGCCATCCTACTCCCACGAATGTTTCATATCCTTTTCTCTGAGCCCCTACCCCAGCTCTGGTTTACACTCTGGTTCCTCTGCCCCGGCCTTGCAGAGGGCAACACAAAACAGAGCAATAACTGGGAGAGGGAGCTGGCAGGCAAAATCAGGTCAATAATGAAGGCTGGAGCAACCCCCTCTTGCTCAAGTTGGTTGTGCTACACAAACACCAACTGCCTGCCCTCGGGGCTCCGCTGTCTAAGGGCAGGCTCATGGGAGTCCAAGGCCGGCTCCTTTGATCCCAATTTCTCAGCAGCTGTGCAAGTCATGGCCTTTAAAGTGGCTTGCTGCTGACTCACGGTGAATCACGGCTCGCTGGTACCATAAAGGAGCCTTGGAGGGCAGAAATTATGTTTGTGCTCACTTTAAGACCCTGTTATGCCCTGGGAGCAGTGTGAAAGAGGCTTTTGCACAACACTCATTGTATTTGCATCTTACCATAATATAAATCAGCATTATTTGAGCATAGTCATTATTTAGAAGAAATTACAATAAATTAAGGTACCAAATTTGTAATTAAGGGCCAGCAAGCTACTTAATTAATCTTATATCTAATTAGTCAACAATAAATTACCCAAGCAGGACTATAAATCTATTCAGTGAGCTACAAGAACCGCATGCATAAAGACCTGTCCTGTACTGTTGAGAGCTCTTGATGCTGTTCAGCTGCCCTTTGTCTCCCTGGCTGCCCCAGTGCCACTCCTCCAGGGCTTCTGTCTGGTTGAAAGCTCCTTTGGGCAGACATTATGTCTTTGAAGTAGCTTGGATCAACCTAGCTCAGAGTTTGAGGCCTTCATGAAAACAATCAATTTTACTGAAATTTAATGCAGGTTGAATTGTGTTTAGCCCCACTATGAGTCCCAGCAAGCAGATTTAAAGAGCTCTTTTTTACATGGTGGTTAGTAATGTTATTGTCCAGAGACATTGTGGACTCCTCATCCATGGAGGTGTCCCAAGGCCAGGCTGGACGGGACTCTGAGTAACCTGACCTAGTGGAAGGGGTTGGAATGAGATGATCTTGAAGGTCCCTTCCAACCTAAACCATTCTATGATTCTAATGTCATGTACTAAAAGAGATGTGCAAGTGGCAAGAATGACCAGCTACTGGTATATAGGCAGGTTATACTCAGAAAATCATTGCAGAGCTATTTTTTAATAGGTTGATGTCTTTTTGATTTTAATTACAGCCTCCACAGAATGCTACATAATGTGAATTGCAAGTTCTGAAAGGTTTGTGGTTTTTTTTAGGCAAGCGATGTAGGGCTACTCTTAGCAGGCAGGCAAGACCAGGCAATGCAGCTAAACATCACAGAGGTACAGTTTTTTCAAGTAGCTCTTAAAGCTTATTTTCACAGGATCTGCCAGTACAAACAGGGATTTGTGACTACAGTTGAGTTAAGGAGCATAAAAAGTACATGGTGTCTCTATGAGAATTACAGCGTCTTAGCTGTGGTTGGCTTAAGGGATGGCTTTATTCAAAATGCTGTGCCACAGCCAAGCTGTGTCCTGAGGCTCTGTGTTAAAACACACACAGCAAACAATGAGAGGAGATAAAGCCTGTCCCAAGAGCTGCATGCGTGACCACAAATGTGTTTTATGGCAGCCCGGGGATGGGGTTTCATTAATCTGCTAAATGCTGCAGGGTACATGTGGCCCTAGAAGGAGGTCACACACCCGCTTGGGTGAAGTCTTGGCTCTGAGGAAAACATCGGGAGATTTGCCATTGGCTTCCACATAGCCCATCTTATCCATTGCTGCATCCCTCTTCTGACTGTGGGACAATGACTCAGGTGACGTAAAAGCATCCCCACATTTACTGGGCTTCAGTGATTTGATTCCAGTTGAGAATAGGGTCTGCTGAACATCATCTTCCTTGTCAAAAACACATTGTGCACCAGCAAAACTCAAGGGTACAGGACTTAAAGCCTCCTCAAACAAGATTTGTAGAAACCAATAAACAATATGGTTTATTAGGCAACTTTAGAAAAACACAGACCAAAGGAGATTGCCTTTAGCTGGCCACTCTCTGACCATCCAAGAGAAGACCTAGTGACTAAATCACCTGTCCCATCTCTTAGGTGCTGTTAATGGAAGCACCTCCACTAACTTCAGTTGTCACAGAATCATAGAATCATTTAGGCTGGAAAACACCTTTAAGATCATCAAGTCCAATCCCTAAGTCTCTGGCAAAGAACTGGGGCCCTTACATCAAATGCACGGGAGGACATTGTCCATCTCACAATTTGCAAAGGTGCTCATGATTATTTATTTACAGAGCTTCCCAATCATGGAAGTCGTACAGAAACAGAGCTTTGCCAAAGCCCAGCAAATCCCTGCACCAAAGAAAGTTTGCACAAGAGTAGTATAATACAGAGCAAACAAAGCATGGCATGAGGCCACGGAGCTGAATGATTCCCAAAGAGGTATCCTTGTGGGGACACATGGAATAAAATTATTTGAAAGGAGACCTAAAGCTAGAGTGGAATAAGGAAGAAGAGCCAAAATTCTGTGTCAAGGAGACATTTGGACATGATGTCGTTTGAAGGTGATGAAATTAAAAATAGCTGAGGTTCTTCATCTTTCTCAGAAGGTATTTTCTGTTGTTAGTCTTTAGCCTGTTCTTAAGCAAAACCTGCATCTTGCACAATGACTTGACTTCAGGGCAGACCTTTGAGAACAACATGAAACATCATGAAACGAGCCAGGGCATGAGAATATGGAGTATTTGCATGTGGCCCAGAGAAGAACTAGTCACAGCAGAGAGGTCAGGAAGAAACTGCAAAACAAAGCCAAGAAAGAGCAAAAAACCACAGAACATCCAAACAAAGGAAAACTTAAACAAAAAGAGAGTATATTTTAGGCAGAAGGAAGGGTGGTGGTACCCAGCAGAGATCTGTATTGCCACTGTCCTCGTCTTGGTCCTCTTACGCTACCTGTCCTTAGCAGTAGGAGTGATCAGAAAGGTTCTGCTGTGTTCTCATGGGTAAATGAAAAAAAAGTACTTTTTGACAATGCATTTAGTAAGCAACTGTCCTCACCCATTGAATTTAAATCCAATTGCACCAACAATCACCAAAAAAGATCAAGGCCAAAGTTTCACGCTCTGGCATCCAACTGACAAACAAAGTCTCCTTGAGGTCATCAGCTCTTCAGAGACTGTGAGTGTATCCATTTCCCAGAATCACCATATCACATGCTTACCCATTCTTAAAATCGTGTTTGAATGAGCCATTTTGGAAATTCTTCAGATGTTTGGTTGTGCTTTGTTTTCTCTCAAATTGGACTTAATACCAGTGCAATGCAAGTGGAACTCTAGCTGAGACAAAAACACATGGGCTAGACTGCCCCATTCATGGTTTTCAACCCAATTTGGCAGATTCAAGGCATTCACACAGAACTCTGGAAAAAAATCTAAGATGAAACTAAAGCTGCAATGAAACCAATATTGAGTTTCTTCCCAAGCTTATGGGCCCAGCACTACAGCCCTGAGCTTCTGTTCTTCGGGTCTACTCTAATGCCTCCCCTTCCAGAGTCAACCCATTCCCATTCTGGCTCACCATTTAAGCACTTCGGCCTTCTTCAGGAATATCACACTTTTTTTCATGGACATCCATTGCTTATGGAGATTTTTCACTAGTTGTAGGACTGTAACAAATGGAAACCTACATGTTGTTTTACCCTTTCAGGAGGCACAATTTATTTGCTCCCTTAAGAAAACAAATGCTGACATATCACTTCATTTATCGAGTTTGGAACAGTGAAATTTGCTGTAACCATTTTTTTTTGCCCTCTTTCAGAAATATTTTGCAATACATACACCTACTCTTTGGATTTTAAAAAAATTCGCCAAACTCACCCACTCACTAGATTAAAAAAATAAAAAATACACTTCAGTCCAAATCCTCAAGATGATAACAGGCTTTTAAACAAATAAGCACATTTCTTAAAAAGAATCCATATCTGCTAAATCACTTGTACAGAAGTGTGGTAAATCAGCCCACAGCCTAAGTGATACTTGATAGAATAGACTTGCTGGATATAAAAGCTTAAGTTTCCCATATGCAGCCAGCACTAATGTTTGTAAAGCCAAGATTTGCTGTTTAACATTTTGAATGTGCTCTCTGGTTCGACTTTCTTGCTGCTGCAAGCACCTCATGTCAGCATTCCTCAGAGTCTGCATAATGTACATATAGGCTGATCTTTAACCTCTGTGTCATCACCCAGACCAAAATCAATAGAGGGATATGACACTGAGGGACCATTTGCCCACAGAAGTTCAGACAGACAGATGGGCTGTCGTACAAGCATGGGGCCAAAGAAACTTGGAGTTGGTCGAGGGGTTTTTTCTTTTTTGGAGTGGGAAATAAAGCTCTCAGAAAGTGGATGCAGAAGGAGCTGAGTTCAGCTTCAGTGTCAGCAAAACCACTGCAGGTACTGCAGTATTTGCACCTTGAGGAAGGGTGAAAAGGCTGCCTGGTTTTGGGCTTTGCTGTTTTCTATCTTTTTATTGTATGAATTCCCCCAAGATCCACATAAATATCACTTTCTCTCTCGGGCTAAACCAGGTCATGAATAATAAAAGCAAACAGCAGTTGCCTGCCACTGTGCCTGTAAAATTCTGTGTCCTTGTCCTAAGGGATTGTGACTGAGTTTTTCACAGCTTTCCCCCCGTGCTGTATGAAATGTGGTTGGACATTTGGAGCCTGTCAGCTGCTCAGTTGTCAGCCTTGCAGGCTGGGATGGGGCAGTGATAAACTGGATTAACTCAGAGGGTAGATGGGCAGATATGGCATAAAACGGGACTCCCAATGACACAGCAGTGTGTGAGATCATTCTCCAGTGCTGGGCTGCAGAAGGCACCTGTTTGCCAAAATTCAGATCTTTGTGGTCCTCAGGCATCACAAGAGATACACAGGCCAAGGGTGGGACAGCCGGAGTTTGGGAGAATGGAGGTGCTGGGCAGGACTAGCAGAATCCCCACCATGCCAGCCCTTGGGAAGGGTGACTCCACTTCTGCTTGTGCCTGGGCAGTGCTGCAAAATGTACTTTTCTGTGGTTGTCCTGGCTCCAAGTTTCTGCTGGGTCTGAGCTCCAGGTTTGTAGCAGTGCCCTTGCCCTCATCTTACAGGGGCTGCAGAGATGCCACAAAGCAGCCTGGTGTGTTACAGCTTGGAACGTTTCACAGTCAGAGCACTGCTGCCATTTCCCTCTCTATTTCTTCTTTCATGCTCATAGTAGTCCATGACTGAAAATCAGACAGACACGTTCAACTGTAAAAATAAAAATGTTTTTAATTCACATTTTTCCAAATGCCTTCCCCCCACCACCAAACCAGTGTATAACTCTTTATAATGCAGACTAGTTAATATTTCCCTTTCATTTCATACTAGCACAACACCTCAGAAAGATGGGTTGAAAAAGGCAGGCTGTGCTTTAGGAATAGACCACTATTCCCAGGCAAACTGATCTTAACAAAAATATTGTAATGAAATCAATATGTATTATTACACATAATGAAGCAAAATGTATATTTTTACATATTAACTCTATTTGCTTTTACTCTTTACATGTAGTCATAAAAATATTTATTTTTGTGCTTAGAATAATAAAATGAAAGCTCAGTGTTCAGGCTCTATCTAGCTGGCACTTATTATTTCCATATGTTAGGGCAACAACCAGATTGCTCTGCCAGTTAATTCTGTGACTTTTTCTCCACCTTTTCATCTGATCCAGCAAAGATTATTTTCTTTGCAGCTATTATTGCAAAGAGGTGACCGATTGCCACCGGGCAGAGAGTTAAAAATGAAAGGATCAATTAAGTTTATTCTTCTGGTGAGAAAATATGCACATTTTCTCAGAACATTAAATTCCATCTGAGGAACAGAGATGAGGAATTAAGATGCTTTCAATACTTTAAACAAGTCTCCCTGTTTTCAATAGCAATGCTGTATTTGGATTTAACTCTGGTGAGAAGAGCACTCGCAGCTCTGCTCCCTGAGAGTGATGGCAAAATGTGCTGTTGGCTCGAATGGAGCAGGGATCAAAGACAGCAGGGCAACCCTGGAAAATATAACTGATGGAGATGAAGATGTCCCTGCTTATGGCAGGGGAGTTGGATTGGATGACCTTTAAAAATCCTTTCCAACTTTGTGATTCTATGAAGTTGATAAGATCATGCTTTTTATCCCTGATATATCCGAGACATCCAGTATGTGTATGTGCCAGGTGGTGTTGCACTGGTTTATCTGAATGCACTACTAATCTGTGGCAAGCTTTTGGAGGTGCATCACCACCAACAACCTCAAGAAGTTCATTTGGAGCCAAAGAGAAGGTTCTGCAGAGCAGTTTAAGGAAGGAGGAACATATGGTCAGTCATGCTGGGAGTTAGAGAGCACACTTCTCCTGGGGCACAGCAAATCACATTGGATCTTTGTCTGTGTGCCTGCAGCCTGTCAGGAACATATATCTGATACACTATCCATAAAAATTAGTAAATGAGGGAGTGGGTCTCCATCATCCCTCCAAGTTCAGCTGACCACAGCTAACAGAAGCTGCAGCAATATGTTTGAAGCCCAGTCACAGCCCCATTCCTGGCAGGATCATTTTGAACTGAGCTCCATGACACTGAACTCAGATGCTTACCATGCCTCATACCAGCAGGGCAAGCCTTGATCAATATTTAAGCCTGAAGTCTGAAGGCTTTATTTCTCTTCTTGAGACCTCTGCTATATCCCCACAGCAGGTCCTGGAATGTTTCTCAGCTTCCACGACCAGGAGCACCCACACTTGCCTTTTGCCTGTTGGGATGAAGCGTGGCCATGCACCAGTGCTCACCACTGTGGGCTCTCCGTGGGCTGGAAGGAGCCCTGGTGTACACTGGCCAGATCCCTGAGCCAGCATTTGAGGGTCACAGCTATGGTACACACAGCTAAAGAATTTATGGCTACAGGATCATACTTCCCCATATCCGAGTCATCATCCTGGGAAGTTCGCTGGAGAGTTGCTGCAGAAAAGTCAACGTCAGTGTTTTGTATATATGGTTATAGAGCAAGGGGAAACATCAATGCCAGATTTCCCAGACCTCCATATACTCCTCCATGGAGACCCCTCTCAACACAGACAGGGATGCAGGAGCTGAGCATGGCAGCCCAGCTGAGATGGGCTAACCCTAACACCAGCTGCAGCAGAAATTGCCTCTTCATTTCCAGCAGTGCCTCTACAACACAAATCCTGAGGACATACGGAGCAAGCTGGAGTCAGCAGGTGAGGAAAGGATATACTGGGGAGGGAGTTCATGGCAAACACAGTAAGAAAAATGCTTCGCTTGGAAAGGTGTTGTAACAGAGATCCCTTGGAAAGGTGTTGTAACAAAGATAAAATGCTTCAGATGTCAACAGGATACCACAGGATCCCAGAAAAACCACACAGCTTCTCTGCTGCAGAACTGTTCATTCACAAAATAGTTTTTCTTCCTCATATTCAGGTTATTACAGATAGTTTCTGTACTGCCAGAGCTCCACTGACCAGCAGTGTAGATTTTTCATAGCTGCAGCTGCTCAGGCAGAATCAGGCACCTCAACATAAAGGGACCTTCTGTACATATTTCCTTCCCTCCCCCTGACAGATTAACTGGAGCAGCATAAGCAACTTTATATTGACATAATTCATCCCCAGCGGGGGTGTTATATCATGTTAGAGAGATTTAGATGGTTAATGTGATAAAACTTGTGAATAGAGAAGCTGGTAGGATCATGAATTAGTTTTTTTACTCCTTGCACTCTACATGACTCAAAGTAACTCAAACTTGTAAGAATAACAGTGTATAAATTGGCCAGAACTAAGCTCCTTTGCCAAGACAGATCAGTTTTTAACTACCTGCATGCTTGAACCTTCCACAGTCACAGAAATCGTGCGCGAGGGTAACAGGTTTGCTCCTAAGTAACATATTATCTAAAGAAAGCACCACATATATGCCAAACTTTCCAAAGGAAACCAATGATTCTGGATTCTTTTATACCTAAATGCCAGCCCTGAGAAAACTTATAAGGTATCTTAAATGGGAACTGCTCTTTGTAAGGAAAATAATGATAAGGATGCAATCTCTGAAAGATACAGATTGTTCTGCAGAGGGCTGTTTTCTTATCTTCAGGACATTCTTGGGGAAGAGAAAAGAGTCAAAAAAAACTGCTGAGGAAGAAGGAAAGAGATCTAACTAGCAATAGGGAATGATGAACAGAAAGGGTGAGAAAGGACAGTCTTGGAAAGGGGCTAGAAAGTAAAAGACAACAAAGGAGGGGAAAAACTGAGGGAGGTGAGGGGGAGGGGGTAGGGAGAGGAGAATGTGTGAAACAAAGGTGAAAGAAAGGGAAGAAGAAATGAAAGTGAGAAGGGAAGAAAAGCCACAATCGAGGGCTGAGATGAGTACGCTCAGTTCCTATTTTATTTATACATTTATATTCCAGTCAGTGTTTAGTAGGTGTCTCTGAAGGCTGTGATTTATTATAATTTTTCCTTTTCAGTCCTGCGGAGGAAGGGGCAAAGGCCAGGAGGGGGCTGGATTCTTTGCCTAGGGCACGGCTGCTTCTTAGGCTGGCCCTGAATTCAGAGAAGTGCTAATGCTCCCTGGAGCTGGAATGCAATTAATTTTCTGTGGCACAATGTTCCAGAGAGAGCATATTTGGGGAGGCTCAGGTTTGTGATTATAGGCTACCCTCGGCCTATCTGTGCAAACTGGAGCTGCGACACCAGCTCTCCACACCAGGTTATTATTTTACACATCTGGGTTTTTGACCTGAAAATGTTTGTTTGTGTGACATTTCTGCAGGTGAAGAGGGTGAGCATCTCACTTTACCCATGCTAGTGGTCAGTTCAGCTGCCTGGCCAGAATCCACTTGAGTCGGCAGCAAAATCTTTTCTAACTTATTTCTGAATGCCTTTTATTTATTTTTTTATTTTAAATTAAACTTTGTAAAGGTCAAATTGGGGGATTTTTTTTTTTTTAATTTAAGCAAACAGTGAGCAGAGACACTGGATGATTTAGAATAATCAGTTTAAGACCACATGTGACATATTGCTGTAGCAGCATACTTTTTCCATGACAGCTTGTTGTGTGTCACAGGGACATTTGTCACTGATCACTCAATTATCCACAAATTACAGCTTAACTTCATTTACACCATTTCCTTGTAAAAGCCAGGGCAGTCCCCTGAAGCAAATAGGCCCCATCTCCTGTCTACCATTGCAATCAGGAGATTATTGAAAGCCAAGAATTTAACGCATATTAATAAAAATATTTTTGCCTTAAAAGACTTTCCTCTATCTTGCAGTAATGGCAATGCTTTTTGTCTGCTATGCTCTTCAGAAAGCTTCAGAATTTTCTAATAAAAAAGCCTGGTTTTTTCATCCGTGGCCAGAATTTTCTGAGGGGATTTTTTTTTTAAAAAGACAAACATTTTTTCATGTGTCTCATTTAAGCTTTCCCTCTGAAGCTGGAAATTTGGTCCTTGCACATATCTACCACCTGAGCTGCCAGAGGAGCTATTCCCCAGCTGCAGGGGGATGCAGGAAGGCATGGGAAGGTGACAAGATTATCTCAGGTAGTGCAGAGTAAATTCTTACCCAGCTTATTTGCTGTGGCAGTTTTAGGAAATCTAGGGTTAAGGGACTCACAGGTGGGTTTGGTCTTTGCTTTATACTCTGGTTAGAGCTTGCTTTGAGGTTCCTGGAAACCTCAAGCAGACAGGCTGATATTTCCAGAGCTTTTCTGCATATTCTTTGACTACCTCATGATATAAATGAAATAAAACAGCTCAGACCTAAAACATATGAAAAAGTACAGGTCTGCATCTTTTCCCCAGGGCAAGAGGGCAAGTAAAGCCTTGCACTGACTACTTTCAGTGAGGGTAGTGCCCCTGAAGAAGGAGAAATGCCCTTTTTTTGGGAGCCTGGTCCAAAACCTTTCCAAAGCAGTAACTAACAAGTTGTTACCTCTATGCACCTCAACCACCTTTTGCTGACTTAATTAGAAAAAGAAGAAATGATTGACCATAGCAGGACTCAGTCCATTCCAACCTCCATTGTTCAATAAATAATTGAAAATGGTTGTACCAGGGAAGTATGACTTCATGCTGTTTGAATAAGATATGTTACCCTGTGGAGGCTGATGGAAAGAAGATAAAATACACTGAATACTATATATTTAGACCATTGTTTGGTAGATGAAATAATATTTCCTTGTGAGTCACTGACTTTGCTTGAGGATCAATACCGTGGTACAGAGGCAATAACTGCACATAGTGCAGCTTCCCCCTGGTTGACTCCTCAGGACAGGATTTGAATAATCTCTTTGCTGGCATGAACACTCTGGCAAAAGCAGAAGCTCCCAAACTGCCCTCTCTGAGTAACTGGTGATGCAAACACTGCTTTGATGAAGGTGCTGCAGAAGCCAGGGTTTCATTTGGAGAAGGATGAGGAAAGCATCCTCATCTGGGAAGCTGGATGGTCCCTGTCCTCTGCTAAGTGACTCCAGAGCACGCCTGGTGCCCACAGGGACACCCTGTGCTCCTTCTGCCACCAGGTGATACCAGGCACATGCAGGGCTGGAGCCCCAGATCTGGACTGTTGCCCTCTGCTGTCACTACTGGAGCTGTTTAACTGGGGGACAGAAGAATTTTTCTCTCAAATCCAAATCGTGGGAGGCTTTGCAACTTGGAAAATCCAGCCTGAACCCTTCCAATGACCACTGCACTGAGAGAAGGCCAGGTGTTGGATGGAGATACATTCCTGTGCTCTCCCAGCAGTGTGCTACGGCTCCCAAGGGTGCAAAATTCTTTAGACAACTGCTGGACCAGCAAACCTCTTTTTTTTCGTTTCTTTTCTTTTCCCCTCAGATTGAAGCCAAAAGGCAGTGAGAGTTGGTGAGCCAGCCCCAGCCCTCAACATTTTTCCTGTGGAGGAAGAGCTTTTTCATGCTGGCCTGTGGAGATTATGCAGCTTCTAGCCCAGGGAAGGTGGTAGGACCTTACCTCTGCTTTGGCTGCAGCTGGCAACCTGGCAATGCCCATCATTGCACCTGAGCAGGGCTGGGCTCTTCCTGACCTAACACGAGCACTCTGTGGGAGGCAGATGATCCAGAGTGGAGGTTTGGGGCAGGCTCTGGGGAGGGAGGGTGAATAATTGCTGACACACAGCTCTTTTCTCTTGCTCAGCTTGGGTTTTGGGCCTAAAGGTACACAGTGCATGGTATCATCTGAAGGGTGAGTGCAATAGCTTTGAAAGAAGCAAAGGAAGTCAGGCAGGGAGCCTCCATAAATCTATCAGAAAGTTAAATACTGTAAAATCTCCATGTTGTTTACCAGCTGTGCCTACAATGAAGACCGAAATAATCCTGGTAAACATGACCTTTGATCAGCAAGGTGGAGAAATTAGGTCAAGCAGGTTTTTGCTTAGCTGAAATCATAAGCTGGGGATGAAGAGAAATAAAATTCTCTTCCAAAAAATGTATTAGTCTGAGAGCTCCACAGAAAACTGCTGTTCAGCAGCCTGAGGCCATTTTGCTGCTCTTGCAAACCTTCCTTGCATCGAGTGCCGAGCAGAGGGCAAAGGAACACGTGTGCACAGCACAGGAGCAATTGCCTGCTCCACAAACTGGGTTTTGATGTTTAAATTGCATTACAGGGCATGTTCTGGCAGGGCTTTCTGTATGACCTTGGGGAAGCCCTTCTCTTGGTTCAGACTCGGTTATCTCCACCTGCAGAACAGGGCACAGTCCCTCCTGCACCACGGCTGTGACAACAGGTGTGCCCAGGTCACACTTGGCAGATGGGAGGGTGCTCCACTGGTGGCACAGGCAGCTGCACACCCAGGCCAGGGTGTACTTGTCATCTCTGCACTGCACAAGGGGTCATGATATTTCCATTGGGCTCCTCCTAAACATGGTCTGTGCACCTCAAAGCCAGGGCTCTCTGTGCAGGCAGTGAGGGTGGGCATCCCAGCCTGTGCTTTGGAGGCAAAAGAGGTTAGCTCTATGAAAACAGACCCTGCCTCTTTTTATTTACAGCAGCAATGTGTCCTCCTGAGACTGGCATTAGCCCATGAGTTCTGTGGTGTCCCATCAGGATCCTGTGCTCAGCATGAAGTCACGGTGAGCCTTGGTGCCTTCCAAAGCCCCTATCAGCACTGCTGGGATTCAGGCTGCCCTGAGGGGGAATCAAGGCTGAGCATGCTCATCTATAATTAATGGCTGAAAGGATCCTCAGGAGAACTTGTCATATGGAAAATATGCCTCCTCAGAAAATGCAAATAAATAGCTGGTCAGCAGTTTTGCATGGGGCAGGAAGTCCCTGCCTCAACACTCATCCCTGGACCTATATGTGGGGGCCACCAACCTCAGCAAAGACATCCCAGTCTGAAACAGGTAAAGAAGAGATCTCATCCTCCCTGGATATTTTACATTTGATGACAAAATTTGCCAGACTCCAGGCTTTCCTGCAAGCAGCAGTTTAGCACAGTCTGCAGATGTGTGAGCACTCAGGGGGTTAAATCAGCAAATGGGTGACATGATTTTACGCCTGTGGGTGGTTTGTTCCAAAGATCAGCTGCTCTCAAAGCAAAAGTAAACTCACAGTGTTTATTATGAGTCACTTAAGCAAGCAAATTATTAGTAGAATCTCATCTGTGGTTATGCGAGCTGGGACCTGAGGTGAAGGTTAATCATTTTTCCCGCCTAGGAAAAAAAAAAAAAAGAAAAGAAGAAAAAAACTGAGGTGCTTTAGCAGCTGCCATGGGAAGATACGTCCTGCACCTACCCAAGAGCGCTCAGCCTGGGTGTCTCTGGGTGCTCCTGGAGCTCACAGTGCTGCTGAGTTAAAGAGGATGTGGATCTCATTTTGCATACTGAGGGCTCAGCCCCAAACCCCCTGACATGCCGGAGAATCTTTTCATTCACTTCAAGGGGCCCACAGTCGTGCCCCGTGTGAATGGCCAGGGTCTGCAGCGGGCAGCAGTGGCCGAAGCACAAAGCCTGCCCTCCCACTGCCCTCCTGCTGCCCTCCCGCTGCCCCTGACCTCCCGCCGGAGCTGAGTCACCGCCGCCACGGACCTTTCAGAGTCCCCTCAGCCGGCGGGATGGATGGCTGGTAATTGTGTGAGCTTTTTCTCAGGGCAGCACCTTGTGCGTAACCAGCGCTGGGGTGCTGGGGTCTGCCCAGGGATCAAGAGCACAAAAGCAGATCGGGGGCTGAGAGGGGATGGTGGGGCATTTCCTTCCCTCCCCCCCTACTAGGAGCATATTTCATCCCATGAGAGGGTTTTCTCCATTGAAAGGAAAGAAAAACCCCCTGAGGACTGAGCCTTTTCCCATCTGGTGCCTGGGGTTGGGGCTGCATGAGCAGGGTGCGCTGGGCTCCCTCTTGCCACGAAGCCTTCCCTGACGCCAGAGCTGAGCCACGGCTCGTTTGGGTGTGTCCGGTGTCATTGCAGACACCAGCACGGCAGCATCCTGGCTGCTTTGAGCTGCTGTGGTAGCCAGCTGCTATTGAAGCTCGTCCTAATGCTGGCCTGGTGTGTGGGTGACTCTCTTGTGGGGGGAAGGTGGCACTGAGACCGACCCCAGGGCTGCTCCAAGGTACCTGGGACTTCTCAGCCATTAATGTGACCAACATGGGCAGGAGAAGGGTGGTCTACAGGCAGAGATGGTCTATAGGGTCTAAACACCTCTCCAAGGCCTGGGGGGAAACTGAGTCTTGTCAGCTACTTCTGGAGAGGCAGAGAGGCTGTGGGGTTGGGCTGAGCTAGGGTACCACAACAGAGGGAAGAAGGAAGAGGCCACATGAGCACATCCCATTGCAGAAGAGCTCAAGTGTGATACAACTGTCCAGACTGTGCAAGTTCTCCCAGCACAGTGCTTACCCTCAGTGCTCAGTAAATAAACAACAATAAAACAATGTAGATGTTTTTTGCATAAGGTAATAGAGTGTAGGCCTCTTGAGTCAAACCTGGAAGCAGTTTAACAAGGCTCCTTGGAGCAGTGGCTCTGTGTTGCTCTCTGTTTGCAGAGCACCATGGTGCTATTCACATGATTTTTAATGCAATAAAATTACACAATAATGCAATACAATAATAATAAATTAGAACAGAGACGGTTCTCAGACATACCAAATGAGGAAAGGCAAGGTTTCACTCTTGCAATCCCAACTCATTCCATAACCCTAGGCAAACTGCTAGATTTTTAAAAGCAGCCTTGCTAATTTTTTTCTTTCTTTCATTGTGCCTTTTTAGGCCACTCTGGAATCACAGTTCTCTTTGGGAAAATGGCACCGTAGCATCCCTGTGCTTTGCTTCCCTCACTAGTGGATGCTGCAGAGGGAATTATAACTCTACCACAGCACATCAGAGAATCAGACACTGTGCTAATAAATGTAGTATTAAACTGGGGCTTTGCAATTCATTTTCCCAGCAGGGACCCCTCAGTAGGAAATAGGTTCTGTCTCTGTCCTGGGAGACAAGATAGGAAATGTGAATTCCTGAGAGCACAAACCTGGTGAAGAGCTGGCAAAATGTACTTGCAGCTCAGCTACAGGGCAGCCAGCAGCCCTTGGAACTCCTTGTCCCAGAGTTACAGCTCTTTGCTTCTCCTGCTTGGTCTCTGCCAGCAGTAGGAACTCCTCGATGCCATTCCCCAGAGCAGTGGGGAACCTGTCAGCTCACAATCTGGGTACCACGGCCTTCACATCCAGAGAGATGCTCCCCCACTCTCCCTCCTTTCCCGCTCCCTGAAATGTCTCTATCTCAAGGAAAAGCAGTTTAGCACATCAGCAGTCATGTTCAAATTCCAAGGCTAAGCACGGAGCCTGGGAGAGAGAGAGGGGGCAAAAAAAAAAAATCAGGTGCTTCTCAAAAACAATCAACCTGATTCACATGCAGCTCAGCAGCTTTTTTGATGGCTCAATTCCAGATTTCACAGCTATTCAATAGTTCTCTTGTGTAGCTGATCCTTGTCTTAGAATTCAGCACAACTCAATCCATTTTCCCTTTTCTTTCTATAAACACCCCCCTCCTCCTCTTCCCCTCCCTTCATTTTCTTGATTTACATCTCTAGGGAGATGGGAATGTGAGGGAGAAGCTTGTAGCCTTCCTTCCTGGGGGGCCTTGAACTGGTGTCCCCTGTCTCAGGTTCCCATTGTCCATGCTGCACAAGCCGCAGCCCCTCTGCACTCCAGCCCTACTCAATTGGAATTTAAATGCTTCATGATTGTTGTCTCACAGAATAGGAAAGTGCTGCATTAAAGAGTAAATTACAGCAGACAAGTAACTGCCTTGGGAAGGAGTGTGAAAGGAGAGATGAGACCAGCACAATGCCCCTTTGCAAAAGAGGTTTTTTCCGAAGATGAAACAATCTTCCTGGTTCGGTCTTCTAAGGATAAATATGATGTGGACAGCGTGGATATGGGGCTTTGTCTGGGAGGAGAAGTGCAGCGTGCTCAGGCCAGAACAGGCCCATGATGTGCAGTTTCAGATATGAATTGTGTCCCGGAGCCAAGAGCGTGGCTGGATCCGGGCTTGACATCTGATTTCTTACATGGGCTCAATCCGGGCAGTTTAACTATGATCCAAAGCACTAAGCAACTTGCAAGGAAGTGAAGAGAAGAGGTTTGCTCATTTCCTTACTTTTGCTGCTTTGTAAGCACAGGCAGAGTTTTGATTTCACTCGTGGTATCTCCCATTAATGCTGAGACCACCTCAGAAATCATCATCCTCTCCTTAGTCCCTCTGGCGATGACCATTTGTTGTCTAAACACTCTGGTTGTGTCACTGGGACCCTTTCTCCCTTTCCTGTGCTATATGAGCCCCAGACCTACTTCTGCTTAGTCCGGTCTCCACTTTACTCGCCATTGGGACAGCCACATCAGATCCCGAGATACTTTTCCAGGTGAGATCTCTATGAGAGCAAGATGCTGAGCCGACTCAGCATGGAGCTAGCGATACCCTTAGCAAAGAATTATTTTCTTGCCTGAAGGACAAAATGTGCCCTGGTAGCAGTAGAAAGCACCCTGTGACTTCTTATGAGTTGCAAGGATGTTTACAGCTACACTGCTCATTTGTGTAAGACAGGGTTTCTCCAGCGGGAGTGGCAGAAAAGAAAGGCTTTGACACTTGAGGAAAGCACAGAGAACTGTTAAAATTATGATTAACATTCATCCAGAGCATCTGAGGAAGAAACAAAAATGAATTAGTCTCAGTGGCACAGCCACAGTGCCAAGATCGGAACAGAGACCAGCCACACAAAAAGGGAGCAAAATTCAAGTATTTACCCTTGAGAGATATTGATGACATCTGTCTCCTTAACATTTTGGTCACCTTTGCAGAGCCTGTCACATTAATAGAGGATTCATGAATTAAACCAGCCAGGTGGTGTAAAGCATAGGTCACAGAAGCCCTAGGAAAAGCATCAAAAAATGGCATGTTCACTGAGACAAGAGAAAAAAAGATCAGGAGAGTTTCCCTCCCCTTTGCTCAACAGCATATGCCTTTCAAACTGTTCACTGATATAAGGTGCCATGGACACAGGAAAATAATGCACAAATATGATTAAAAAATGAAAAAAGCCCAGTGTGCACACACACAGAGGCAAGCAGACAGGCACAGAGTCCTTCCTACTCCAAGACCACGGTGTACGCTTTCCCCCGGGCTGGCTCCGAGTGGCTCCTGTTTAATTACTCCTCTGGAACCACTGTAGCAAAGGCTGTGCCAACAATTCTCTTTTTTTCATTTGAAATTACATGTGAGAAATGCCCCTTGGCTCAATGTTGAAAATTAATGTCTCACTGCTGAAATACATTTTTGTTAGGTTGCTGTGTTTTTTTATTTAGTGATGGTTCTGAAATGAGGCTTTTCACCAGGACTCTGATACTTCTCCTTGCCTTTGCATGTTGTGAACCCCATTATTGTGATAAAACTGGCTCAAGGAATGAACACAGCCTGTTGTTCCCAGTGAGAATATTCTGTATTTCACTCGGAAGTGGGTCTACTTTTAGAGCCCACAATCAGGTGTTCTGCAAATCCCATCAGGATTTGCTGAAGTCCCACGGAAGTGGCAGCATTTTGTCCTTCCAAACTCAAATCTATGTGTAAGTTTTGCAGGCAGGGAATAATTTTTTTTAAAAAGCCTTTTCCTAATCAGGTGTTCTAGTTCTCTTGACTTGCCAGGCTCAACACTATATTGATTCAGGGCCTTGTGGCCCAAAACAAATTCCACTGAAAACAATAGGAAAACTGGGCTTGGGATCAGCGCATGCACAATGCAAAATACTTCTCTCTGAGGACTTTTGAGGACACCCAGCATGGTGTCATCAGAGCGCTGGCATCCTTTGGGAGGCCTGCAGCCAGCTCAGGGTGTGCCAGCACCCTTCCATGGCCATGCCTCAGACCTGCTCCCACGTCCCACAGCACATGGAGCTCTGGTGCGAGGCCACAAGTGAGGAACCTCCTCCAAGAGCCTCTCCATGCCTCTCCCAAGATGACATGGATCAGGAGAGGAACCAGCCAGGAGAACATCTAGGGGCGTAGTAGCTAAGTCCTTCTCTCACTCTCTTCAGGCATTTTCTCTTACCAGAGACAAGACAGCAGCCTTAGGGCTGCTCATGTATTGTCAGCAGCTCTGTGGCCATGTCCTTTGGGCAGGTGACACCTGGCTGTGGTCCATGAGGGGACAGCTGATGGTGCCCAGAGCCAGGACAGAGATTGCAAACATTGAGATCTCTCTTCCTCACATGGCCTAAGGGCCGAACTCCCAATAGCAGAACCTCCAGCCTCTGTGCACCCCTTCTCCTCGCTTGCTGCGAGGTCCTTAAATTTCCCTCAGAGCCCTAAGAAATGCCATGTCCTCCCAGGTGTGCCCTGCCTGCTGCACTCACCCAGTTGCCCCAGTCCTGCAGGATTTCTGCCTACTGCAGGCAAGCAATTTGCACAGGTGTCCATTAAACCAACCCTCTCCACATCCCTGCTAGCACTGAGAGCACTGGCAAAGAGCTGCTGCATCTTCAGCGGTGTCTGCCTCTCTCTTGCAGGCAAATACAAACACCAGGCTCCCAAACACCAGCCCTCACTTTGAATTTCTCTGCTTTGCCTGCTTGTCTTCCAGCTCTTTAGCATGTCTTGAATGTGGCTTATTGTCCACTAATAAAGAAAAGAGCATTGCTCTCCAGCAATGGCAAGATCCCAGCTTTCCTGCCCTGCTGCAGAGCCAGTTCCAGTCAGGGAAAGCAGCTATCACTGGAGGTTTTAAATAAACCAGCTCTCCCCCCAAAAACCCTCCTGTTATATAATGCTCTCCTTCCTCTCCTTTTAATGAAAACAACCAAGTAACTGTCTATTTTTACTATGTTAGGGACGGATCCAGCAGCCCTAACTTGTGCATGCCCGTCTGGAAATCAGTGGGAGCTCTGCCTGCATGGGAAAGAGCTGCAGGACCACGATCAGGAGTGACTAACATGAAATAGGGCTCCCTGCTTCGGCCTGGGAGAGGCCAGAAAAACACGGGCCACAACATGGTGCACATTTTGCAAGTGACACTTGGTGTTAGCCAAAATATACATCAATACGAAGGAGGCGTGTGGTAAAAGGCACATTCCTCTACCACACTATTACTGCAGTATCCCAGTGCCTCCACATTAATTTGTTCCCAGGAAATTCCATCATCACTATTTCAAGCTTGTGGCTGTTCAAGCCACTCAGGATGATGGGAAATTACGCTACTCAGGAAAACAAAATAATAAAAGCGGTGATTAAATCTGCCTTTATCCTTAGTCTGCACACCATTATCAATCTCTGAAATATTTTTCAGTGTAGAAGGATTCCATTATGTTCTTAAACTTTGAAAAATCAGCCAGAAGGGAGGGTGTTTGTTTTTTTTTTTCCTGCAAAGTCCAAAGAATTATAGTGCCCCTAAAGAAATTCCCACAATAAAATGCTTAGAAATATTTTTATTAAAAGGGATACTCTGCTCCAGAAGAGCTGAGCAAATGCAGTGGGCACACTGCCAGACTGAATCAGACCTGGCTGTGCTAGCCCAGTGGTCAGGGCATCTGGCCATTGGGTCCAATGCAACCAGCTCTGACTGCTCCTAAAGAAAGCAATTTTGGATTGACCTGCTGTGGAAAAAATGTCCTTCCCAGGTTGGTAATTAGACCTTCCTGAGCCTAAAGGATCATATCTCTTCCAAAACACATTGTGCATCCAGACCTCACTGCTCTAGCAGTTATGGATGGCAAGAGTCATGTTCAACATATCCACAAACTTACATAAAAAAAATTAAATTTGACACTACATAGATCTGTCAGTGTCTTTATATGGCAGCAGTTTCACAGTTGAATAAATATCTCACTCTATAATACCTTTTCTGATTACAAATGAAGCTACTAAAAAAATCAGGCCACTGCTGCAGCCCTGTGCTGTCATCCTGTCCCAGCATGTGTCTTGAGCATCCATATATGCAATGGAGATTACCAAAGAGTCTGTTCTCACATTCCCCATGTCAGTGTGCTTATCTTTTATTTTTTAAAAACATGGCTATTTTTGCATGGAAAAATAGAGCTGAAAACCTGTTCTGCCTTTGCCAGCTGACAAGTGACTGATCCTTTATGGGCTCTATTACTGGTGGGTTTGGCAGGGTCCTGCCTTCAGAGAGAGCATCACTGACCCAGGAGACAGCTCTGAATGAAGGTGCCTGGTGTGCTTGCACTGCTGATTACTGCACCCAGAAAACCTTTGCACACAGGCTGGGAGGCTGAGGATGAGTACAGGATTATGAGTTTTGCAAGGCAATTGCATCGTTTTCACTTCTACGATTTGTGTGTATCAGCATGTTAATATAAACCCTGAAAGAAGCAGTTGATGGCTGGGAAAGAGGGGCTGTAGTTAGATATTAAGAGTTTCTAACTAAAAATGTATATATAAATCTGCTCAGTCAGTGCTCTTTGGCTTTCGCTTTGTGCCTGGAAGGGGCTGTGTGTGTTGTATTCCAAAACTTCCACTGTCCTTCTCTGTACTGTTGTGATGCTCCTATTCCACTATAGTGATGTTTGAAAAAACAGCAGAGGAGCAGGAGAAATGGATTTATAAGGGAATGTTAAATAAATTTGAAATGCACAGCATTGGCTTCCTACTGTACTGCCATCAGTATGGTCCAAGAAGTTATCTGCTCATTACTGGCACTGAGGTGACTGTGGTTTCGTCTATAATTAAGATGTTCTGAATAGCTGCTTTTCTAGTGTGGCCACAGAACTAAAAGCTCGGAACAGAAAATATAAGATGGAGTTGTCCTGAAACAGAACTGGCTTTGTAGTTGTCCCATTGAAATGAAACACTTAAAAAAAATTTGGATGAAATTCATCCAAAGCAGAGTCAAACTGATTCAAAATCTGACCCCAAACTAAATGTTAATTTCCTGACGTTATATTTAACCTTTAAAGTAAGACAAACACAGGTATTCATCTAAGTAACATTTTTCAAATGAGACATTTTATTTTTAATATATCTGAACAACTATTTTTTTAATTTTCTTTTTCCCAGCCAAGCTATTCATTGACTCTTAACACACTGTGTTGACCTGAAGTTACAAACTGGGTCAGCCTGCAACACTTCTCTGCCCTCCTAACAAATTCCTTTGTTTAGCCATGTACAGCTTTCCCTCTCTCATTCAGTGGTGTGTGAAGGAGGGACACCACTCCTGTCTGGGAAATGCTGTAAAACAGAGAAGCAAAACGGCACTGTGAACATGACATTTTTATGACTTAAGCCAAATACTGCTGAGCACTGTGGGAGTCTTTCCACTGATTTTGGTGCACTCTACATCAGGCTGTTATTTCAATGGCTTCACCTTTGCTTCACAAGTAAACTCGATGGGAACAGGGTGAGCCTCTCTGGCAAACAGAGCTCCATGAAAACCCAGCTCTCTGTCACAGGGGTTCAGACCTTTGATTTGTTTATTTTTTACATGGCTCCTCTGTACCTGCCTTTTTCCCTCTCTTAGCAGTCACTGCTTGATCAGAGGCTACATGAACCATCAGGAACAGATCCAGCCCCCCAGGTAGTGGTGTCCCATCTCCCCAGCCACAGCCACAGCTGCAAGACAAGAGGTCTCACCAGCACTGCAGGTACCCCACATATTTTACGTGAAAAAGCCTTCCTGGGCTCAAACCATGCTTTTGCCACCTCTCATGCTCATATTTCACCTTGGTGCAGCAGTGTCCACATTAAAACTCCGTTATTGCCACAGGTGCACAGCTTGGCAGGAAACTGGGGTGCAGAGGTTACCTGGCTTGTCCAGGCTGATGAAGGAAGCTGCAGTCAGAAACGTGAATAATTGAGGTCAGCTTTCCTATCAGTTTTTTATCACAAGCCATGAACAAAGCCCAGCCAGCCATAAGCTACGATTGAGTTGTCACCATTGTACAAGGTACATTTGCTGGTGAGTTACTGCCACATTTCTGTTGCAAATTTCAACAACTGAAGAAAAAAAAAACAACCACAGAGGAGTGAGTTTAGATGCACATTCTTACTTAATACTTCTTTCCATCAAGCTCTCACCAAACCCACTTGGTTCAGCACCATCAAATGGTTATTTCAAGTCCTATGGTGCCTTTCCTTTCAATTTTTTTTGTCTTTATGTCTGTCTTCTGATTTATTGTCTTTAACCTCTGCAGACCCTTTCTGCTTAACTTAGAATATTGTGTGCCCTAAATCTAAGGATTACAAAATGATTGGAAATGATTTAAGAATCTGACTCATTTCATGGGGTAGAAAATTTTGTCTTTTCTCTCTCCACATCAGAGGACATACTGCTGGAGACAGACACAGAGCAGTGAGGGGAGTTTTAACATTAAAACATTAACATAACATTTAAACCCATGTTTTAGGCAGGCCAGGGTCTCTGCTCTGCACAGCAAATACATTAATAACCACACAGCAACCCTGCACTATATAATGAACATGTGGAAGCACTTTTACTGCTTCGATAGGATCTCTGAGCCAAAGAAGAAGTTGTCTGATTTGTCAGCATCTGGAAGCAGCTCCACTGAGACATGACTGTATTAGTCCTAGCTGTATGCAGCCTTATTAAAGACTTATGCTTTAAGTCTGTCTGTAATAAAAACCTGCTCTGGTAGGAGTTGTGCTTCCTTACCTTACACGAGTCACCTATTTTTAAAGGAGGGTTAGTAACATTTGATAATGAACTGATGAAACACTTCAAGCTCTTAATTCATCTGCATACTTTTCATTGATGCATAGGAGCTTAGGTGAGTTTTCTAAAACCCAAGCAGCTGTGGTCTTTGCCAGGAAAACCAAATGGAAGCCACCACCAAACCATGGTGTGACCACAGCAGGGAGGCACAGATGAGAGACCAGTGGCGCTCCCTGAAGCGGGCCATGTGATGAAAACTCTTCTCAGGAGAAAGAAGCCTGGAAGTTAACTGGTATCCAAGACCCAGAGGGCTTTACTAACAAGAGGTTTTGGGTATCTGACTGTCAGGTGGATGCCTGCTTTCCCCAGCAGCATTTAAAATCTGTGGGCTATCACTGGCAGAAGCACTAAACCATCTCTGACATCCTGGCTAGCTTTATCTGGCATGCAGAACCCCATATTTAAGTGGAGCTGCAGTGATTTATATTTGCTAGAAATCCAGTTTGAGACTGTGCTGTGGAAGCCAGGTCTGATACACGTTGGTTTAGTTAAGAGTTATTATTCCTCTGACACAGCTTGCTGCCCGGATTTAGTTCTTCCCAAAACTCACGTGTTCTTGATTTGTATTCCATTGCCAACCTGGTCTCGATCACTCAAGGCCAAAACCAAGATTAGAAAGATTGACATCTGCTAATGGCTGCCTGGTGGTTTTTCTGGGGTGCTTTATCAACTCTGTCATAAGCAATAATAGGAAGGAGAGGAATCCTAAGGGTCTTGGAGATCCTATGAACCTAATTCCCCTCGGCTGATTGCTGCAGCCATTTCCCCATGCCTCAATCACCTCTGCTGTGCCAAGGGCTGGCCTCTGAGTCCACTTTCCCTTCCTTGCTCTTGAGCAGCTCCTGCAGAGAGCCTGGAAGCTGCTGGAGCTGCGGTTCAGAGGCTGGTGATTAATGCCCGTTTCTCGGCCAACAAGTGCCCGCCATTCACATTCAAATATCGCATGGCTCCTCAGCCGACAAGAGACACGGGCTGAGGGAAACACTGAGGACCCTTGTGGCAGTGTCTGCTGGAGTCTTGTTTGTGCAAAGTTTGCCAACAACAGCCCTCATGAGGACTACGGAGGGGTTTTTCTCCTCCGGGGATTAGTTCTGAGATTCAGCTGGGGAAACCAACCTCTCTCTCCTCGCTGTGTGATGCCCCTTGAGGCTTGCAGACTTCTCAGGTATTTTGCATGGTGTAAGGAGATATTCTCTCCCAGTATGCTGGATTTGTTAAACTGTGACTGGCAGGACAGCAGAGACAGTTTTCTTTGCTCAGAAAGGGATGCTCTGCATGGCAGGAGGTCAGACAAAGCAGATGGCCAGGTATGGCAGACCAATGTCAAGGCATGAGCCTGGCAGAAGAGATTTAACTAAGAGAATTTTGGCATCAATTAAAAGGAGGACAAGAGGGAATACCACTCATAAACACTCAAATATCCTTTTTCTCCATAGGTTTTCACTTCTTTCCTCCCTTTCTCAGGCTTGCTTTTAGCCTGCTCTGCCCAGTCAGAGGCCTAGGTTATTAGAAGGGATATCCTGACCTCTGAGGACCGTTGTAGCTTCCCAGATTACAGGGGTTCAAGGTTTATTTCCAGGCTAAATGCAAGCTTTGGCACAGACGTGGATATCTGTGGGAAGTTTTGGTGGCTTGGGACTCTCCCAGGGGGCATCACCACTAGAAAGAGGTCCTGGAGCAGTCACAGGACACATGAACTAAGAACATGACACTTGACCAAAGGGACTAGGCACCAAAAGTGCCTGAAGACCATACAATAAAGAACCAGAAAAAGGCAGCTAGGTTGAGGGATGCTGCCCTTCTAGGGAAGGGGGGCATGAGATAGGGACCTCCACCCCAGTGTCACCATCATGCTTTGGTCCCAGGAAGGCACAGAGCAGCTTGCTGTGGCCGACTTAAGCAACCTGCAACTGAACAAAGGCTGCTCTCTTCCCACCTCCTCCTGTTTGCGACACCTGAATCAGAGAAGCAAAAATGAGCCCCTGTCTTTTATGATAAAAGGGATATCAGCTGTCACTGTTTTTTGCCTCCTGTTGTTAGAAATCAGGTCAAGGGGCTGGGTTAAACAATTCCTGCCCAGCCTTTCTTCCAAGGTAACTGCAACTTAACTCTCTTGCTTTGCACTGTGTTGTCTTTAATCAGGTTAATTTTGGTGGTGGGGAGGAGGACACAGAAGCTGCTTGGCCATGCTGGATGACAGTTTTTGCCTGTCTTATGGGTTCATTTTAACTCTGGCTTGCCATCCTGTGTCCGAGTTATTATATCTTAGGTTGGCACTAGCAGAAAATAATATCCAGATTTTTACAAGTCATGTAAATGACTCCTAATTCACCCGAGAGTTGTCATCCTTGCAAAGACCATTCCACCTTTTTTTTTTTTTTTTTTTTTTTTTTTTTTTTTTTTTTTTGGGGGTTTTTTTCTATCTCTTGTGCCC
>VZTH01014955.1:203492-279110 GCA_013397815.1 Aleadryas rufinucha | reverse complement strand
TTTTTTTTTTTTTTTTTTTTTTCACTTTGGAGTGTTATATCCAACTCTGAGGCTCACAGGAACAGTGAGAATTAGCTCAAAAGAAAATATTTCTGTTTATTTTCCCTTCATCTACAGAATCTGTTTAACCTGTGTGAGATGAAATCCACATCTAATCCAAACAGTCACCCCTCTCTGTAGGCTCCAGCCAATCTCCTGAACCTTCGTTTTTCAGAATGGGGGGACCTGAGTCTGGTCATTTTCTTTTATTTAGTTTGCAAAAAGGTAATTCTGATTGAGATTTAGGAATGCAGGTGCTCCTTCTGCAAATACTCATCACTTAGGGCTCCAGGATTGTTGGTAGCAAAGGTCTCTTGCCCAGTCACAGGTTTAATACCACACCACTGAATCCTCTGGTGAGATTATCATTGTTTTGGCAGTCATGGAGAGGACAACTCCCAGGCATCTCATTCATCCCCTCAGGTCTGGCAAGGCATCCCAGATGCTTTGAAGCTGAGATGGAAGTGCTGGGCTCAGCTATCATTTCTGTGAGAGGTGTTAAGTAATATCAAGGGCCTGCAGGAAGCCACTAGCAGAGTGCAAGCTGCAAGAAAAGCAGTTTTGTTTTTGAATTATATCAGTACCTGTCCATGTGGCAAGACTGAAACTGATTCCAGATCAGGGGATTATCCTATTCCAGTGGTTTGCAGTGTTGTTGTGAATTTAAGTCTGAGTGGAAGAAAATGAAGGACCTGTGGACAAAGAAGTGAAATGTTGTTCTTCCCACCATGATGCCTAGTTGGTCCTGGATAAACAAAGCCCAATATGTACATATCGAGATTGCATTTCTCTTGTCTGTGATCAGGCATTGCTGGAAACAGAACTTGTGAAACAGTGCGAGAATAACAATTTTCACTGGTGGGAAACAAGCTGTTCTTGGAGTGTACAAGGGGGGTTTGACAGTCTCATCAACATAGTCTGTTGTAAACTCTGCCCAATTCCTCCTGCATACAGCCCAGACCCACTGTGGGACCTGGCTCAAGCTCAGTGGTAGGGAAGTGCCTCCACATGCCTCACAATTCCACCAGATGCATATCTGCATCTTCAGGCACCTAAACTTTAGCAATCTGGCTATGATCCATGCCTTGTTTTCAAGTGTGATAAATAGACCACTCTATCCCTGGGCTGCTGAAGGAAAAAATGTGGTGGAGGCCAGAAGGTGACCAGATGCTTTAGTGACAGAGACAGCACCAAGTGCCTTGGGTGCTGAGGAAGGCATCAAGGAGGGCTGGATTTTTGTACTGGTCTTGTGAGATGGAACAGACCCATTCAGTCACCATGGAAGGTGGCCAGGGTGTGCAGGCTGTGTACAGGGCACAAAACTGAGCCCAACGGGACAACAGCAGCACCACAATCACTCCCAAAATCCACTACCAGTTTCTGTGCCTCACAGCTCCCTCCCACCTTTCATATGCAGAGAGTAGAAGCCCAGGGGGCTGAGGAAGTGTGCCAGCAGGTGCTTTTCTGGGCCCCTGTGCTGTGGTGGAATCACTGCCTGTTTGCCCAGAGCTGCGGCAGTGAGAGCTCTGGGTTCTCACCTCCAACCACTTCTGCCTTGCAACGGGGAGCACAAACCACATTTTCCCCCACCAGGCTGAAAGTAGAGACCTGGATATGCACAAATCCCTGCAGCATCATTTGGGTCTCTATTAAGTTTATCTTTGCCACAACACTGGGACAGTTGCCTTGCTGCGTTTGATCCATGCTGCTGTTTTCCTGGATCACATCAGTAGCAGCATTACCAAAGCACAGCACTAAAAGAGCCTGAGCTGTCAGATGTGCTTGATTTACATTCAACACAACTCCAGACGGGCAGAAGGCCGTGCTGGAGCAGATCCTACTGCAAGATTGGGGTCTAGGAGCGTGCGAGTGTGTGTGTGCACAAGGGTTCGTGTATTTAGAGAAATAATGTTTCCCCTCTGTCCAAGGCCAGGAGCCTGAAATCCAAGCAAGCCGAAACTTCTTTACCATTGACGCCATAACAACATTTGAGGTTTCGAAAAGGAGCGGAAAAAATGCGTTGCTGTAGTAAGGGAATTGTAATAAGATCTTAGCCTTGGAATAACGTGCTCTTTAGTGAAGCGGCAGCTCTGCAGCGCTTCCGCCTGCTCGAGATTTGTGAGGAGAAATGTGCCCCAAAGAATGCTAGTTATTCTGAATGGGGAGAAAACTCAGCTGAGGGTGAATGAAAGACATCCAGGAAAAACAGAGAAGCACTGCTCTGCTGCTCTCCTCCCAGCTCTCACCTCCCTCCCTCAGCACAGCAGAAGCGAGATGCAGGAGCCTGGTGGGGCTCCTGGTTAAAGCAGCAAGTGAGTTCATAGAAGCACTTAAAAAGAGTGAGACTGCAGCACAGAGGGGAATAAGGGGAGCTATGGGTTATGCAGGATGTGGCTGCAGAAGAGGGGCATGAACCCCACTGGGAGAGATGGCAGGCAGCTCCCTCCAACAAATCTGACCTGTGAGGAGTTGGACCTTGCACCCAGACCTCTGCTTCTCTTTCCTTCACAGCTGATGTATTAGAGTAGCCTATAGGCTTTGAGAGCTTCTATCCCAGACAGCTGGTTTTCCTGAGCTGCACCCTCTTGTCTCTGGCCTGTAGGGACCAGAGCTGTGCGTGGATGCAGTCAGGATTGAGGCAGCTTCCCAGGGCTCAGCAGCCACTGGATCCACTGCAGCACAACTGCAGGTGAAAGTCATGGAGGTACAAGACAGCAGAGGAGACCCCAATAACTTTTCAGTCTCTCCTCCATGTCTGGCCAATTTCTCTCAGAGCAGATTTGCTTTGATTGCACTTCAGAGCAAAAGGCTGCAGCTGTCCTTAGTACTCATGGAGGGCAATTAAAGGCAATTTCACATTGCCCATTCTTAAATAACCCTGTGTAGTCTGGGCTGCTACCCACAGGCTCAGCATCATATATTCAGGGATGTCAAAGGTGAGATATGACACAGGTATGACATCTGGGGTTGTAAGAGCTAGCTCAATGAGAAATGTCAGCTCAATGCTTGATTATTATGGAAGGAATAGCGGACAGAAAAAAAGGTATTATTTTTCCTTGATCAATCCATGGCGTGCCAGCACCTTTGCACAGTGTTGGTTTCCCTGCCTCAGAAAAAAAGCCACAGCAGAGATGGAGAAGATACAGAGAGGACAATAGACATTGTCAGATGTCTGGATTAGTGTCTATGCAAAGGATAATTAGAATAGGACTCTTTATCCAGAAAAAAAAAAAAAAAGACCAAACCAGTCTGTGGATATTAAGTCAAAAGTGTGATGGAGAAGATGAGGAAATTACTGTTTGACATCCATCCCCTCCCACAAGGGGACCACATGAAACCACCTGGGACATGTTTGAAGCAGGCTGAGGTGGTCCATCATTTGTGGGTTGTTAAGTTCTGCAGTATCAGAGGACACTGGGTGTTGATGTTGTATTTTTGCTTCAAGATAGTGATCAATATTTTGCTGGGCAGCATCATGGAAAAGAGAACTATGAAATGCCAGAGGACTTACACTGGGTTCAAGAACCACAAATCCCTCATTGCTTGGAAAGTGTTGGGAGTCAAGTATCACTGTATTTTTACCTGGTTTTTTGTTTATTCCTAGGCATGTCTTGTCCAAACCATGACACTCTGTCAGATCAATCTGGTTTGACTCAGTAGTGCAGTCCTTGGGTCAGGACGTGGATGTCTGTGGAATCTCTTGTAAAGGGTAGGGTTCACATCTGTTTTTCCCAGTGCAAGTGGACATTTCTGCCTTAATTTGATCTTGGCATAAGCATTAAAAAAAATTAAAATAAATGTTTCTAGTCCTGATGGATACAGAGAAAAACTCAGATATGAAGGAATAGGAGAACAGAGGCAATGTCAACTTCTTGCATTTCAGAAACACGGTATCTGGGGAATGGAGCCAGGCTGGTGGGAAGCATAGTAAAACTCCATTCTGCATGGATATGTCAACCGAGGTACACCACTAAATATTGTCAGATAGGGTAGGGACTCCATATTTTTGCAGGGTAGTGGCCCAGCATCTAAAGAAAATGCCACAGCAGCAACTCAGTGAATTTTTCTGAGGACCATGTGATGTCCAGACTCTGTATGACTGTGCTGCCTGGGAGCTGAGGGCTAGTATCAGGGTTGAGATCTGTGTGAATTTTAGAGTTTAGCTCTAAAACTAAGATTCTCCTGAAGTTTTATGGAAGACTTCCTGATATTATGTTACCTGTTAAAGGGATTTCGGCAGCTATTCACGCAGAAGAGAGAATTAAGAGCTGGAGTCTCCTCTGATTTATAATCAGGATGAATCCAACACTCCAGACACAACTTGACCAGAACCACTGTGTTTTCACTTGGGAATGGGCCAGCTGTGCAGCTGAGGCATTATCAAAATGCGCTGTCTGGGAGCAAAATCAGCCTGAATCTTCGAGGTTACAATGAAAGTTGAATATCGAACAGAGGTTAGCCCCGATTTCATCACAAAAACATACATTTTATTAGGGCTAATCAAGGAGACAGGCTGAGACCTCGGCACTTGGGATCTTGACTGTGTGGGTGCAGATGTACAACACATCTACAGCAAGATCTATATCAGTACAGCTCATCCCAGCATGCCAGGCCATGTTATTGATGCAAATTGCATTGCTTGCTGATAGAGCTGCCTCTGTGATCAGATATCCAGGGAAGGCCTGAGATACTGAATGGACACTGAGCAGAAGTTTACCTCAGCTGGATATTGGCCATCTAAAACTTAGATGCCTGGTCCTATCTGTTCATTTTGGAGCTTTCTGCAGGAAAAAAAAATATAAAAAACAAAACCACGCATTTCTGGAAGTAATTATTTCACTTAATTTTGACAGTTGTTTTGAGATGGAATTGTTCATCTTCTGGACACTGAGGCATCTGAGAGAACAAGTTTAGACTAGATTCCTACTTTCAGATGATTAACATTAGATAAATTCCTCACAAGGGTTCTTGAATTTTAATTCCTTCTTCAAATCTATTGCTGGCAGCTGAAATATTTCCCTGCAAACTTTTGTTCTTTGGGGTTTAAGGGAAAAAAGCTCACTGTTCTGACTTAGTGGAGACTTGAGCAGGTAAGGATTTATAGAGCAAATCCTTATTAGAGTTGCAATCAAATTTTAAATAAAATGGCTAAAACCAGGCAGTGATAAAATGATAATATGCACCATTCTTTTTGCCAGTGATGGGGCATTGCACATAACAGGACTTAGTTTTCTTAAGTCCTTCCTAATTACGGTTGCCGTAATATTAAGTCTCTGTTCTTTTGGGATACAAGCGAGAAAATTTAATGGAAATTCTGTAGCAATCACAGTTGCTAAATCTGAAGAAAAGTCACTGTAACTGTGAGGGATGTGCTAACTGCTGGCCTGATCCTGCCACCCAGTGTGCACGACATTTGCCTGCTTGAATACTCCCATTAATCTCGGGGGAGCTATTTACATGCAGCAGAATTACAGGTTCATACCAGCCTTCAGAAACATGGCAGGCATTTGATGCACTCAGCCACTAATTCTGTCAAGGGAATTGGGGCATATCTTGTGATGGATAATATGGATTTTTTTCAGTACTTTGTTAATAAGCATGTTTTCACACATTCATCTGCTATGGGTATAAATGTGTACCAAGGGCTAATTCTAATGGATATTGAGATTTTTAATTAACATCTGGAAAGAATTTTGAACTATTCCTCATTGCATATATGCAATTTAGGGTGGAGGGTGTAGGAGAAAAGCTGAATTTTATTGTGCTTCTCCATGTTTAATGGGAAAATTTTGACACTGAAGCAACTGGGTGAGGAAACAAATCCTCAAAGAGCACATTTCTAATCAGGGCCAACAAAATCTGCTCATCTACTGGTAGATGTACAAAGTATCTATATTTTGTTTATTGGCCCCTTGCAAAAACTGGTCAGGCATGTCTGGAGTAAATCATTTGTATTTTCAAACATAACAAACCAAAAAGGCATCGTGCAGGGTTTTTTGCAAACCACTCTGCTGCACATGTGCAAACTTATAAACTTTGCTGCTCTTGCAGGGGTGTAGCTGAGGACAGAAAGTTGCTCTTTGAGTTTGGGTGGTTTTGTGAAATACATCTGAAATAAACCCCACAATATGTCTCCTCGAGTCATAAGTCAGCGGTTGGGTGACTGGTTTGAATTAGGGCAACGAACAAAGACAAACGAAACATAATCCTGCACGTCTGTACATTCTGGAGGCTTTCCTCTTCATTTGGTGTCAGTACTGAACCAAAAGTATTTAGAGAGGCAATATTATTAAACACAACAAATAGGAAGCAAAGCATAATTTTCGGTAGGGGTAAGTCATCCCCTAGGCAGAGCATTCCATCAGTCTTACTGCATTTCACTGCACTGAACTATGGATAATCTGTGGTCGGAAAAAATACAGGCACTGTGGTTCTTGAAAATTATATACTGTGTTTCCAGTTTAAAGAGAAACAAAAGGCATGTGTTGTAAATATAATTTTTTTTCTTTACTTTTAAAAACAAAAGCCCATTTGAATATTTGGTTTAGGTTCTATTTGGCACCTATAGTAACTATGTTATTTCACTGTCCATTTAGGAAAAATTTCTCCAGTGGGAACAGGAAAATCAGTATGATTGAAGGACTGGCAGCTGCAAGTTAACTGTTCTTGTGTCAAGCTCTTTACAGTGGTGACAACATATGCTCCCTAATTGTACAACTACAGAAAGAACATTCTTGGTTTGAGCAATGACAATTATTAGCCATTAGAAGAAAACACCAACATAAATTTTGGAATCTGCCATCATTTGGGATCTTCAGCTCAGAATCACAGCTTTTTCCAGAGCATATATGCCAAGCATTACAGGCTTGAGGCAGGAATTGCTTGTTAAGGTTTGTTTCTTAGGAGGTCAGGGTAAATGATCAAAATGATGGGTTTGACCTTGAGATTTCTGGCTTAGGGATTGTCATTTGGGACATGTTTTTTACATAGCTGAGCCTTGACCATAGGAACTTCCTTAACAGAGATATGTAATTTGGATGTTGTTCTGTTTATATTTTGCTTTCAAAGACTGCATTTTTCTGCAAATCACTGAACCCTGAATATCACTTACTGTTCGTCCAAGAGAGATAATCAAGTAGTCAGAAATTAAAGATTCTCTCTTATTGCTTATGCAATATTTTCAGAAGAGAAAAGCTTCATTTTCCAAGGGGGCAAAATGACTGTTGTCAGCTTGAGTAACACATTGGGGATCTCTCAACCCAATGGCCTGTGTTTCTGGGGACTGAATCAAGAGGTCCTCTAAAGGTGTTAAAAAAGACACAGAGGTAGGAGGGGTGATGGAGGATTTTGTAAAACTGGTTGCCAGACTGAGATGGAAGCTCCGAGCAAATACAAAACTGAATCTACCTCTTCCTGCTGTCACAAATCTACACATCTAATGGCTTTTTTATTTTGGGGTATGTGGAAGGGGTGAAATGTCTTTGCTTCCCATAGTGACCTTGAAGCAGAAATTGTGAACATGGCATAAGCCTGTTTTGCCCAATTTTATACAGCTTCTGGTTTCCTAGGGCTGTAGTCAGTGTGTCATTTTGCCTGAGGGAGTGTGCACATATTATATTGATAGGTCTGCAGCTGGGCATTGATAACAACTGCCACTGGTTCAGCCAGGGCTAGAAACAATGGAAAAAAATCTCATGATAAACTCACAAAACTTGGCTGCAATTTTGCAAGTACGAGGAGTTTTGGAACTTCAGATAAGCTTCCAAAGGTCTGGACCCAAGTCCAAACAAAACCCAAGCTCTAAAATTATGAGGCTCGTGCATCACTAACACTCATATATTTGCTTCCACTTGGAAATACTAAACATTTTATGGATTTTTGCATGCCCCAGTTGGTTCTCTGTGCTGGCTGGGATTTTTAGAGTCCCTCTGCCTTTGCAACTATATAGACATCAATAAAGATGAATAAAGCTGGGCAGTCAGATTCTAATTTATGCTAATCATGTTGGATGGCTCAGGGCACTTCAGCACACATGCTTAGCCAGTGACCTTTCACACTCCCCTTTCTAGATCAAAGCACTTTATTCGTCCACTTCCAAGAAAATCACAAAGACAAAATTCCCATTCAGCGTGCCTTTATTAATCTACAAAGGGCCAAATCCTGACGCCTTTAATCTGCTCCTACTCGTCACTGCCATGATTTAAAGAGTAGAGCATTGCCATCTGAGTTCTGGCCCCAAAATCAACACGTAGAATGGCCAAATTCTCAGTAGACATAAATGAAGACAGGACTGCTGCCTTCAGACAGGATCTCTCTATCTCACAGTATTTCCTTGAGGCCAAACCCTCTCTCTGTGGAATTGATAAATCCCTGATCCATCTTTATTTTTGCTGTTTTCAGCTGAACCCTCACTGTCTTCTTGCACTGATTTGTTGCACTGGCTTTTACCCAGTTTGGGCAATTGTCACTGGGTGACCCTCAGAGAGGTGCCCAGGGCTGAGTAGGTCCTCAGGGTGTGATAGGACCTAATTAGATAACACAGATCTAGGCTTCTGATAATGCAGATTGCCTCAAAACTAAGCACATTTAGAAAATTCCTACCAGTGTACAAGCGAGAGGATCTATTTGTTGCAATCTGTTCGGGTCTCTGAGTCTCGTTCTCAGGCTGTAACAGGCGAACTCCCACAAAACTCACTTCCAATTTACAACTGTGTCAAGGAGAGGAGAATCAGGGCATCTGATGCACACACATCAGAATAAAAAGCATTTTCAGCAGTTGCAGATTGGTCACAATTTCAATTTTCCTCCTCCTGTTTAATTTCCATACTTCTAAAAAGTCAGACTTCTGTTCACTCCTTATGGTTTATGCTTGCTTGTGTTTGATGCTGTTTGAGTGCACTTTAAAATACAAAGAAAACTCAGTTTCCTTCTCATGCTGAATTTCCTCTTCCAGCAATGTTTTCAGTCTGACTAAATGCCAATTAAAAATATGAAAAATACAACCATTTTTTAAAAAATTTATCATCAGTTCCAACAGCAGTCAGTAGTTGCTGCAAGGATAACAGGATATAATAAAAACATTGCAATGAATCTATTTCCCTTAATAGAATATCTGGTTTTCTATTAAGAACCTTTTCAGAATAATCCATGCTTTCCACAGAACTCTTTTTTAACTAAAAACATAAATAAAATTTAAAACTCGGTATTATGTCCTTTGAACAGCCAACAAACCTGATGTTTGAGTCCTGCTGAAAATATCAAGATTTTCCCCAGTAAGTGCACTTTTTAGGGCAGTTCAAGAAATGTCTCTTTTATTAATGTTTCACCTGGCGCACAATATGCCAGCTGAAAAGCAATTAATAGATACTGATAATTATCTGAGATTGAAAATTCTGCTTATATTACTTTTTAATGGTGGTTTTGAAATATTAAAAGCAGGGAAATGGGCAGATCAGATGACTGATTCATAACCCAGATGTAATGCCACAGATGGATTTAATAAAATGAAGATGAATACATGCTTTTAATGAGCTAGGACAGAGCTAATATGTTAATGAAACATCAGTTTTCAGACATCTGATCGGAGAGAAGTTTCTTTCTCCTGCTAGTTTGGATCAAAGTTTAGTTGGAGGTGTTTATTATGTGCTTTAGAGCATTAGATAACAAAAGGAGGATCTCTTGGACCACTACTGCCATGTGCCTGTTTGGTGCAGTGACATTTTCCTGCAGACCATCAAAGACCACTGACCTCAGCACATGCTGTGGGCGCTCCAAAGGTGGTTGTTTTCCACGCTCAGAGCTCTCTTAAGGGGTCTGCAATGGCTCTGAGGGGTGTGAAAAAATAAAAATTTCCTAGACATAAATGCACACTGGTATGAACGGTGCCACATTAAACTGCTACAGTCACAGCAAGTCAACATATGCGCAGACATACTGAGCTGAAAGGCTGTTATTTCATCTTCAGCTCACACTCCTCTGCCTGGCTTTTGAAAACACACCCATTATGTACAAGTTTGTGCTTACGTGGATTTTTGCATTATTTTGCAGCCTCTGTAGCATTCATCCTTTTGTGGCCTCAAAAAACCTCAGAACCCTCCACATGGAGTCTGTAGGATGCCTGCAGGACAGAGGCAGGTTCTTATCTGGTTTATGGGAACTTGCATCACGTGATTAATGACTTTTGGTGATATAAAATGTCCTTGAATTACTAGACACTGCTGCAGTCCCATACAATCCTCACAGCAAGAGCCTCAGAAATTTTGTCTCAAATGTGCCAGCCAAAACAAAGGCCAATGTGATGTTTTTAAGAGTTCTGGCCACTCTGAGAGTTTTGTAGGTACAGTCACAGGCACTGAGAGCAGAAGGATAATTTTAACCCCCAGCTAATTGCATACTTTGCTATATTCTATATTCTGTCTCTCTCTGTGTCTTTTCCCCCAAGTATGGCAGGGTTGGGAAAGAGCTCCTCTGATGCAACCACATGTATTTGCTGTATGGCCTAGACAAACTGCTTCTTTAGCCTGGGTCTCACTCAAATTTAGAGGGTCTTGCTGAAACTTAACTCCTATTTCTGAGCTGCTTTGGGCTCCTTGCTGCCAGATAGATTGTTTTTGACAAGTGCTAAAAAGGACCATGTTACTACCCCAGCTCAGGCCAAAGCGTTTGGCAGCACAATGAAGAATTTTCAGCCCACTGGCCTGGCTTGCACAATTCGAGTGCAATTCAGTGTCTCCTGGCAGGATGCTCACACTGTTGCCTGTCTGTGGATTTGTGCCAGCTGGAGGCTTCATTCCCACAGAAGATGAAAGGGAGCCAGGTACCAAGTCGGTGTTTCACCTCTGAAAGCCCCCTGCAGTGTTTGTTTTATTTAGAATAATTTTCTTGTTATGGCTTATTTGCCTGAAGGACAGCATGAAAATGGTAATCTCTTTGGGAATGATGCAGAAGAGTTAATTATTAGTGAACTTCTGGAAATGGATCCACAACTCTTTGGCAGGAAGATGAGCATGAGAGCCCTTGCAGAGAGTCAGCAGTGGGGATCCCTTATGAACACCTCCCTGGCCTCTGAAAAGTGATGTTAGGCCTTGGAAACCCAAAGTGGGATCTCTGCAGGAATGAGGGTGGCAGTTGTCTTCTGCACCCCTCCATCTAAATGAGGAAAACTTCAAATAAAACATCTGCAACAGAAAAATCTGGTTTGAGCAGTTTAAGCTCATTTTACACTCTGGCTGCAGCAATAGTCAAAGGAGATGTCTTACAGGAGTAAAAAAGGACTCTTCTCATGATTCAGGAAATCTGAACAGAGTAATTGAACAGATGCTGCTCTTACAGACATTTTTCCAGTTTCTGTGCCATGTTCACATGCTCCAAAGATGCTGTGCACTCTGCAGGCAGGGACCCATGTGTCCCTGGGCTTTATCTAACATCTAACCTTGCTTTGATGCTATCTCAGAAGGGGAAGGTCAGGGAAAATTGCTATCTTTTCCCAACAAATTGAGTAGATAAGCAAAGTGCTGCAATACAAGTTGGCAAAGGAGTCTCCTGTTTAAAGCCAGGCACTGGCGCTGGCAGTGCTGCAAGGACATGAGCTCAGGAGGAACTCTGGGCTGAACAGCTCTGGGTGCCACAGAGCTGATAGCAGCCAAGGCTGTGACCCAGGCAGCTCAGTGGCAAACATGAGGCAAAGGTCCCATTCTGCCCACTAGTATCCAGGCTGTGAGTGGTCAGTGACCTTGGGGTTTGGGCTCAGTGTGGCAGCCAAGGCAGAAGCCCACCCAGGGTGCACATCACACAAGTAAAAGCTGTCACACCTAGAATCATAGACAGAATTGGGTTGCAAGGGATCCTAAAGATCATCTAGTTCCCAAACCCCCTGCCATGGGCAGGGATGCCACTCACTGGATCAGGTCACCCCAAATTGAAGAATGGAGTGAAAGGGTGAAGAAACAAACCCCCTGCCATGGGCAGAACATGAGGTGCTTCTTTCCAGCTCTTCAGTGGCTTCTTTCCAGCTCTTCAATGCCACAGAGCAGACACATCCACAGGGATGCTGCACCCCAGGACTGTTTGTCTCTGGTCACTGTGGTCATATCACACCACACACTGTCTGTCCCTCCCCTTCCTTGCATGACCTGGCACGGATGGCATTTCCACACTGCTGACGCAGCCCTGCACTGGCAGGGGACACGCTCACGTCATGCCACCGGCACACCAAGGGGCAAGCCCCACTTCTCCATGTCAGAGGCTCACCCATTTTCAAAATCAATAAGGACACACAGTATGACAAGCTACGAGGGAAGGTGCACTGACATCACTACTGAAATGCTAAGTAATCAGGAGGAAGTGAAATGACAAGTGAGGAGCTAGCTGGCTTTCCAGGGAAACTCAAAGGAGTTATATACATATATATACATATATAAAGATCGATGTGTGTATATTTATATGCATCTACGTAGAAGAAGAGGATGGCTTAAGAAAAGAATTTGCAAAATTCCTGTGTTTCATCTGGTATGCTATTTCCTCAGATAATGTGACTGATGTGTGGAGGTTGCTACACATCTATTTCCTATCGCAGACAGAGCTATTACTTAAGTAATCAATATTTAATCTCTATTAGGGAAAGTCATTTTTAAACCTACTTTAAAAAGTGCATGTGCAGCACTTGATATAAATCACAGCCAGGCAAATCTGTGCTGGACTCAGAATCTTCTCCCATATTTTAAGGGAGGAACAAGCTTTTTCATGGGAAGAAGAGGAAGGAAAAGGACTCAAATAACTTTGATAATTTGACTATTTCAGGCAATGGAGTGAGTCCAAAATAGCACAGACTTCATTCATACCCTGTTTTTTGCAAGGGTGGTAGAGAACATGGGGAAAGGGTATCAGCATCTGTCCTGTGGGGAGTCAAAAACTGCATCCAGTGCTGGCTGTAATGATCCCTCTCCTCTGCTCACAGAAAAAAGGCTTGGTCAGAGCTGAAACATCTTGCAGAAGTATGTCAGCTCATAGCTGGAAGTGCCTGGGACAGACTGACAGGAACTCAACTATTAAAGGCTGACGAGGAACGTGGAGAATCAGAATTCATCCATTCCCTGCCTATCTTGAGGTGATCCCAGAAGAAAATGCTGGTCTGGGTCAAACAGTACAGAAATTTGAATCAGCTCTCATCAGACCGTTCTTGTTTCTTATTCAAGTCATATTTTCAAAGCAGCCCCAGCAGACCAAGTCACCAGGTTTGTGCAGCACCTCCACCATGGAGCCTAAAATCCAGGAAAGGCTTTTCATCCTTATTTTTATCCTTTAGATAAGATGTGAACTTCCCTATTCCTGTGTCTCAGTGGTTGCTGGTGGCCAGACTGGTCCCAGTTACACCAGTGTGAGCACAGAGTGCTCCTCCCTGGTCCCCACCTTCAGCCCTGCTGCTGTGCAGTCCACCCCAGCTGCCTCAGGGCAGCACAGGCACTCCCAGCCTCTCCCTTTCAAAGACCTCCCTCATCATCTAGCAATATAGATTTTTATGCTAAAACACCCTTTTTCATCACTCAGAGCTATACAGAAGGTGAGTTCAGTAGGAACTAGATGGAGTAACTTCCCCAGATTTGTAGCGAAAGTTCTGCCAATTTTAACAGTATTTGAGGGAATCAGGAAAAAGGCAAAGATGAGACACATAGGTGTGTGTCCAGCACTGAAAGATACCCAGCAGAGCAGTTGTCCCACCTTTTGCAATGATGCAAACTTGTGGCTGCTCTCATAGACATACACAGAGAATTGGAGCAACTGTAACAGCAAAGAGATGTTTTGTTTGGATGTGACTTGGCTAAAGGTTTTGAGAACACATTTAGGTATTCGGCATGAAGAAAAGCGGGGAGGGGGGGAGGCTGAGATTTATCAGGAATAAACACTGAGTCAACAGAACTTCATTATTTGCTGTCATGGTTCAAGGCCAGCAGAACGCACCAGGCACACAGAGGACATGCTGGCTCAAGGCTGCTGAAAGTTAACGTTGTGCAAGATTTCTGCAGATGTGGAATAACAAACTATTCTGAAAACCAATGCTCAGTTCAGCAGAGAGCAAAATCAGTAGAGAGAACAAGCACAGGGCAGCATCAGAAGCCAATATGTAGCCCAATTATGCTAAAAAATATACTTTTATGGCCTTGATTTCATTTGCCTCCAGATCTTTGCTCTCACTGTCACCAAATCCATTGTGGCTTGCTGCTGGCCTCCTGTTTGGAGAGGATCTCAGCTCTTTTCATGATAATAATAATTAAAAAATAAAAGGCTTATTGTGACTGAGGGAATAATTTATTTCAGGATCTGCTCCTTACAGACAGTGTGGATGTGCCAGGGTTGGCTCTGGTTTATAAACAGTAGTGACACTGGTTTTTATTCTCCAGGGTGAGGTAATTGTGTAAGGCAGTGACTGCTGTGGGCACTTAATCTCCCACCTGGCACGAGTCTAAGACGGTGTCTTGAGTTGTTTCAAGACTGATGCTGTGTGCTGCAGGTTTGATCACCCTGAAGAGTCTGTCTACCAATGAACCCAGAGGCATTCCTTGTGCCTGACCACACCTCTGGAGCTCTCTCATGTCTGACAACAGCCCCTTCCAGGAGCTGCAGGGGAATATGCAAGGAACACACAGCAAATGCACATGAAATAATTGATGCACAGGAAAAGCTTCAAGTCTCTTTGCCAGTGGGAATTTCTTTCTCAAGTTTGTCAGAGTTTGTATCCTCTCTGAAAAGGAGTATTTTTGGTCTTACCTGCTGGGGATGTTCTCAATTAGCAATTGATATGACTTTTTTAAAAAATTTGCCTGAAAAAAAGGCAGTTTCACTTGTTTCCCCTGATGGGAGAGGACCTGAGAACAAAACATCCCCTGACAGAACTTAACCACTTTTTTAATGTTTTCCTGGAAATCTCTGGGATACTGAGGGTGAGGCAGATTTAATAAAATGATGAAACACACTTGAATAAATCCGTGATAGTGGAAAACACTTGCAGGAGTCACAGAAGATGGATAGAACCCAAAATCTCCACTTGTTCTTTAGATTTTTCAATATCAAAGGCTCCTTCTGTGTTTGGCTTAAGATTGAAGGCTTGTTCATATTTCATAAAAAATGTTTGTCCTCACCTTCTTCAAGCAGTTTGTTTTAAATTCAGAGCTCTATGTTGAGACACTTTATTTATGGTTGCAGTATCAAGATAGGTCTTGGCAACATCTCCTCCTACAAATGACAAATATTTGTAAAATGGTTCAAACCATTGTGTATACACAGAGATACTGATTAATAGACACCAGACAGCAGAATCTAAGCTTTTCCAGCAATGTCTATACAGCAGTTTTTTGCTGAAACTCTGTGATGCACAGCCTTGCTCCAGAATTCACTGTTCCAGGCTTCTGCTCCAAATGGGGCTGTAAATTACCATTTCAATGGCTTAGCTTTAATTAACCATTTTCCCAAGTAAGATTCCAAATAGTAAAAGTGAAGGCTATGGATATCAATTTCCAGGTTTTGTAGTATTATGTAACTCTCTGCCTACTTTTGTGGGGTTTTATTACGTTTTCCAACTTTCCCTAATCCCATCTAAATGATTAATTTTTTTTTTTCAGCCCTAACTCCTAAGTGACTCTCCCAAAACCCTGTGTAATACCCAATATGTTTTGTTCCCATTTGAGGGTTTGCATTATTTCAAACAAAAAAGCAATCTCAGTGAAGTTGAAATGTATGGTTTTGGTTTCAGGGCTACCTCTCTCTGACATAAAACTACTAAGCCTTTATTGAAATATATATGATTCTACCATAAACGCCCCTTTTATAGAATGCACCTGGAGAATATAATGGAAAACATATTTGTTACCCTTACAAAACCGAGCAACTGTTCTGTAATAATATATAGTCCATTTGATATTTAAAAGGTCATAATTTTACACAAAGAAAAGAGAAATGCAGGTGGGGTAAAAAGTAACATTAAAAAAATGTAGCTGCACATCTCACACATCTGCTTTTGTATTAGGCTGACAACAGCATCTGACACCGTGCAGCTCACTCTAATCACAGACAGACCAAGAGGACATCTCTGTACCTCACTGCCCCTCAGATCCAGCATTTCCCAGTCCGTAACAATTTCACCTCCCAGTCCCTTGGGACATAAGAACACAATTCCTTTTTTTGTTTCGGTGGGGAGAACTGAAGTGTGGGATGGATAAACACATTTCCAAATGCCACACAGGAAGCCTGCAGGAGAGCTGGAGCAGACCCAGGTTTGCCAAGTGTAAGATCGAGTTCAAAGAGCCTCGTCGGAATGGTTGCACATAACATGAATTAGGAGCCCCAGGAGACCACGTGCTACCTGACAATGCAGGAGAATGAACCACTCCATAGAGGAATACAAACCTTCTGTACCTGGAAAGAGAAGTCCAACAGCTGTAACAGCTCCTGTGGCCCTGGGATCCAGTCCTGATCATGGACAAGGAGGAACTGTATTCCTGGAACAGGTCTAAAGTATCACCCTTCCTTCCAGACAAACTGTGCAGGGAATCACAACAACCTCTGAGACTTTCGTCACCTAATTTATGCTTAAAGAAATGGAGACCCTACATGTACTTTAAGTACTGGGAGACCTCCCTGCCCACTGAGGCATTCCAGTACTTGAAGGAGGCTTATAAAAAAGAGGGAGAGTGACTCTTTGCATGGGCAGACAATGATAGGACAAGGGGAAATGATTTCAAACTAAAAGAGGGGAGATTTAAAATAGCTGAAATGAGGGTGAAATGCATTCCTCGAAGGGTGGTGGGCACTGAAACTGTTGCCCAGAGAAGCTGTGGACTCCCCATCCCTGGGAATGTTCAAGGCCAGGCTGGATGGGGCTTGGAACAACAAGGTCTTGTGGGTGGCCCATAGCAGGGTGGTTGAAACCAGGTGACCTTTAAGGTCCCTTCCAGTCCAAGTCTTTCTGTGATTCTATATATGACAGCACTTACTGTATGACATACACCCAGATGGGTTTCTCCCTTTTTGAGCCTGGTTTTATTAAGATTAATGGTGAAATTCCCACCACTGAGCTCAGACTCACCCTTACAGCTTAGGGCACAAACAAATTGAAGGATTCATGAGCCACAGAACATGCTATTGAGAAGAAGGTGTTGTAAAGCTTTTGGAGAAGACAGGTGCCCTCAGTGTTCTTGCTGTATTTCTCAGTGAATTCATGTATAAAATGTTATTATTCCTTTCTCTCTCTCTTTTTTTTTTTTTAAACTGAACTTTGGCTGTGCTTTTGTGTCACACCAAACACAATTCCTGCTCATAAGAAATTCAGTCTGGCAAGTAGTACTGTTTATTTAGACAGAGGCCTGCGTGTGCAGGTGACATAATCACCCCCCCATGAAAGCCCCATGGCACAACACTGTTGGGGGAAGGATGGCTCTTGTTCATGAGATACAGGTAGCACATGGCATTGTCAGCTTGTTGTGCTGACAATGCAAACTGTGGAGAATTTCCTCTCCCCTGCCCCATTTAGTAGTAATGATGAACTTGGCTTAACAAGGAAGAAATTGGTCTTTTTTCCTTTACTTCTGTCTTTATTTTTTTTCTTTTAAAAAGAAAATATTCTTTTTCTTTTTTCTGTCTTTTTTTTTTCTTTTTTTAATTTTTTTTTTCAGTAACTTAAGCTTTAAGAAGTTTTTGGCTTCACTGCCTTTGATTCCAAAAGTGTGATGAGCAACAATTTGTAATAAGCACCAGGTTGCATTAGTGCATCAAATATGCTGGGGCTCCTTACAACTTTTATGGAAAAAAATGTTTTCCTTCAATACAAACACTTGCTTTCCTCCAAGAAAAGAAACAACTCCAGAGCTGGGGTCCCCAGCAAATGGTGTCTCCAGAAGCTGAGGGCTCCATGATGCAAATCCTGATGGGGACCCCACAGCCCTTTCTCCCTGCCTGGCATGGGATGCTGCCTGGCACTGTATGTGCTGGGGGATCCCCAGCTCAGGTCCAATGGGTTTGTCCCTCCAGCTGCTCTTCATTTTCCTCCCTCTCACTGTCGGTTTATCTCCCCCCCTTCAAATCTCTGCCCCTTCCTTTGTTTTTCCTTTCAGCTAATCCCTTCCTGCTTTTCCCCTGGCCCCTTCTGTGTTACATACACATACTTTTCTAACCAGGGATGTTAATTTAGATTAAGGGAAGGGATAGATTTAAGAAAGAATAGGTCTCCCTTAAAAACTCCACACAGAGATGCCTTAATTCTGGAATAAAAGCATTTTCAAATGAACACAATGCTTTGTATGCAGCAAATTAAACCAGCTTCGTTTGAAATCCTTCTGCTAGGATTGCAAGTGCTCATCTGATAATGCCCAAATTTAATTGGGAACATCTCCTCATGCCAAATTTGCCATAAAGACAAGATCCTGTTCCACTCCCAGGCTTGCACGGATACCCCTCCAAACCATTCAAAGAAAGCAATACATCTGCCGTCCAGCCATCCATGAAGAAATCAGGGAGCTAACATAATATTTGCAAGCCAAACTCTGCTCAGTCTTCTGCAGTATTCATCTGTTTAGACTGCAAACTCTGGGGTGAGAAAAGTTTCTCCCTCTGTTTTTTATGTGGTGCCTGGCACAGAGAGATCCCAGCCTTCATTGTCGGGCCATGGCACAGCAAACAAAGAATTCAGCAGCAAGTGTTGTGCTTTCACAAGTGCCTCCCTGTCCCAGGCAAACTGAACTCCCTGTGACATCTGCAGGGCAGCAGTTTTCACCCCACATGAATTTAGGAACCAAATTTAGCCAGCTGCTCTCAGAGGGCTACTTCACAGAAACCTGGGAGAAATGGGCTCATCTATAGATAGGAGAGAAAAGGTTCAGAGCAGAAACCACGAAGCTTCTCCCCAGCAAGCCTGAGAGGCACAGGACTGGTCTTGCCTCAGTTAAGTGCCTCAGGTTGTATTTCCAAATACACCCATGGGTACTTTCCCCTAACATAGAGGAAATTTTATGAAAAATAGAGGAAGAAGGCAACAGATAGAAAAGGGGTGAGAAGAGAACATGCCTCAAATTTGCATGGAGCAAAATCATGAAAGTTGAACTGAGCAAAGGTTAATATCGACGGACTAGCCGAGCCTTCAGGTGTTGAGTAGCTCCATGGCTGCTCGTGTGCTCAGTGAGTGGTCACTCCATGTTTATGGGGGTGTTGGGATGCAGCCTTTGGTCTTCCCACCCCAAAACTACAGCTCAGTGCCCCACACCAGCAGACAACCTCTGTGCAACACTGGGCACTCCTGCAGAGATCTCCCAGCCCCAGCATCCCGGCTGTCTTATGAGATCTTGGGTTAACTCCTGAGTGCAGTATTTGGAGATCCCAGGATGACAGCTTCAAAGCTGCCCAGCTGTGCTGGTTCAGCTGCCCACATGTTTCGAATGAGGTGACAGTCCCAGAAAACAGGTAATTGACTACAAAAAGAAGCCAAGCTACCCATGAGTTCTTGCATGGTCACTCACTGTTCTGCTGCTTGCACTGAGACAAAACGTGTGCATCAAGGCCAGAGCTGACACCCACGAACTGAAGGCATGGCTCACCTTGTAGTGGTGATGACTGTGTCCATGGGTGCCTGAACAGCTTTGGAAGACAACCCAGAGGACAAAGCCCAGCCTCTAAGGTAATGGCACTGGAACAACTCTTTGACTTTGGCAGCAATCTGGGATTATGATCCCTGGCATTAAGATTTCCAGCTGACAGAGTTTTGCTGTATATCTGTTTGCCTATCTGTAGGTGACATTTGCTACTTGTTGTTCAGGGAGAGCCCCACACAAACAGCAGCATGTCTTCCTACCTCTGTCAATCTCTGCTGTGAACTTCCGTGGGACATGGGTTACATCCTGCTTCATAATTACTCTCCAGTGCTCACAAGAACACTTCTAAGCCTGAAAAGCTGGCTGGAAAGCTGGCCAGACCTCTCTTTACCATTGGGAAATCCACTGAAGTTCCAGATTTAACAGGAGAGACAGGAAATGACCTGTAGCACCAACAACCATTGACATTAATTTCAGCTGAAAGGGGACAGCCGAACACCCATGCAAGCTCATTTCCTCTCCACAGCTGTTGCAGTCTCCAGTTCAGCTGAACTGGAGTTCAGGGCTGTGGTGAGACATGTTGGTCACATCTATGCTTGTAAAGTAAACAAGAGCACAGCACGGTTTGTGTTCTTGTCCTAGCCCACTTTATATTTTGGCCCAGGAACAGCAACCGGCGCTGGGGAAACTATGTCAGCCGGGTTTCTCCAGGGTTTCTTGGGAATGATGGCTCCTCAGCAGCCCAAGTTATCATGCTTGGTGGGCCCAGAGGTTCCAAACAGCCACATGTCCCTCTTCTCTCTTGCACTCACCCTTCAGCTTTCTGAACCATCCCAATGTCTTACAGCACGCTGTCAATGTCACCCACGAGTTCATGGACAAATCATTATGCTGGTGGCCCCAAGTGAGATTCTGATCTCAGAGTCTCAGAATTCAGTCCTAAATGGATTTGCCCTGAGAGAAAACAAACCAATATCTTCCTGAAAAAAATCCTACAACAACCCATACAAGTATCACACATTTAGGGGCAGGCCTGTGGCTGCCCACAACCCAGAGGCTGTGTGGTATTTCCTGCAGTTAATAGTGGTCTAGGGAAAGGTGTCCCTGCCCATGACAGGGAGATGGAACAAGATGACCTTTAAGGTCCCTTGCAACCCACACCATTCTGTAATTCAATGATTCCATTAAGACAGGGAAATCTGTGAGCAGTTGAGATGCAATTTCAAACAGTGCCCTGCTTTATTGCAGGTGTCAAATGGCCAGTCCAAACTGCTATTACCAGTCCAGGATTGCTAAGGCTTAAGGCATTAAGATCCAAGCAGGTTATTGGAAATTATGTCAAGTTCATCTATCTATAAATTGACCATTATTTTGTTCTTTAAGGAGTTTTCATATAGAAAATAGTTCTGGAAGAATCAGAAACCTCAGGCAGTTATGTTCCAGCTAAGGGAGTTGTGAGGGTTTCCTCACCTCTAGCTATGAAGCCCATGACATCCAGCAATCCTTCCTCACACAATAGATACTGGGATCTCTTGTGCCTGGCCCAAAAGAAGCCCACAGATGTCCACTGCTGGCTCTTGGTCTAGGCTCTCATAAAACTTCCACAGATGTTTGCCTTGGGGTTGAAGCCTCTTCTCAAGCAGCTTAGTGCAAGCAGCATCCTGCTTTGCTGAACTGGCAGAAAGCTTCTCTGGATATTTTTATTGTTTGGAGGGTGATTTTCTCATGAATTGAAATAAATGACTCAACTTGTTTATGTTACATCATGGAGGGGGATAAAGCCATCTATGCAGTTTCTCCTGCTCTGTTACATATATATGTATCAAACAGGCGTTTTGGAAAATCCCACCCTGAAACCACAGCTATAAAGTTAGCAGTTAATCTCAGGGGGCTCATCTTCAGCCAGTGGCAGTCAGCATCACCTCAGCGTGTGCTGGCTCAGGATTTGGCCCCAGGATCAGGGGACTGCTGTGCAGCAAGGGACCAGAAAAGGGCCCAGAAAAGGAGACACCACTGCCACAGGGACTCTGAGCTACTGGGGGGATTAGCAGGTCCCATGCTAGACTGGAGGTGGGTGGAAATCAGGTGCATTTTTATTGCCGAAAATATTTGAGGAGCCAAAAGAAAAAAGAAAAGGAAAATCACAATGGTGCTTCTGTTTTGCATGGCATTGTCTGCTTCATCTCCCCAGAACAGCTCAGTGGTCTCAGGGGTCGCCTTCCCTTTTGCTGTCCCCATCAGCAGAGTGTATTTTCTGTTGGGAAAGAAAAAGAAATGAGAGAGGCTGGTTTGGGGGTGGGAGAGGTCACTCATTTAAGGCTTGTTCTTAATCCCTTTTCTGCTGCAGACTTCCTGTGTGTCTGCCAAAGCAGATCTAACCAGGGACCATGGCACCTCTGATATTATCCTTTAGCAGGTGACATCTCAGTTGCCCCTCCATGAGTGACGTGAGACCTATCAAATCTCCTGTGCCTGCAGTGGGAAAGGCAAAAGTAGAGGCATCCCACTTTTCTAAGTGTTTCTGCATGTGTTTTCCCTCCCATATTTCAGGTAGAAAGGCATTAAAAAAGAAGCTTTGTTTTCCATGCAGTTTCACTTTTTAAAATTCTTTCTTTTATTTTTTTTTCCAGTAGGTTTAAGTGAACAGCAGTTTTCTCAAAGGGTTCAGAAATCTTTTTGATTATTTTTTTAGCAGTAGACAGAGTAGGATGAGGGAGTAAAGATGATAAAAATGTGCATTAGAAAGGAAGGAAGGAAGCAAGGAAGCAAGGAAGGAAGGAAAGAAGAAAGGGAATTAAAAATCTAACTCATTTAAAATTGCTTTTCAAAAATCTCACCTTTCTGGTAAAAATTAAAAGGTAATTAAAAATTACTCTTCTGCAAAGTATTTCCTTATTGGTGAATCACATCTTAAGTATTCTTGCAGTCAAAAACATTTGCTTTCATCCTTATTTGTTTCTGCGTTAAATAAAAGCAAGCTGAGATGTGGGAAATCACTTTGATGGAATGCATCTTCTGAAATCTGTGTATTGCTTAAATTCCATCCCAGATCTGTTTCAGACTCACGCAAAATGAACGAAACCTGCAAAGTGTTTGAATTTCACCCATCGCTGCTGTTAATCCCTCTTTTCTTCCCGTCACAAAAGAAGAAAGGTTTCATCTGTGTCCCTGGGAGGCATCTGAAGGACGAAGCCCCTCCTTACCCCAGATTTAACTTTTTCGAGAAGATTCAGCTCCCAGGATGCTCAGGTATCGCTGGCTGGACTGTGCAAAGGACTCTGAGGTGTGTGCCTTCCCCTCCAGCTACAGGCAGCATCTCTGCTGGTAACAACCTTTTGGGCTGCGATTTGAAATGTGGATTTCACGCTGTTTCAGTGGGACACAGACACTGGTCCTATGCTGATCTTCCATCCACGACAGACCTGGCCTGTGCCCCCCCTGGACACTGAGGTGTGAGCAGGGCCAGTGCCCAGCGATGTCCTGCACTGCACTCGCCAGACCCTGTCAGCCTTAGCTCTGCCCTGAGCCAGCAGAGACATTTCTGGCTTCAATAGCCTTTAAATTATTTTCCTTCCATGATTGTATGTGGTAGCCCTATGGCAAAGAGCTTCCCCTCTTAACTACACACTGGGGAAAATGGCTCTTCTTTTGTTTCTTTTTTTTTCTCTGAACTTGCCACTAACTAGTTTCATCTGATGTCCCCTGGCTCTTGTATTAGAAGAGACAGCAAACAGTCATCTTCTATTCATATTTTCCAGTCTTGCGATCTCTATCATATCCTCCCCAGCCTGGGGAATCTGAGTCCATTTAATTGCACTCCTAGTCTATTTGAGAGCTGAATTAATCTGTTTAATTATCTGTTTAGTCTATTCTTAACCTATTGTTAGGGTTTGATGGCCTGGAGCCGCCCCGGTGTCTGGTCTGTGCTAGACTGCTTTATAGGGCCCACCAAGAAGGAGAATCTCTGGACATAAGCTCAGCAGAGGCTGGATTCATCTCGTGGCATCTAGGACCCCAAAGCCCACCCTGAACAACTCTTGAAGGATGCCAGTCCCACTCATTGACTTGACAGGCAGGCTAAAATGGTTATTCTCCTAATTCAGTCTGATAACAGCAGTGCCAAAAATGACAAGTCTGGACCCATGGTCACCTCTGCCCCAACAGAAGGCAGCGCTGAGAGAGGGGATGTGCCCTTCAGCAGAGCAGGGAGCAGACCCAAGCAAGACACCCTTCCCTCCCTCTCTGGTCATCACCCTTTGGTTTTTGTCCCAGCCTGGTGTATCCATCCCTCTGTGGTCAACATCCCACAACCTTATAGGTGACACTGGTGCTGAGGTGACACTGATGCCGAGGTGACTCCTCACTGGTCGGGTGCTGTGAGCCTGCCCACAGTGCACTGCACCAGCCCACACTGCTAATTGTTTTTCCTAACTGGTTTTCTTTCCTATCTGCAATTAATTCATCTCCGTTCATTTACGATCACATAAGTGCCACACGATAATAAGCAGCAGAGGAAAGCCTCGCTGGAGCAGGGGGAGGAGGGCTCAGCACCCAGCAGAAGCTCTGCAGGATCAAGCCTCTAAGTGGTTGCAATTCAGTGACGATTTAGTTCATTCGACCTGCGAAATGTATCCCTGGAACGTGTGCTTGCAGCTGTCTCTCATGCACACTTCCTCAGCATCAAAAACTGCTTGTGTCTTCTTTTCATCTGCACCAGATGGTGGCTCTGACACCAGGGGCCTGTCCTTTTTCCATGCCATCCACACAGGACTTGACAGAGTGAAGAAGAAAGGTACTTCTACCTTGGACAGACCTGCCAAACGTGCCCTGAAGACCCCACACCCTGTGTCTGCTAATTGCACCAACATTGTCTTGCAGCATGAACCACTCCAGCTCTCTGTTTTCTTTCAAAGCGTATTTGTTTTACAGCTGACATGTTTATATATGTTAACTGTTTGCTATAGATATCTGTCAGCTTCAACTGGCAAAACCAAAAAAAGAGAAATAAAAAAAAAAAGAGAAAGAGGGGCTGGCTCTAGGCCAGAGGTATGTTTCTTAAAAGCACTTTGCTTTTTGTCACATGGTTTTGCATAGAAAGAGAAACGAGGAGAGGGAGGGTGGACTGGCAGAGGATATTGTGCTTTAAATACCGTGAAAGAATTTCATACGAAAATGTACTCTACTTTTCAGATATTAGCCCAAGAGCCATAAAAAGTTATTTTATAGTCCTAGAAATTATACACAAACATTGGTATACTGTTTGTCATAAAAGCTGCTCTAAGGAGGGAATCGCGCATTATGCTTTTCGAAATATGACATTTATGAGCTGCCTCTGATTGTTACCAGAATGTTTTTTAATGAAATAGAAAATGTGTGTCTNAGATATCTGTCAGCTTCAACTGGCAAAACCAAAAAAAGAGAAATAAAAAAAAAAAGAGAAAGAGGGGCTGGCTCTAGGCCAGAGGTATGTTTCTTAAAAGCACTTTGCTTTTTGTCACATGGTTTTGCATAGAAAGAGAAACGAGGAGAGGGAGGGTGGACTGGCAGAGGATATTGTGCTTTAAATACCGTGAAAGAATTTCATACGAAAATGTACTCTACTTTTCAGATATTAGCCCAAGAGCCATAAAAAGTTATTTTATAGTCCTAGAAATTATACACAAACATTGGTATACTGTTTGTCATAAAAGCTGCTCTAAGGAGGGAATCGCGCATTATGCTTTTCGAAATATGACATTTATGAGCTGCCTCTGATTGTTACCAGAATGTTTTTTAATGAAATAGAAAATGCGTGTCTGTGTGTTCATGTGTGTCTGTGTGTACGTACACAATAAGAGGATGTGTCACTGTGAAAGACACAACTGAAAAACATTCTTTACTCAGCCCAGAGGTTTTCATCTTTCTCCCTTTCAAAGAACAAAGAACACAACCCCTCCTGCCAGTAAGAGAGAAGCGTCCATTTCTTCAAATTTGGAGAGAAAGCAGCAAAATTTCCTGAGATTTTTTCTTCCTTGCTTTCCTTTCAAGTAATAAAGGGCTAGTGCTGTGCAAAATCCCCTTCCCTTTGAGATAAAACTGCAATGCTTAAGGATGAAGGTGGAGGGACACAAATCTGTCCCGAGGCCAAAGATGTTGGCTCAGGTTTCTCCTATGTGTTTAAAAAGGTCTTAAACTGGAATTACATGATGCTTATACCTTCTGCCAGTCCTTACACCCAGTGTCTAATTGCTCCTGGTGCTGGGATTCGCTGCCCCTGGGCACTTCTTACACTGTGAGATGAACAGGCTTGTCATGATGACACATTTTTTTCTGCTGGACTGTTTCACCACCTTCCCTGCCCAAAAGAAGGGTGGGAAGTCAGTGACTCATCCTATGCACTCTTGCTTTTAAGACTGCCTGAAGTTCTTCCAAAGAGGCAGCTTTGTCTCTTTGAGAGTTAGGTTGTTTTGCATCATTTTCTGGAGTTTCAGGTCTTTTTTGTTTTACTGCATGGGACTGCTCCTCAAAGGGCAGAAAGTCACCAAATCTTTCCAGATAGGGTCTGTTTTCCTTCATCTATGGTTAGGGCAGGGCTGAGCCCAAGCTAATGACCCCAAATGAGACACAAATTAATGCTGCTTGGGCACAGAACCATATCCTTGCAGCCTTGCAGCATCTGACCCATTAAGAATGGGTGCTTGAGCTGAAATTGGACCTGTTTAGAAGAAATGATGGAAGACTTTGTGCCTGCAGTTGTGGAGCGAGGGGTCCAGATTCCTGGGATCTGTTTGTGTCTGTTATTTGCAGCTCAGTGATTTATTAGCAGGACTCTGGACACAGACCATACTGGGCAACCCCTTCTTAGATCTTGGGCTTCAGATAGCAGGGAAGGCAGACAGACTGCAAGGGAATCAAAAGCACTTTGAGTCTTAACTGCTGCCTGAGTCATCTCACAAAAGGCATACAGTGCAGCAAACTGTTGCCCTGCAGACAAATTTCATACAAAATGACTGTGTAAAGCACCAATGTTTATACACGAGGCTGATGTGGGTTGAAAGGCTGTTTGAAATGACTGTGGATAGTTATGTAATTATTTGAGAACAGTAGAGCATAATAAGTTAATATAAACATTGAAGAAGACAGCATGAGTTCACTGGATGCTTACGTGAATCTGTCATCTTTCTTACAAATGCCTTTCTTCAGATATAAACCATGTACTTTGTGGCTAAGAAATCATAGGTGCCCAGTTATGTTTGATGGGGAAAAAGGGAGATGGATGGGAAAGGGGAAAACAACTAATCTCCATCTGGAAGGGCTGCTGGGCATTTGGTGTTTGCCAGCTCTTTGGACAATGCCTTGATGTCCAGTTGATTGGGTACTGGGTTTGAATCTGACTCTTAGTTAATCCTAGCACATAAGAGGAGCTCTACAACAATGTGTGGAAATAATTGGTATGTGAGGCAGAAAGAGATAGCAAAGGTTGTGTGGAGGTAATGCCTGGGTGAACCACATGGACTTCATAAACCTCACAGCATCATCAAGGATGCAAAACAGGCAGTGCACCCTTATGGGTAACTGGTGGCAGGTCTGCTCTAGTAATTTATGTGACAAGTAGGTTGCTTTTTCGATTTAATGTGGTATTAACCAGAATGGCAGAAATTATGATGTGAAATCTTTTGAAAAGATAATAACTAAGAATAATAATCTTGTGGTTAGTGCATCTGACTGCCTTCCCAGAGAGGCTTCCTTTTCAAACTGACATATTTCTGATAAAATATCCACTCTCTCACTGGTATGTTTCTCCATTTGGAGTATACAAGGATATATACTAAAAATATGGTGTTTTTCTAACTGTTTTCTATTCAGATTGAAAGTTCTTCGGGGAGAAGCTTTGTGCTATCACAGCACCTGACACATGGAGCCATGTTTCACAGGAAGCCCCTGTGTTCAAAAGATCACATTTTCAAATTTTCTTTCTCCCCTTCTCTAGCTGAAATCATGTTTTTTATGCAAAAAGTGAGTAATTCGTCTGAAAAAAAAAAAAAAGTGTTGTTTATTTTTTTTTCCCCTCAAAGGCAGGCCCCTTATTTTTGACTGCATGAAATGTAGTGTGAATGGGAGCCTGGCATTCAACAAATCAAAAGGATATGGTTTAAATATTGATTACAGTAGTACAGATTCTCCTCTCTTCAAAATCAAGTACACTATAATCCAATGCTGGTGTAATTCCTCACAGGTCTGAAAGTATGTGACAGCTGACATATACCAGTGAGTACAAATAAGGCATAGTCAGGGTCTCTGCCTGGAAAAATCAACTTAGAATTGGTATTTTCTGGACCAGGGCTTGCATTTCTCAGTAAGTTTATCTCTCTTAAACAACAAATGAAGCAGAGATGTTGGAAGAATATAAAAACACAAGGAAGGGAAAAGAGGTGGTTTCAAGCCTGAAAAGGCATTTTTTTGTTCTTCTTTTTTATTTAGCTATTGCACAGTGTATCTCCCCCTGCCAAGCACGGAAAGATGAGCAGAGTGGTATCTACATCAGCAAGCTGGTTGCATGTGTGAAAGTGAAAGGTGGGGCTGGGAATCGGGATTCAAATCCACTTTGCCCATGGCTGGTTTGTTGTCACAGAAATTCAGTGTCACTGTGACCTTACACCACCAGGAAGAGCCGCAGCATTCCTGAGAAAAGTCACAGCAGCTGTCCCACTTAGGAGAAGCTGTCCAGAGCAGAATCACAGAATCACAGAATTGACATTAAAGATCATCTCATTCCAACCCCCGTGCTATGGGCAGGGACACCTTCCATTGAAAAAGATGGCTCAGGATGTGGATGCCCCATCCAGCCTGGCTTTGAGCACTTTCAAGGATGGGGCATCCACAACTCCTCTGGTCTAGGAATCAGCTAGATCTGTAGCCATATCTGAAGGCTTCCAGGTTTTTCTATGCAGTGTTGAGCTGCTGTTTCCAGATCTCTGGGCTGCTGTTTCCAGAGCTCTGAGCTGCCACCTGACACCCAGCAGCAATGCCAGGGCTGTCTTCGCAGACTGCATCACAGAGGGAAGCTCAGAGTCTTTCCGGGCAAAAACGGTCTTGACATGACTTCACAGTACAAAAAAGTTCAAAAGGTTTTGTTTTCACTCCAAGGCAGATCCAAAACACATTTTGAAACTTTGAAAGTCATCGTAAAATGGATTCACTGTCTTCCTGCCAGCTACAGTCAGCTGGTTGGGCTGCAGAAAAAAGAGCTGAGTTGCTGTAAAACACCCAAAACAGAGGAGAGCACAACTCTGTTTACAGTGACCCAAACTTCTAAAACTCTTCTTGAAATGAGAACCCACTAAGGACTGTTCCCAATTAATGGGACATTTGTGAGCACAACCACACGTAGACAAGTTGGGGCTGATCCTAGTCCACGCTGTAAGGGGACAGCTGCTTTGAATTCTGGTACATTAAAGTGGCTGGAGGCAGAACTGGACCTGCTGAGAATGGCAGTGCGAAGATCTTGCCATGCATAGGCACAAAGCCACACAGACTGCTGTAAATCTTTTGTGAAGCTCAAGGAGGGAGGTTTGCCCCTGGAGGAGCCTTGTCCTCATCCTGCACCAGGGCATGGGAATTCATTCTGCCTTTTGCAGAATAGCCCATTGCAATAGGACAAGCACCTTTGTCCTCTTCATGCATTCCCAAGAGGATGTCCTCATACTGAGATCTGGGACTAGTCCTTCCCCAAGGTTTGGGTTGGGTTTTCTTTTAATATTTCAGTATCTTCATCCTCTACTCACACAGAGAGTTAAGAGCTGCCCTTTGCCAGCCTTATCCTGTCTGTGATGTTGGTGCTTCACACTTTCCTCTCTTCAAACTGGGAACTGAACACGAAATTTAGGGAAGAAATTACTCCCATCACACTTACAGTAGTTTTAATATGCTGGAATCTCAGTAGATTTCTCAAGGCTTAAACCAGTATTATTGAGAGCTACGTAAATCCCTGAGAACAGAGATGATGATTCTGCTGGAAGGGGGAGCCTTATCCTTTTTTTAATACAGGTTTCTAAAACAAAGACAGCCATATGCTTAGAGCTGAATGAGGCTGTTGTTACTCAGAAAGAGACCTTCTTTCCAAGGCTTACACCATGTTTTCTTAAATTTTCGAAGGACAAAACCCATCTATTTTAATGAACCTAACTCAATAATTCCTAATCCTTAAGTTAAACACTAACAGTGAAGCTCAAAAACTGGCCTCCCAAGTTTCAAATCACAAATCATGACCAGAACCCATTGGTAAACATTCCTGAAAATAAGTTTTGTTTTGTTTTCCCCCTCATGCTCTGCTGAACCTTGGAAAAACTAACTCACTCCTAATATTAATCCTAGTATAAACAGATTAGGAGCTCCCCTTCCCCCTGCTCTGCAAAAAATAATGCCTGTGAAAAGACATTTTTTCACATCAATGAAACCTGAACATTTGTCTATTTTATGGACACCTTGAAAACAAATTCTCTCTTATTTTCTTATTTTGAAGCCTGAGACAAAAGTTTAATTTGTTATAAGAAAGGTGATACTTTTTTTGCATCCATTTGATTAACAGAATTTGTGGCTTTATCAGAAATAGCAGATCCAGCCCTTTTCCTCCTTAAATGAGGGTGTGCCAAGCATCCAGTTGGAGATATCTCCCTGTTCCTTTCTCAGCAGCAGTGTGTGGCACAACCCATTAGTAGCTGAACGAATGCTGGGCAGGAATGTTTTCAGCCAGACATCTGAGCTATGGTTTGATTCCTCACAATTCAGTAACTTCGAGGTGTTATTTCAGCGGCTCCATGGACTCTACATCTGGCATTTTTTCTCTGCTCTCCTGCCCTTGGGGCAACACTAATGCCAATGGGAAGAAGCAGCTTTCATCCTTGCAGATCTTGTACCAAAATTCCAGTGATGTACAAGGGGGTCCCTTCCCATCCAAGCTCAGTGTGATTCCTGTGGCTTAGGCTTGGTATATTTACCCAAGGTATAAGGTGAGGTGTTATCCAGGGAAATAAGAAAATGACTTTATCACATTGAGAACACTGGCAGAGAAGGTTTCCCTGGAGAAGCCGGAGCTATTGGCGGATGCACTGCTCTGCCTGTGTCGATCAGACACCCCCCAAGTAAGATAATGCACCTCCCTGTATCGCACATGACTTACAAATCTCAGATAACAGCATGTGCTCCAGATTTACAGCCAAAAATGGACATCTTGGGGTATGGAGAACTGCAGTTTATGAACATTTGGTTTTATGTTGGGTCAGACAGAGTTAAAGACAATCTTGGAGCATAGATTGGGCCATCTGTTATCAAGGGAATGGCTGATCAGAAAGTGTTTGTACTTTAACACTTCAGGCTCAACTCCTGCAAATGCCAAAGCTTGGAAGTGACTTTATTTCTGCATGTGAAGATGTTGTTCACAGATATAAACTTTGTAATCCGGGTGTGTTTGAATTAGGAAGGTGGCTAGGCAAGGCAAGGTGCTGAGGCAGAAGAAAGAAGGAAACAAACAAGGAAAAAGCAAAAAGAGAAAAAGATAAAAATAAAAGAAAGACAGAAAGAAAGATGGAAAGATATCCATTATAAGGGAAAAATCTGCCAAGATATTAAAAGTTTTGACAGATTCTGGGAGGTGCCAGACCATTCCCCAGGCCATTATTCCTGGGTCTCACCTCCTTCTCCTGTATCCATGTTCTGGGCACAATGATACTGTTTGCAGAACAACTCAGTGTGCTGCAGTCTGACAAGGATTAATCATTTCCTCAGTGCCTGAAAGGTAGTTTCTTCAGAGTTATGGCATCAAGTATAAAATCCTTAGCTCACATAGCCTCTGAGGCAGAGCTAGTAACTCTCTGCTCTGCTGCAGTGCTTGAAGGTCGAGCAGCTTAAAATGCTTTTGGAAAGAAGCTGAGGTTTGTTATGCCAGTAAGGTTATGGGGAGGCAGGGGGGAGCAGAGAACAAATAGCTAATTTCAAGAAGTATCCCAACACAGGTGCCATTACTATTCCTGTGAGTAGATTTTCATAGCAGCTTTTCTGGTGGAGAACCAAGTACCAGTAAGCAGCCTTCAAAAAACCTCCCCTCCCTGCATGGCCTGACTCCGACTCCCTCCATGTGATCTTTTTCCTTTTTCCTGCACAGAGCAGTTTTGTGCTCACCAAGAACATGTACTCAAGTTTCTTAGTGTGTTTCAGCATCCTCATCAGCAGAGATGGCTCTTAATCACATTTGTTCTCTAATGCTGACAAGAACTGCCCCACAATTTTACATAGTTTTACCCTTGCCTTTACCCTTGCTAAATATTATGGCCCATTGAACTGCCTTCTCCATGTAATGCTGCAAATTTTTAAGTGTTGCACAACAGCAGTGACTGACGAAATTACCAATCAGCCTCAATAAATTATACTGTGACAAACAGCATTACTAATGGCATGCTAATCCCTCTGCGTTGCCTTTACAAAATCTCATAGAGGAGTTCCCAGTTCTTCTCCAGTGTACCACTAGATGCACAGAAGTCACTTTGACATGATCCATGGCATGATCCAGAGCAGGAGGAAGCTGTTCATTGCTTGCTCTTTACTTGAAAGGAGTTAGAAACATGCTTGAATCTCTTGGGATGTGTAAAGTAGTGGTCACATGCCTGGCAGTGAGGCAGAAAAGGGCAGTGAGTGGTAGAAGCAATTTTTAAGCAGAAAATTATATAACAATCTCAATGAATTCCGTTTTCTATGCACCATAAAGGGGTGGTGGGTGGGAGCTGAGCAGAGCTGAACTTACTGACCGAGAGAGAACAGAAAAGATGGACATTTGACAAATTGAAGAGATATTTATTACTTTAATATCTTAAAAATGTCTTTTAGCCTCCACTTTTCAGCCATTCCAAAATCATAAATTAGCTTGGATTTACACTGCTAATGAACCATGGAAAGTGTGAGTATCCTACAGTGATTTAGTTGTGTGGCCTCGCCTCCCTGCACAGCTCTTATCAAACATTGGTGATTAGAGGTTTGTAGGGGTTTTATCAGCTGGGTAGGGACCTCATGGGGGCTGCTTACCTCAGTCTGGAGACTCTCATTTCTCTACATTGGCTACAGTCCCACTCAGCCTCCTAAATGACCTCCTGAAGATGCTTGCTTCCCACCATTGGCATAAAATCTTAATGTTTGCATCCAAATTGGGCACCTCTGACCAGTGGTGCATACATCTCCTTACGTGATCCCAGATCTGGAGCAGCTCCATAACTAGAAGATATTTACTCACACAAGCCTGGGTGGCTGCCTATGATTTTTATGTTCCATCAGAACATTCAGGGAATATGTGATGTCCCCATTAAATGCTCGTGCTCCACACAGCTGCTGATTTGCTGCTGGCCAGGACAGGAGTCCTGTCACAGCAAATCACCCTCCCCTCCTTGTCTGCAGACTCAGCTGCATGCTCAGAGTTGGGGTGACACCGGTAAAATATACCAGGCATTTCTAAACCAGTTTAAATTAGACTAAACTTAGATGATATGATGTCTAGTAAATCTCAGTTTGGTGGGATGTGCTATAAGAGTGCTACAGCCAAAGATTAATAACAAGCTCTGCGTCAGCTGCATGGATGCCTGTAATGAACCTCATGGAAGTCCAGGAACTCTCCCTGACCTGCAGGACCCTGTGCATCACCACACTTTGCCTACAAAGACACATTTTAATTGAGGCCACCTTCAGCACAGCCACAGAGCACTGAATATATAACAACTGTTGTGAGTGTGTGTGTGTGTGTGTGTGTGCATACGTGAAATGAAGCTCAAGTTTTTGGACAGCTAGAGCCCAAAATGCTCCAATTGTGGTGTTGTCAGACAGACAGACCACAAAGGCTCCTCTCTGTCCGCTGCAGACTCTGATGACTCTCCCAGGTAGTTTTTATAATGTCAAATAGTACCAGAAATGGTTACCACTGAGGTGTCTGCGCCGGCAGCCCCATCTCACTGGGACATAAGAATGAGGAAGGAGATATCTGCCTTGGGAGGCAACCCAAAGATTCACAAAGTGAATATGATTGTCCCCAGACTTTGCACCAAGTTTAGATCAAAGACAGATGGTGACAGTGTCTCACTTTGCTTGCCAGGCTTGTGGTTAAAGGCTTCCCAGGCGGATGGAGACGTGGGTCTGCCAGGCTGAGCCCCAACCACGAGGCTCCACAGCACTTGGGGTAGGGGACAAGATTTGTTGGGGTGCAGCTTGTGACTCCTAGAGGGAAAGGTGTCCCAAAGGAACAGGCATGACCTCCATGCAAGGTGAGACAAGGCAGGTGGGAGCAGGGAGCTGGAGTCTAACTGCTCCACTTAGGGCTCCACTAATCATTTAGGATCCATGCTGAGGAAGACACCCTGTCAGCACCTCTCTGTTTGCCATCTCTGTTGGAGGCTCTTCTGCCTCCTTTCCATTATATTTATATGTGAAAGAAATATGGCTAATAGAACCTTCAGGGTGCTAAAATCTGGAATGCCCTGTTAAACCCCCTGTATCAGTCCTTTAAAAAGTCTTTTACAGAACCAGCTTTGGAAAAGATATTTTAGATATATATTTACAAGCTGAGGGTTTTTAAAGGTGTAAATTGGCCCATAGCTTTCCTGGAAGAACAAGACAGACATTAAAATATTCCATGAAGATAAGGGTCTTTGCTGGCTTTACATGGTGGATTAGTGGTTTTATGGTTTCCACACATCTTTTATCTCCTGTGCAGAGGTGTGAGTCATGCTTTTTTATTGAAGGAGTGCATATTATTAAAGTGGTGTAGTTCTACACTAAAAACACTTTCACAAGAGAGTAGAGCATGGGAATGTGTAAGAAGATTTTATCCAGGTAGTTTTTATTTCCTCTGCTGAATAAGCTGCATCATAGCCTCTAAGGATATGATCTGGAGGTCTAGACAATAACAGAGCTGTTTCTTTGTCCTTTAGTTCACCCTATTTTAACCAGACAGGAATTTTGTTCACATCTAACTTCATGGTCTCAGCATAGGAGCAGAGCACTCCTTGCTCAGAGGCATCACCTGAGTCATTAGCAGGACAAGTTTGTCCCTTTGCTGATTTCAATGCAGTGACGCCGGGAAGGATTTTCTGCTGGTTTTATGGCATGTGAACCAGTGCCAGCTTTGCAGCCTGTTCCCTTTCCTGTCCTCTGCCACCATAGCAGCTGCAGCCAAGAGTGCCCTTGATTTGTAGAATCATAGAATATCCTGAGTTGGAAGAGACCCACAAGGATCATTGAGTCTAACTCCTGACCCTGCCCAGGTCAAACCAGGGAATCCCACCATGTGCTTGACAGCATTGTCCAAATGTTTGTTGAACTCTGGCAGGCTTGGTGCCGCTTCCCAGGAAACCTGATTGTCCACATACTCATCACAACCCTGCAAATAAAAAGTCTTTGCTGTCTACACTATCTGGTAGCCAAGCCTGAGGTTTGATTCTCCTGCAAGCCACAGTGGGGGTCAGTTTGAATTTCACTTCAGATGTGTCCCTGAACTGTGCAGGGCTTTTCTTCAGGGGCATGGTAAAATACAGTCAGTCCACCTTGGGTTTCTTCCCCAGGAAAGTGTGAGCACTGCAGAGCTGGGGGGTATGAGTGGTGCCAGGGAAAATCCCCTGGATTGAGCAATATGCTGCTGATACTGGTGGTGACTCACAAAGGTCAGACTCCTCTGCCCCCATCTCCCACTCCGGTCATCCCAAGTACCAGACTCTGGTCATGAAGGATTTAAGATTTCCTTCTCAGCTTTGCTAATGTGCTGATGTGCCCCACAGCTTCAGCCCAGGCAGAGCTGCAAGTATCTGTGCAAAGAGATAAACTGGCTGGCCAGGACTCAGCACTGTGAGGCAGACAGGATGACTCCAGAGTATCTGACGGAGCGGTGAATGTTGCACCGGAGCCATCAGCAGGCTGATGTCTCTGATGAATGGGCTGCTGGGACTCTGCAGCTCACCCATGCGTGCTGCAAAACCACTGCGTGCTCTGCACCAGCTGTATCCTCTCCTAAAAAATAGCTGCTGGACACCACAGGCTGAAGCAGTCTCTGTTGATCGTTAAATACATTTAAATGCAAGATAAAAAGTGACAAATCAGTGGGATGAAATTCGGGCTGGCGTTGCTCACAGGACCAAAGGCTGACAGACAGCGTTACCTCTGGAGAGCCCACTCTTTTGCTGACAGCTTTTTACTGGCTACAAGGGACCTGTGAAGGGAGACAAGAAGTATTTGCGTCAAGGAAGGCCTGGTGTGGGCAAAGTTCCCGTGAGAGCTGGAAGTTCAAACAAAAACAGAGACAAAGCATCCCCTCCTCAGCTGACTGTGACACCGACTGACACTACTGACTCCAGGATCATTAGCCCTTATCCACATTAATACAAAAGGTTCAGGACATAGGATTTCAGACCACCAAGTAGTAATATGCCATTGTCTGTAGTAATGTGATATTTGTTTGAATATGAAAACCGGTCTTATAACATAAGAGGTCTTGTTGCCAAGATCATCTACTGTGAATGAGGAAAATTGTGTAAATGAAATGGTAACCTTTTTGCTCTCACTCCTTTCTTTGCTAAAATAGATAAACAGTAGAATATTTCAGTCTCGCAAACTTGTTTCTGAGCAAGACAGTTAACTCATAATGCCAGAAACATGAGGCTGGGCCCAAGTCAGGGTTCAAGAGGTGAGAGGAGACACCACCTACAGCCACATATGGCTCTCAACTGGACAAAGTGTCAAGGGATGTGCACATAGTCTCAGGTACATGGTGGATTCTTGGGGTGGCCATAGGCAGGGCAGGAGTTGGACTTGATGATCTTTGTGAGTCCCTTCCAACTTAGGATATTATATGACTCTATGATCCAAAAGTTGCTGATGCTGCAGTGACTGCTATTTCCCACTGATCCCAGGTGCAGGACCTGAGTTTGGTTGCTTTCTCCAAGTTTTATTTTTGTCTTAAATCAGTTTTAACAGGCATGAAGATGTTTACAAAAAATATTTGCCCTCAGGCTTGCTCATCTTCCCTAAGAGTCTTCCATGTTCCAGCAGTGTTCCCCAGGGGAGCTGACGGAGCGTTTACATTTGTTTGGAAGAGAAATGAAGATTACAGATTTTTAAAGTAGTGTTTTCCCACCCTCACTCTAAGAGGAAACAAACACATGCATCAAACACGTTGATGCTGGGATTTTCATTCCTCTAACTGCTTTTCAACAGATGTGCTTATAATTAGTGGACACTGTGAAATGCCAAGATTGGTTTAATGCTGTGCAATCCTGACAGTCACTCAGCAGGAGACCTGCAGGTGTGCAAGGAGCTCTGGCTTGGCTGCAGAAGAACTTTAAAGAAAAACCCTGCAAAAGTGAATTTGTCCTAAGTCCAAACATCCCTTAGGGTCGTTGAGGCTCAAGCAGGTAACAGGTACCTTTTTCATGTCCATGAATATCGTGCAAAAACTTGTGGGCTTTTGCACAATTTTGACAGCAGCTGCAGATGAAGCTGAACAGAAGCTCACTTCAGATCAAACTCTCCACCTCAAGCTCAAACAGTTGCAAATCCACAAGAACCCATGAGATTTCATGCTGTGGAGAAGCCTTCCAGAGCCACAGATCAGCTCTGAGGAAGCTTAGGATGATCACCACTAGTGGCATGACCATTCAACACAGACAGTTATAAACTTCAGGAGAATGTTGATTGTATTTTCTACTCCTGGAAGTGTCAGGTCTTAGAGGAGGCTTTGAAAAAACACCAAAACAAAATGGAACTGACACTTTTTGTGTTGCTATTCCTACGGAGTGAAGATATCCAGGTGCACTGGTGCTGTCCAGAGAGCACATGGGCATGGGACCAACAGTTCATTCCTCTTGGTCTCAATACAAAGTCAGGTGCCCAAATAAGCACCAGGAGCCCAAGCACTCTATTGGATTTGGATCTCAGCACTCAGAAGAGATCTGTTTTCTTTCAAATTAATTTCCAGCTATTTTTGATAGAGCAATAGCCAGGTTTATGCACTGCCCTGTACATGTCTCTCTCTAGGAAACTTAACTATCCTATTTCCAATACCTCAGTAACATCTTCCTTTATTGAAAGTTTGTGAAAAAGGGAGAGATGTTTGATTTATATCCATTCTCGCATTCAATTTTAAAACTTAATTCCAGATGAAATCAATCTAGGTAAAAAAATGTAAATGACCACAACTGCAGGCCTCTTCTCTTATAAACTCTGGTTTCAGCTTCAATAGTTTTTTCTTGTGACAGACAGATGGAACTCAGTTGCTTAAATGTGGTAAACTAGTGCTTCTGAGATACCTCTTGTGGCTCACCTGGCCCCCATCAGAGCCTTTGTAGGTCCTCTATGACACTGCCCCAGCCCATGTGGGTGTCTTACAGCTCTTGAGGCTCTTCTCAGTCAGCACTGGATTAGTATGTTTGGAAAATCAAATCATGGACACAGTTTTCAGGGTTGCTCTGTCATCCTTGCAGGGACAACAAACAGTGTTTGAACATATCTGTTCCCAGGCAGTGCTAGCTGGATTTATTTTTTTAGATTTGTGGTGCTTTGATCAAGCAGAAGGACACACTTTGGTGACTAATGGCTTTTATCAATGGAAAATGTTAAACATGCTTTTTGGCACTTAAAGGTCCTCTTGTACACCCCAAAGCTTATCTATTTTTTCCAGTTATACCAATTATTCTAGCAGGAGATACTACTAAAAACTTTGTTTTGCTTCTTGTGCTGAGTTGAAATTGATACTTTGCACACATGAAGCAGCTCAGGAAGATGAGATAGAATTTAAACATTCTCTCTAAAACTTTCAGCTCCTGCTTTGAAATGAAACATCTGAAAGGGAAGTAGGAACTCATAAAGAACATGAAATAAATAATTCTCGAGAATACATTTTTCGTAAAATAATTTTAGTGTTATACAATGCTAGCTCCAACCAAGCTGTGCTCTGGTTTGCTGACTGAGAATCTGGCAAAGCTGATTTATCCTACAAGTATATATGATTTTTATTTTTGCTGCTAGCAGAATCAGACTGTGGTTTCCACAGGTGTATACTTTTTTTAAATATCAGAGAATTTTTTTTTCTCAGTCTTTGATCCTCAACACCCAATGCACACTGACTAGCTTTGCATTTGCCCAAACAAATGATGACATCCTCCTTTGTTTTCTGTGTTCAGTTGTGACTGAACCTAGATTGTACATTTCAATGTGGGAAATGACACGTCAGGTCCACCAGTTTGCATGTGTGTCTGTCTAGGGAAGTGAATATAACAGAAGTATGAGCACTTTGGAGTAAAAATATGTGGAACTTTGTGCAAGAGCAACTTGGCAAATTTTCTTTCCTCAGCTGATCTTCTGCTAGCCTTTCTGAAGAACACTGTGGGCCAGGTCCCATTATCTGGACAAAAGGATAGGGAAAGAGTTCTAAATATGCTGGCTGTGAAACCTGAAATGATGTAAAATTTGCACAGTCTTGGGTTTTGTTTGAAACAGCTCATTTTCCCTCAAGGATTTGCTCCAGTTCCCACCCTTTCTCGAAAAAACACAGTTGGGCCAATCCACAGTGAACTCAGACAATTTATGGCTCTGCATCAGTTTTGTGCAGAACTCTCTGACTTCAGATGGTTTTGACACGAAACCAGATGAAGAATTTGCTCCATCCCAAAACTTAGCATGCAGTTCAGAGCAGGAACCAATGTGGATTGAAACTACAGCAAATGGTTTTGTAATCCCCTTCAAAGAGAAACAACCAAGCAGAGCAGCGGTTCTGTTAATGGTTCAAGGAAGTTCTGTTGATTAATGACCTCAAACTATTTGCAAACAAAAATAACTGGAAATCAGTTCAAAGGGATGTCACATTCCTGTCACTTAGTGAATTTTGACTAAAACATGAACATGTTGACAATTGCATAACTTGGATATGAATGTCTTTCACTGTATTTTGTATGTTTCCATGCTGTCACAAACAGGAATTCTGCCACGTAGTGAAGTGTTGCAGTGTCCTAATGAATTCTTCAGTCATAGCAGTGGCTCTAGGGCAAGTTTTAGTACTTGAAAATGCATAGGACTAGATTGGTACTAGTATTTTTATCCAATTTTTTGCTTTTCCTTCCCAGAATTTACTCGGAAATTACCTTACCGCTTCTGGCATTAGGATTTTTAGATGTGGTTTGTGGAATAACCAATAAAGAGATGCAATTAACCAATTACAGAGTTGAACACATGGCAAATCAAGTAAGAAACCTCAACCCCCATGATAATACTAAGAAGTAATATATGAGCAATATGCTCACTTCTGGGAATTTCTAGTTCTGAAAGCAGTAGATCTAGAACTTGTCCATGATATTTACATTTCTAGCCACTTTGCTTCTTTTTGGCTGAAAGCTGATGTTTTTGAAAGGCCATCAAAGCTAAAGGATGGGTATCACTCTATGCCAAAGTGCAGCCTGGTCAGTTTTGTGGCTGATGGAAGCCCTTTTAGCACTTTAGCCTTCAGAGCCATTCCTTGCTTTGTGCAATTCAAACTGGACCTTTAGAACAGGCAGGTTTAGGTGGAACCAGCATAGAAGAAAAGCACTCTGTAAACTGGAAAAATCACAGAGGGGTTTTGGTAAGAGTAGAGAAGAGGGAAGAGAATGATTGTGGAGCAGTCTGAAATTAAATGGGCTTTGCTTCTTAAACAAGATCTGTGTTTTTTCTGGCTCTTTATCTCTTTGAAACAATATGTTCTGTAAACGCCTTTTTTTTTTTTTGTAATCTGTTGATCTTGGCAGAGAAATCTTGTCTTTAGTAGTAGTTTACATGAAAGCAGAGTTATTCACTATGGACAGCTCTTGATACCTCCTGTGAAGGTTTCATGAGCCATTATGGATTTTCAGTAAGCAGGGAGCAGAACACCAACAGCTTTCATGTGCTGGTGCTCAAGTTACAGACCACTGCCCTCAGAAGTAACCACCAGAAGGGGAAAATTGCGCTTTTTCTGCAGTCCTTTCCTTTTCCTGAGCCATGCAGGAGCAGGGTGTTAACTGAGAACCCAGCCTGTGCGTGGCTCTGGTTTGTTTGACAGCACTGACCAAAATAAAGTTTTTAAGGTTTAAGGAAATACCCAAACAAAACAAAATGACAGCAACAAAAAGTACCTCACTAAGCGAAATGAGTCATAGCATAACAAAACAAAAGCCTCTGCTATTACATTTACTCCACAGTTTCTGTCTGCATGGTATTTTAATTGCTGAAACTTTAAAATGTACATATTTATGTACACATTGAGATCCAGTGTTACGCTACCTCAGCAATACAGCTCCAAATTCCCTATGGTTTGATTTTGCTCTACTTAAAGCATGCATTTCTAGAATGTTTTAAATTATTTTAGTTAGCTGATCAGGACGAGATAAAGAGGTGTCTTGGTCACGGGCCATGGCTGCCTGTAAAGGCAATGAGTAGTGAAGGTTCAGTCCTCTTTAATTACACAGACATAAGCACGACAGGGTCTAGTGGTTGCAAGCTGAAGTCAGGAAAAAGCTGAATAGGAAATAAAAAGTAAATTTATTATCCTGAGCATAATTAGATATTGGAACAGTCCCTGAGGATGGAGGCAACCTCTCTCCTCACAAGACTGGATCTCTTTCTGCCAGAACTGCTGTGCCCCAGCTCTCAGCTTCTGGCTCTAAGCAAGGAACCACACTAAGACAAATATCTGCTGTTAGTGCCTCTTCTCTTCTGTTTTAATTTCAGTTTAACGTGCAAGTCCTCCGCATGGATATTACTACAAGATGAGGAAATGCCAGAGGCAATAAAAAGGAATCGAATTCTCACTTGGCTGCAACTTTCTTCCTGGAGGGACTTGTTCAGGAACAGCCACGGGGTATACGTGACTGTACTGGTGGCAACAGAGAGATTGCAAGAGAAATGACCAGCAGAAGGTGTGAGATAACCTGCACTGCAGAAAGCAGAGAAGCTTCTGGAAACCTCTAAAGAGCACGTGAGAAACAATCAGGGCTCCTGCCTCACATAGGATATAAAACTAAAAGATGGGATCACTTCTCATAATGTGGCAATAATTTCATCATTTTTGTGGTTTATGAAGTCGGCAGGGCTCTGTGCGGGGTTTAGCACCTCGTAACTCACAGCTGCCTGCAGGGCGTGCGTGTGCCTGTGCGCACGTGTCTCACACCGCGACTTTCCAAGCGCTCCGTGGGGCTGGCTGGGTGGCAGCACGGGCTGAGCACTCCCAAGGGCTGCCCTGGGGAGGTGGCTGTGCCAGGGCCCTCAGGAATCATGGCTTTGCTCAGTGACCACACCGAGGAGGAAGGGCTGATCTGCAGCAGACCGTGTGGGACAGGCCCCCTCAGCGCCGGCTTTTTGTAAACTCATTGCACATCTCAGCAGCATCCACTGTCCCCTTCTCAGCTGAAGTTACACGACACATATGAGCACTCAACTTAAAACCACTTTTAGCTATGTTGCTTGGGGTGCTGCCTTCTCCATGGCACCAGCGATGGTGAATCTGCAATCTGCAAAGCTTTGGGGGCATGGCTGAGTCTACACTGAAGGGTGAGGTGTCTGTGTGAACTAAAATGGTGCCAGGAACTTCTAGAAATAAAAAAATTATTTCGTGATGATTCTGATGACAGGTCTCGTTCCAGAAATGAAGGGTAAAATGAAAGCCCAAACACCAAGCACGTTGAAAATTCAGGGCCAGATCCAGAGGCTTGTTTACCACTCACTTTAGTGGCCAAAAGATAATCTTGTGCTTTTGTAGATCCTGGGATTTGTCCCACAGGGCTTTAATTTGTGGGCATGAAATAGAGTAGACCAAGAACTGCTCTAACAGGCCCTGAATGCAAAAGGCCTCTGAAAGTTAGCAAAGAACAATTTTTTCTAAGACAGAAGGATACCCTGGCCTTGCCCTGAAGGATGGGAAAAGGCTCAGGGACTCCTGAGCATTGAGACTTCTTCAGTGCAACATGGATTCTCCAGGAAACTTAGAACAGCTATGAAAAACTGGGATAATATAAAATTGCCCTCACTTACAGGAGTATCAGGTTTTTCTTTGGGTCAGAATTAATTTCTTAATGCTTAATAACAGAAGAATCAGCCTTTTTTTTTCCCTACTCTTTTTATCATTCAAGCTGTCCAACTTTCAGTAAAAGCTTGTTAACTCATTTTGATAAGGGGAATTCCCACACCCCTATCTCACAAACAGAATAGCAATTCCCATTGTGAAAGTGTTGTAGGATCATATTCCTGACTGCTGGTTTTTAGCAGCTTTTGGAGTTGTCTGCACAACTGAGAGAGTTCATTTTGACACCAAGTTTTGCCACTGTATTTCTGAGAAGGGGGTACTGTTCCATATTAAAACAGGAATAGGAATGTCAGAGCCAGACTAAATGTATCCCTCTCTACCATTCTTATGAATGAATTACTAACTGATATAGTGAGGGATTCGTGTTGTCCATGCCTGGTGTTCATTGAGGTCTGCAGGAGGAGGAGGCAAAGCTACAGACTGACTGCCTGGTGACATTTTATGAAGCAATTCAAAATGAAAGGGCAGGTGTGTTTGGTGAGCTGCATCATTTGGGTATTTAGCTGTTTTTTGGCTGACAAACTCACATAATGTTTAGTGTAACCCTCCATGACCTGCATCTGTTTTACCAAAGAAACCAACAGCTTCTTTCACTGGAAGTGACAACTGATAAAGTCTAGGGGTTCAATGGCATTCCTAAAAGCCACTTCAGCGTGTTCCCTCTCACTGGGATGGATGAATTAATTTGACTGAATTCAAACCCACATGAAAACTAGGGGATGAGATACTGGAGACCATTTTACCTTGAAGGGATTAAAAATAAAGAGTAAATAAAAATTTTTAAAAAGCGTTAGAAGATGGAAAAGAGAGAAATGAGCATAAAAATAAATATACCTGTCAAACACTGCAGCATGTGTCAACGTGAGTATGAAACCTACTACAACTTCCTTAGCTTTGGAGGAGTCTTTTTATTCCTAATTCAAAAGAAAGTCTTCCATTTAGCAATAGAGAAAATCATACACACACCCTGCCAAGGCAGAGAAAAATCTTAAAACACAGAAGGAAAGAAATGTTATAAACTTCATCTAAAAGAATGAAGTAAAGCTAAAAAATACTTTTATTCCTTGAGATTTGACCATTGCTGTACAGAAATGTATCTTAAAACGTGTATGTACTAAATTTTATACATGCCCTGAAGGTCCCTATTTAAAGGCACAATGAGAGGAACAAGTCTGAGCCAGACCTGCACATCCAGGCCCCTGGCAGACATCCCTCTTGGCAGCAAGGCTGCAGGTATAAAGCAAGCGCTGTTTAATGTGATGTGTGAGTGTCCACACAGCTCAGGCCCGTTTGTTTCTCATCACATCACAAGGCTGTGGAACAGTCCACGGGTCGACAGGGACACAAACATCCAAATCCACACTCACTAAGGGAGCAGCTAGATACCTAATGTTTCTGCAAAAAGGGATGTTTAAATGGGTGTCCAGATATTGCAAGACACAGTTTTCTTTATTCCTTTGTTCTGAAAGTATTTGTCAGTGTTTGGGTTATTTGCCTTTTTTTTTTTCGTTCAAGAGGTGTTTTGCCTGCTGCACATGCCTTACATGGCACACAGGCTTCCACAGCTGATTCTGATGAAGCTGTTTCCCATTAGATCCAATTATTCCTTGTGACCGTTTTTCATGGACTTCTCTGTTTGGAACAAAGGCCATTTTTGGTCCCGTGGTTCAGAATCCTGGATTAGTAAAGCCTTTACAGACTCATCATCTGCACTGCTGCTGGTCCTGCCTGGAACGGACAAAGTGACCCTCTGGCTGCCTCTGATGGGCCTGGGAGAGGAGAGCTGTGACATGGCTGTTGTAAAGGGATGCAGCCCCTAATTCCTCGTTTCTTGCTCTTTACTGGTGCTCAGTAAATTAATTAGATTACTCAGCACATTCGATTAATGCCATGGGGAAATGCCCAGTGACACGAGAGTGGGTCACAGCCCTGGCACGTGGGCACAAGCTGTGAGTGAAGAGACCAGCTGGGTCTGATGCAGCTCCCCAGTGCCCATGTTACTGTTCAAAATAGGATTTACTATTTCAAGTCCCATGGAAACTTTTGAAAATCCAGTGCAAAGTGGAAGAAGTGAAGAAAAAGATAAGGGTTAGGAGTCAGACCAGTCCTAAAAAGAAAAACAGAAGAAACAAATGTCATCAACATGCATGAGGAAATAAAGGTTTTTAATCTTTAAATAAGATGGGCATGGTAAAAGTTCTTTGAAAATGTTCATGCTGTGAACAGAATATTTTGCTTGATTTCAGTTTCTAAGAAAATTAAAATATTTGTGTTTGATCTAGTTTGTCTTCTTTTTCTCTGTTATCCTCTCTTTTACCTTTTCTCAACTAAGAGAAAGGACAGTTATACAAAGGTATAAAAGAAAAAAACCAGAAATGTGTATTTTCTTTGAAAGAAAGGAGAAAAAAAGGAGAAAAAATTGAAGAAAGGAAAATGAAAGTCAACATTTAAATTTGAGAACACTACAGAATAAAGCTTTGACTTTGATATTATTTTCAGTCTTTTTATCCAAGAAATAGAAAAAAAAGGGATACATTTCCCGTGAAAACTTCTATCACAATTGTGAAGCTATTTTTCATCAAAAGCAGACATCGCTAACGACAAATGTTCCAGCAAGTTCTGCAGAAAGGCATTCTGTAGTTGGCTTACAGCACACAGCTTATCTCCATTTCAGATCACATGCAGATTGTCATCAGCCCAAAAATCAGGTTTTGCCCACAAAAAGTGATTTCTTAATCCATGGGAAGAGCGAGGGTGTTTGCTGAAAGCAGCTGGCTGTGGATAGCTCTGTTTCTGCTCAGCTTCACCAAGTGGTCATTTCTGAAAAGCTTGCCTGGTCCATGTTGAGGCCAAAGCTGTCAATTCTGAGCACTCGGGACCTGCTGTTCCTCTTGTCCTTTTGGAGGATAAAACTGTAATATCAAACAGGGTGATGAACTCCTCATCTTCAAGTCTTCTTTAGATACAGCCAAACACCCTTCTTTCCTATCACTTGGAGAACCAGGCAAGGTAAATGTTTTATACTCATCCAGACTTTTATTTTAGCCATGTCGTTGGGTCTCTGTGAATTGCTTTCAGAAGGCACATCACAGAATCACAGAATCACAGAATCACAGAATCACAGAATCACAGAATCACAGAATCACAGAATCACAGAATGGTTTGGGCTGGAAGGGACCTTAAAAATTATCTCATTCCAACCCCCCTGCTATGGGCAGGGACACCCTCCACTAGACCAGGTTGCTCAGAGCTCCATCCAACTTGGCCTTGAACACTTCCAGGGATGGAGCAGCCACAGCTTCTCTGTGCAACCTGCGCCAGTGGCTCACTACCCTCACAACAGAGAACTTTTCACTAACATCTATCTAAATCTCTCCTCTTTTAGTTTAAAACCTTTCCTCCTTGTCCTATCATTATCTGCCCTGGTTAAAAGTCTCACAGAGAAATACTCTTCTCTGAAGGTCTGCTAGAACTTCAGAAAAGATGACCAGCTTCTGCTCTGGAGAACAGAAGCCTCTCAGAGTTTCAGGCATAAGCATAAATCGTGGTCTGACCTGTAACCAGCCCTGCACTTCCCTGCCTCATCTTCCCCATTCACAAAGCAGTCACCATGTAAAAAGTCAGGTTAAAAATGTTCTGCTTTGCCTTAAGTAACTTTAACACATTGTCTTAGTCAATTTTAATGACCACAGAGAATAGTATTATTTTGTCATCTGGAGGACTGGCAACTGAATGATTGTGTATAAGAAGTTGGTTGGTTACATGATGATCTTTTTCATTAATGTAATCTTGTCAAAGATTATCTGTTCTCACAGGGAATTTATCCTGAAATTTATCCTCCTTTGAAGAAGCTAACCATTAGCAATCATTGCCAAATTGCCTCAAAGCTACTTTTAACTGCATTTACATTCTCATTCGTTTTTAGCTCCCCTTAAAGAGGCACAGTGCTAGGAATTTGTAGGCAACACCAATGGGTATGGGCGTCATGGTTTTTTTTTTTAAAAAAAAGCAGCAGACTTGTAGAAGTTAAGTCCTCAGTTCCCCTGCAATGGGGATTCATGAGCTTCTGCTACCTCTGTAACCCAAAGCTACCAGCACCCACCCACTCCCTGGGTGCCAGAACCCGCCACACACTGGCCCAAGGCAACCAGCCTCACTCTGCCTTTGCAGAGTCTTCTGAGACAGATTTTTCATACTCTCAGCACATGATTCCTCCAGAGGGCCAGCGTGGGATGGCTCAGCCCCCTGACAGCCTGTCCCCCAGCACGTTTCAGACAGGCTGCAGCTGGGGTCTGCACGGAGCCATCCTGGGTGGGAGGCCACCACCACCCCCGGGGAGCCTGCTTTGGGGAGCAGGGACCTCTGCTTCCACCCTCCTCTTTGTTTATCAATTCCTGGCTAATGAGCCCTTCTCCTCACAAAAGAGAGTTATCCACAGTGATAGTAAAGATGAGAGCTGCAGTAAACCAGGGAGAGAGCAGTGGGGAAATGTTTGAACTTGGGGTCTTCAGCCTGGCTAAGTGGAGGGGAGAATGTTGTTGCAGTGAGAGGACTATTAAAAATACAAAGTACAGACTCTCTGGGGCCTCAGATGTTGTTTTACCCCATGAAACATGATTTCTTATTTTTAAATAGCTGTCATGCTTGTTAGTTTAATTTATCCCTTCTCAGCTGCAAACTACAACATTTTACGAGCCTGACTGAGGGCATTCTCACTCAGACTCTGTGGCTTTGTGCACAGCCCTACCAGAGTCAGGCTGGGCTAAGCCAGGGTCATATTTTGTGCTTGGTTATACCTCTGCAGCCCTGCTCACACCAGCTCAGAGCCCAGTGCAAAGCCCATGAGGTTACTCAGCTCTTTAAAAAGGGTTTTGGAGAGGAAACACCTTGAACCCAGCCTGTGGTATAGGTTCCCTTGTGGTATCAGAGGTTTGAGGACCATGACTCTGATTTTGCCCGGTGGTTTTGTTTTCTGCTAGATTTTTGGAGTGGTCAAATAATCAGGTCTGCTTTTAAAAGTGCCTGCAAAGCCTGTGCTGTTAGAGGAGTAAAGCCAGGGAAACACCAAGGGCTTGTGTCAGGAACAGAGTGCAGACACATGTTCTTGCTTGGTTTCAGCTGGTCTCTGGACACACCTGGGCAATGCTGTGTCTGTGTTAAAAACAGCAAAGCCAGTTGTTAGGAGGCTTATTGCTAATGCAGAGACACAATACCTGGGAGCAGAGCCAGCTGACCTTGAAAGCTCCCCAAATGGATGCACCTTATCTTCTCTGCATGATCTGAGCTGCTCGGATTCACTCTGGTGGGTTCAGACTCATGGATTCGAGGTATATTATTTTCTACTCTGTGCTTTGCATGTGCCCCAAATATTTCATCCTGAGGAGGACTGTGGCTGAATGGCTGAATGTAAGCTTGAACTTTGAGTCTTCCAATTCCCAGCTCCTTGCCTGAATCTTTCCTTCTTGTCCCATTCTTGCAGTCTGTTTTCAGAGGGAGCCAACACAACTGACAGCAATTATTCTGCTGAACTCCCTTTCCAGCTGGCAGATGGGAGCGATGGATGGGCAGGAGTGCTCCATGCCTTGAACTTCTCCTGTGCAAAATATGGGCCAGGTTTGCAAATGAGCCAAATCTGACCTGATTTGGTGCAGAATGCTGGGCAGATAAAAGCTTTCTTCCAGGGAAGACTGATAGCCTGAGCTGGAGGAATGGTACAGTATGCAACTGAGTCTAATTAAAAGGGCAAATGACATAAGAAGTTCCTCCCTGTACTCTGTCTCCTTAAGGCCCATACGTCTGACCTTAGCTTTTCATCAGCTGCAAATTCATTTAACAAATCTAAACCCACTTTCCAGGGGGGAGTGTAGGATTAGACACAGAGGAGCCAGAATTGTTGGCTGTGATCAATAATCTGATTGTCAGTTCCTAGGTTTTTTGCAAAACATACATTGCATTATGCGAAGCAAAACCAGAAGCAGATCTTTTTGTAATACATGGGAGGGCTTTACAGGGTGCCTTTCTTCAAGCAGACACAGGCAGGAGGTATCTGGAAATCTGGAAGGCATGAGAATGAAACGATGACTGATAGAGAAAGAGAGACCACAGAAGACATCTGTAAGCCTAACCACATGACAGACACAGAGGCAACTTCAAAACCGCTGGTACAGCCGCTCTAGGACAGCTTCATTGAAGCAACATGCTATAGAAATACTGCTCAGAGCTTTGTATGGATACAGGATGATGACTGCAGGATGAGGAAAACGGCCCATCTGGACTGAATGAAGTGATAAACACAGAGCAGCTTTATTTGCTTCTGGCACTGCCAAGGCTCCAGAGCCAACTGTCTGGCTTTCCATTGTTTTGACTCAATTCGACCTTGATCAAATCCCTCTCACTGTCACGCCTCTAGGAAACACACAAAGGATATAGGGAAAGGTATGAAGTTCAACAGCTCTTGGATTTTGAGTGTTTACTAACGCATAGGTGAAAAGCCCTGAAAATGTGCAGGCTGTTAAAAGCAGTTTGAACGTAATGATAACTTGGCATCGTTCAGTGAAATGGAGATATTCTCCTCCTAATGGTAATAAGGTGTTTTAATGCAGCTCTTTGGAATCAAAAAAAGATCAAAAACTGGTATATAATTGGCAAGAGTAAAACAAAAACAAAAACAAACCAAAAAACTAAAGCTTGGAACATCCCCAAATTACTCTGATCTTTAGCTAACCCTCATAAGATCAATGAGGTTGTTTACCTTGCCAGGTGAACGACTCAAAGACTCTCTGAGGAAGGAAAAAAACAGCACTCTCTGTAGCTCACATCAATTCCCAAGAGGTCAGTGGGAAGAGTGGGAAGTGAAAGTGTTTGTTAAGTATCAGTTCTCTCTGCAATGCCATTAATTCCTTCATCAGCAAGGAATAGCTGGCTGGAGTGATAGGCTTTAGATGAATCCTTCTTGTCTCCAAGGAATAGGAGAGCAACACCACAGACTGCTGCATGCTGTGTTTAGCTGAGGCTGGGACATTACCTGCAGGAGAGGGAGGTCCCTGACAAACCCAGTGCCTCTGGGTGGAGGACAGTGCAGGGGCTGTGAACGTGAAGGATTTCACAAGAACTAATACATATCGCAAAATTTCAAATAATGCCTCACTCAAAGCTGATGAAAAGCGGTGAAAAATTGTGCATTGATCTTCACAGGCGTTAGGTGAAATCCCCACACAAGGCGAGGGGCGGCTGGGGGAGAGTGTTGGTGAAATATGGCCCTGTTTCAGCAGCAGTGAGGGCCAGCCAGGATGTCTCCTCCAGCCCCACGGGCTCTGCGATGGGTCCCACGGCCCTGCGGCGTCTCGGCGGAGCCCTAAGTGGCCGTGGTACCCTTTCTGTAACATCCGCTCAGCAGCCCTTCAGTATCACCCCGTTACTAAGGGGCTCTGTCCCGTAATTAAGGGATGGCTGCACGGGGCATGCAGTCGGTCAATGGCTTTCCTAAACAGCCTGTCTCTCAGAAGAAGGCTACATAATGAACGAGTGTCAGCAGGTCATGAGTTAGAAACAGATTTTGTCTTGCTGGGAAAAGTTATGTTTACCAATCATTCATTAGGTGTCCCAGATGGATGCCGCCGGGCAGAAGGATGGGGAGGGAGATCACCACAGCACTACCCCGAGTGACCTAAAAGAGCTGAAATATTAGCAAATGGTTATTGCTTTTTTCCTCCTTTTGTTGCATATCTGACTGGGTACACTCCACTGAAAAATGCCATACTCTCCCTCATAAAAATTGTAATGATTTTTGCTGTGACTTTAACTTAGGCATGCTGCAGCTAGTACTTTTGGGATGGTCATTTAGATGACCCCAGTTGAACGGCGTCTGATTACCTTTCCTGCATGGTCAGCTGGGATATAAAACACACCCCATCCATGAGGAAAACTTTTCATTTGTTTTCCATCTCAACACTGGAGTTCCCTGTGATTTTAAAATGCTTTCACCTACTCACTTATATGGACATTTTTCAGCCCAGAGCAAACCACAACATTAAAAGGAGAGACCTCTCCAGAGCAATTAGAGCGGGGTTTGAGAACCATGGTGTTCATTTGCTGTGGGTTATGGGGGAGACAGTGCAAAGGAAACTTCCATAATATATGATTTACAAAAAAACCCCAATGCATTTGAATTTTTACAGAATTCAAGAACACATTTTATTAATCTGCAGAACATTACAGGGTTTTGTTCAGAAAAAAAATGTGACAATTGGGGACCATTGGAAAGCAACCCACTGTGTATGGTGCTGAGGTACAAGGTGGCAGCAACCAGGGGATATGTGGGCCAACATAGGAGTCCACCCAACCACTTCTGGGGGAGCTGTCTTTTCTTCCCCTCATTGTCTGTGATCATAAATAAGACCAGACCCCTTCTGTAAATCTGTTTATGCCTGTGGGTAGTCCCTTGCCCATCACAAGCGGGGAGGCTGGGCTAACGTGGGCAGAGCTCAGAGATAAGGCAGTGACCACAGTGGGAAGCAGGCCAGGTTTGCTCTGCTGGCTTGCAGAGGGAGGATGCCAGGCTGGTAAGACATCAGGTCCCCAACACCCTCACAAGCACAGGATGGGTTCTGCAAGGAGCTCTGGTGCCTTCCCTAAGGTCCTCATCCCAATAGCCACGGCAGGAGTCATTTGGCCACGCTGTAAGTCCAAGATCACCCAAAGTTCCTTTCACACCCAAAACAGAAGAAAAAGGCATTCCTAGGGTAAGGTGAAGTGGACATCTGAAATAGGCATAAATGCCCATTTCTCTTCATCAAGTACAAAGGCACTCTAAAGTTGTTACATCACATATATACATTTATATTTTACATGGCTAAAGTCAGGTGTACTTTGCTGCTATAATCTCCATTTTACAGATGGCAATTGGAGATTTATGACAATTGAGCATGCCATTGATTTTTGCCCAAGTAGCATGCACTATGGCACAGGGATTACCTGTGCTGGAATATAGTGATGATTGCAGGGATGTCACACTCATGCCAGCACCCACCGGTCTGCCAGGCTGTCGTTGGGCTCTAAGAAAATCCTCAGGAAGTAGCAAATTCAGTCTGCATGTCACCATAAAACATATTGGACCCAGATGAGCAGAGCTTTGCTAAGCCAGCCGTGTGTTTGGCTCTTCGTCCTCATCCCTCCGCACTGAGAGAGCAAGTGGAGGGCAGGGAAGAGAGTGGGGAATCAGCACTGAGATGGGAGGGGGAAAAGGACGCTCCGCAGGTTGTTATTGTTCTAGCAATTAGAGCTATAGGAATGCCCATTATTGCTAGGATGCTTACACAGAAGCTGTTTGTACTCCACAAACTCCCTAGGTACTCAGGGTGGATTTACCTAGTGCCAGGTAATTTGTAACCCTGTTGTCTGTGTATTTACTTTGGGCCATGCACACGGTAAATGGGAGTGAAAAATCTCAGGGATGGGGGGAGACGAAGGAGGAGGGATTCTTTGCCCTGATGAATTGAAGTGTTGTTTGAAAGAGGCAGACAGGATTCCCGATATTGCTTCGAGTTTGGAGGCTGGGAGGGGGGAAGGGAAAAGGACAAGTCCTTTAATGAGAAAGGGTTGAGGTTTTTTCCTTTTTTTTTTTTTTTTTTCCCCCCTAGCAATTTTAATTATCACTAAAACCTCCAGCCCATTCAGGCTCTTGAGAATACAGTTGGGCTCTCAGCTGAGGTCTGCATTTATTAAAGTCCCCCCGTTAGGCTGGGAATGCGGGCTGGTTTCTGTAGTGGTGTCACCGCCGGTGTTACGGGTCTCCTGGTTCTCACATTACGCACCACGGACTCCACCACTCCGCATTAGCGAGGCCCAATTAAACCAAGCAGTTGATTAAACAAGCCAATCAGGGTAATTAGTTTAATCAGATTCCCTTGGTAGCCAGCACTGAACTGCTTGTAAAAGGCAGTTAAAGAATGAAGTGCACCTACTTAAGCTCCTATTTTATTTTATTTTTTTTATGTCTGAGGTAATTAGAATTACCCATGGCGAGCCGAAAATCCAAAGGCCCAAATGGGGAGCGGGGAGGACGATTAATGAAGGCGATGATGTGTGAAGCAAACAGAAAAGAAGACAGGATGTGTGGTAAACAAATGGAGAGGAGGCAGCCCTCTGGGAAGGGGCACAATGCGCAGCCTCTCCGCCCGCTCAAAGGCTCTGTCTGAAGTGGCCGGAGACGCCAGGGCTCTGCGGCACGTCCATCCATCCTCTCTCCCCGGTGCCACCGCTGCCACCGAGCCTTGCACGGGGAGAAAAGGGAGGATTTTTGCAGCTGGGTGCTGGCCGGGCTGCCCCACCGCTGCTTCTTCTGCATCCTCTTTGGTGCAGGACCTGAGCGCTGCTCTGAGACAGGAGACAGCCCCACGGGGCAGCTCCCCACACCCTCTCCTCCTCCCGGGAAGGCTGGGCAGAGGGATGGGACACACAGCCACCTGACACTATGGGTCCACATTTCCGAGGCAGCCTTGCTGCTTTGACAAGTGCTACACCTCTCATTTTGACTGGCTAATTGTACCTGTCTGCCAGATATAATTCTGCAGGGAAAGCTGAAGCTGGACATTTTTCAGTGACTTTTGTCCCACTAAACAAAGCCCAGATTTTTGACTTTGTGTTCCTACTTGGGATAAAACTAGATAAAGCTCAGCTGCCCAGAATCACCAAGGAAAGGACTCAGGAGGTGGTGTTTTAGTTCTGCTACTGCCACAGACCCACTGTTTTTCCACAGCTGAAGAGGGTTCACAGAGAGGAGCAAAGCCTGAGGATAACACACAGTGATGCCACTCCAGAACATCCTCCTCCCACTCTAGCGGTGTGGGACATGGAACTTAGGGAGCTTTTTATTTAATGGTGATATGTTCTTTTTTAATAGTCCTCAGTGACCTCCCCCCCCCCCCATATCATATCTAAATGCTTTTTAAACTTGCTTCCTGCACCCACCATTTCTGCAGCAAAGGGTTCCTCAAATGAACCACAGTGGGGCAAGGAGCTGTCTCCTTTAGCTTATTCTGATCCGAGCAATTATTTACCTCTGTCCATCTTTGTCCATACTTCTGCTATATCTTTTTTGAGGTGGACAGACACAACATGCTTCCAGTATTCAAGATGTAGGTACTGTATGGATTTGTACAAATGAATGTCAAATTCAGAAAAATCAGTAGGAACATAACAGAAAGCATCATTAGTCATAATGATGCTTCCTGTTATGCTCCCACTGATTTTTCTGAATTGGATTATACTCTTGACCTCAGTAATCTATGGTAGAAATAAGTTTCACAAGTGAGCTCAGCAGAGGGGAAATGCTGACCCTCTGTTATTACTCTCAGAAACTCAGAACAAGGAGGATTCATACTGTCATTCAAGACCATGGATTATAAACAGTATGTCACCATAAGGCATCCAAACCTGTCCTTCTGTTTAAGCTCAGGTCATTGTGTTGCACTGTGCTAAATTAGCCCAAGCTGCCCCAAGTGAAAAATAAAAGAAAGAATATGACAATATATCCATAGCCTTGCTCCTTTCCTTGGTCTGCAGAAATCCCTGGGATCATCAATCTTGCTAACACTCTCCTAAATTGATACTTTTTTCAAAGCCCCATCCAATCTAATCTCATTCCTCTTGCAGCGCTACATATTTATAAAGATTTCGCATTATATTTAATGAGTGGCCAGAGCCTATCACCCCTGAAAGGTGATAGGAAAAGTTCTCTGAAATAGGCACTTTCTATTCTCCTAGCTCATTATTTTCTCACAAAATAATTTTCAGAACTATATGAAATACATTACCCAAAGATACTCTTGCAAAGCACTTACAGTAATTACTTTTACTCAGATGAGATAATTTCCCCAGAAGCTCTTACCTGTCAGGAGAGGAAAACAACCAGGTATCACCAGGCTGACTGTTTGAGTCTGAGAAAATTGAATAATTAAATATTCCAGTCTTTTTCTATCATGTAAATGTTTTGGCTTTGTGCACTCTTCTTAAAAACCTTTGTCTCTTTTTGCCCTACTGGTTACTGCCAGGAGAGAAGTGCTTGTAAAGGCTTCATCCAAGGCTTCCAAGAAGGAAAAATGAACCGGACCTGGCATAACCAAACAAATCTATCTCACACCTTATGCCTATTTGTCTCAGAGAGATAAATTGTGTCCATGCTTCTCACAAAGGACAGCAGTCAGTCCTTGTTCCTGAGACCAAGCAGCATGGGCAGTCCACCAGTGTTGTTTTTATGGCATGGAACATAAATGGCATCAGTGGTGAATACACAGCAGAGCATCAGGGAACATTTAAAGACACAAAACCTCCTGAGGTAGGTTTGAGATAGGATTGTAGGACTGTGAATCACAAAGGGAGCTAAATCTGAGACATCACATCAGTTCCTGGAGAGAGCCATTTCCAGAACTGTGCCTTGGTTTGATTTCAGAGAGTAGGAGCAGTCCAAACCAGCCAGGGAGCAAGCTGACAGCAAGGCAAGGCCTCATGGACATCTGTTTATCAGTGTAGATGCACTCAGACAAAATGTTCAAAGCACAGGATAAAATGTAGATAATGTCGGGAGATGTAAGAAGGGGTCACAGGGGAAAGACAAATGGTTTTTTCCACTGAACTCAATTTACTCTGACCAAGTAGATCTCATCCCTGGATCTCTGGATGCATCTAAAGGTTGTTAATTTTTTTAATGAGCTGGGAAAGTAGAGAGCACCAGTAACACCATGAAAACAGATGACTTCATTAAGAGTTGGCTGAGTCAATGTTTTTTTTCCCCCCAGGAGGCCAATAGATTTCATTAGGAAGCAGGAAATGGCTTAGAGAGCAGCTACGAGCTTTTCATTCCTGGTGGAGGTGGAAAGGACCCAGAATGAGTGGTGGAGATGGGGACACAACCACGAAGACCGTAAGACATGGCTGGGAGAGAGGATCACAGGCTGTCACAGCTGACTGAGCTCAGACAAAGACAAAGTGCCCACGGCCTCGGGCTCACCATCTGAATTATGGAAGTGGGCAGATCTGATGGGAGGAATATCCTGGTAAAGCAGGTCCACAAGCTGGAGTTCCTATAGAGAGGCCTTGCATACTCCCCTTTACTAGACAGTTTAAGGTATTTTGCATGTATCTTTCAACATGTAGGTGGTATTTGAGTGAAATTTTTTGGATTGACCTATGAAACTCCTAAGTGCTTGCACGTGTTTGGTGCTGGGGTTTTCCCTCTGGTGGTTATAGAAAGAGTGTCCAGAAAAGCCCTGAAATTCGAATCCAAGTCCTCATTCCTTAAATTGTCTCAGTCTAGGTTTTGGTTCTGTGTTTGAAATAAAATTTAAGTCTCCCAGCTCTCTCTTTGAAAGCACATGCAAAATGCTCTGTCCCTGAACAATGACAAGGGATGGGGAACATCTGCACGGGAATGGCCGTAGCAGGCGCGCTGTACAGTACTGTGTGAGCCTGACAAATTCCCATTAATCCCAGCCCTGCGCGGGGTTTTACCCACACATAGACAACCCGCCTGTGCGACACCGCCAGCACCGCTCTCCTGACCTCCTCCTTGTAACCCACAATGTAGACGAGATATCTGTGATGCTGAGAGAATGAAACGCTTCAGTTTTACATGAAAAAGGGGTATTCAGGCTTCTAGACCCAGGAGTACAAATTATTAATCACTCCTCACAAGGAATCCGCAGATGGATGTTTAGTACTATTCACCACGACATAACTGCAAATCAATTAGTTCATTTTGTCCTACCCTGAGGCTGTCTGGCAGACAATAGCAATGTCTTGTGCAAACGTTTTTATAAAGAAGACACAGGGGGAAGGAACCACAAAGGCCATTGGTTCTAACGAGCAATTAGGAAAGTGTGCAAGGCTCGCTTTCTTTTTTTTCCTTCTTCCCCCTTTCTTTCTTCAATTCATTCCGAGGCTCTAATTCTGAAAATGATGCTTTTCTTCCCCACTTCCTGTTTGTCAAATGAAGTGCTAATCAGCGGCTTACAGCTCTCTAGCCAGCAAGGGGAGGATGAGGTAAGAAGGAGTTGGGAAAAGTGGAGAGCCGGGGAACAATGTGGGGGAAACAATGCTCACTTATGCTCCTCTGGGCAATCAGGACTGCATGCAACTCCCAGGAAAAATAACCTGCCCTAAAACACTTGATGGTGATGCTCAGCGGAAGGAAGCCCCTTGCTCCAGGGAAGGTGGTGAGTGCTACCCAAGTGAGTCTGGTCCCCCACCAAACATGCCTGAAGTGCCTTCCCTTGCTCCCTGAAGGGAAAGGGAGAAACTCAACTCCCGACTGGGGTGATCCCATCTGCCCTTTGGAGGGGATGGATACCCTTCCAGCACTGACAGCGAGGCCAGGGCTAGGACTTCCAGCACAGACACCTTGTTGCGTGTTTAAAATTAGGAGCAGTGGAGCTGGGCTTGGCCAATCTACCTCCACCCGCAGCTTTACTTGGGAAGAGCTCAGTGAGAAGGGCCCCAAAGTGCGTCCATTGAGGACAGGTCTTGCTCACGTGCTGCAAGCAGCCCCTGCCTCTTTATCGAAGACAAATGCAGAGCAAATAGAATACAACTCCATGGACGTGCTTTTAAACTTCAGGATGATTGGATCCACCACAGAATTAAAGGTAGGATTTCTTCAGGAGAGATGACCCACTTGAAGTCTTTCCCAAGAGAGCAGCCTTTAGAATTCCTTTCCTTTTGTCTGTAAGTTCCCTCTCTGCTTGCAAAGTGCTCCCAATAGCAGAGAGCAATCTTTGCCTCTGAGGACAAACCTCCCCAGCTGCCTGTGCCCTTGTTTCTCTGCTCTCCTACATTTCATCTGCCTGTGCCCTGAATTTCAGGAATTGTGGGGGTCCGTGGCAGCTTACAGCACCTAAACAATTGGGGTGAACCTTGAGTGGGACACTATTTCAATATAAATCTCTGGAATAGTGGCTGGGCATTAGTGATAGACCCTGGGTGCCAGGGCCTGGCTGTGAAGGGGATGCAATGAGATATTCACAAGCACTGCATCATATAATGACAAACATTACTGCCAATCATATTTTTCTTCTTGCTTTCCATTGCTTTCCATTCATTTGGGGGATGAGTGGGATTTTCTGTACACAACCAGTTAAGCCCATGCAAATAGTATTTGCATGAAGTTTGAGCAATATATGCAGCCATCTGGAAAGTCTGTTTGAGTCCAATCCCCACTGGCATCACCTTGCTCTGGAGGTGTACGTGCTCTTCATGTGGCTGTCTAGTTAGCAGGTCTGGTTATTTGAGTTGTGCTTTCTGGACGGGCTTCTTAGTACTACCTCTGCTTTTTCTCCTCCTTTTTTTGCTTGCTACTGCTTGAACTTTGCTGCTTGTCAAGTGGCTGCCTGGTGGCTTGTAGCAAATTTGAAGGAAACTTCAATGTCACTCCTCTTGCGGAAATGCCTCCCCTGCAAAATCTGCTACCTCTCATCAGTGAAAAGGCAGGTACCAAACTGTGCATCGGTGAGTCCAGGGCTCAGATGGCTGAAACAGATGAACTAGGTGGAATTTGCTCTTTTCATGTGATACCCTGTCAGTCTGCAAGGCTGTTTATTATTATTATTTCCTCAGGGGACACAATTTACAGCACCTGTCTTTTTGGCTCCTACTGTGTGAGTCGCATTTCTTAAAGCATTTATTCTTGTAATCTCTGTGTTGGATAAGGACATTCTATTTTGCCATTTTACTAGAAGAAGAACTGTGAGAAAAGCTTTCAATAACTGTTATGAGTGCATCTGGGCAAAATTTTCTCCGCAAATATTTTGTTTGCCAAAAATGCATTTCTGATCACTGAAGCTCTCTGTGCACTTTAAGTCTCTTGGAGTAGAGGTGAATAATGTTTTGAGCCAAAAAGAAAAAAAATCACAAAACCAAAGAAAGGAATATTTCTGAGAAGAGTGACCTTCTTGGAAATTATAGATAATTTTGAAAGGGTCAACTAACCTTATCTAATAAAAAATAGGGGAAAAAAAAAGACAGACAGTGTTAGGAATTTTATCACCTTTGAGCTAAGTTAATAGAAGTACCTGGTGCCAGAAGGAATGGTCGTGTTCACCTGGGCTTGCTAAATCTCGTTGCTTCCCTTGCCTGATGCCAGCGCATGTTTCACCCCAGTGTGCACCCTAACCCTCAAAAATACTCATGCTACCAAAGCCTCACCACCAGTAGCTGGTTTGGGGCAGGTGGGAACAAGTAGTGAGGGTTAGACTGGAGTGGAGCCAACCCTCTTGGTGGCATCTTGCAGCTGAAGATACCTTTGCCTCCTCCTTTTTCATTTTTACATATCTGAAGACTGTAAAAATCTGTATGAAAAAACCTCACCTAAATCACTTTTGAAATTGTTCATTAGTGAACCTGTAGGCCTGTAGGACTTCCAATTCTCTGTCCCCTGACTCATGAGTACTCGGAAATGTTTCAGCATTTTGTTCAAAGTAGCCAGATGACCTATGGCACAGCAAGATCTTAAACAATGAACTTCTAAATCTTGGATTTGCCCCTAAACCACTGATCATGGCTAGTTTGGCAGAGTGCTTGGCACTCTGGGCCTCAGAGGTCTGGGAATTACAGAAGAACAGTGTTCCTGAGCATCCCAGGGAGCCAGCCTGACAGGGTCCAGCAGGGATGTCTGAGGCAGGAGGATCTCTGGTCCCAGCTAGACTTGCTCAGGCCTTCCCCAAACTGAGAATTGTTGCAGGGTTGAGCATATAAAAGTAATTTTGTCATGTGGGGAATTTCAGAGGTCTTGATTTTCATCCTGCATCTGAATTTAAAAGCTGAATGAATCCAATTTCCCCCTCAGCTCAAATAAACAAATTACAACCAAAGAAGGAAGGGAAACACTACAAGAAAAGGAAAAGACGTAGAAAAAGAATGGGGAATCAAATAAATGAGGCTTTCTCTGATCCCCTGTAACCATGACCCAGGCCCATCCAGGAGTCCTTCTCCATCCAATGATCCTTCTTGGAGAATTGTTCCAGAGACCACTTTTATTTGGCAGGACCAGAACTGGGTGTCCCTGGGGGAGTGTGCATGGTCTCTCCTTTCCTTTGGAAGGAGTCCATGGCATCCCTACATCCTTGAGGTTCCACATCTCAGTGGACATCTACAAGACTTCCCGTCCTCCTGGATGTGGCCAAAGGCCGGGGCTTGTTCTCTCCCCTGTGGGAGAAGGAGGCAGGGAGGTGTGAAGGAGCTCTGCCAGCATCACTGGGAATGGCCATCACCCCTTTTACCACCTCTGACACCCCTGCCCCTCCCGCTTGCCTCCAGCAACCTGCTCCCTCTCTGGCCAGGCTTGTTTCTCCGGGAGTCCCCCAGCTGGCGAATGGCTGGCATTCAGGCACAGTCAGTGTTAGTTAATCGGCACGTTTAATACATTAGCATGCACATATTTATCTGCATCCACTGAGCTTTGTAAGCTGTGACTCTTGCAGCTTGGGCTGGAAAATTAGTTTCCCAGCTGCGGAGGGTCGCTGTTCATTTATTTACAGTCCTTGGAGACCTCGCTGAATGCAATGGCACAAAACAAAATGAGGCCTCTAATCCAAAAGCCAGGAAGCTTAAGCACCTGTAGAAACAGTTTTGCATTCCAAGGGGCAAATTATCTCTAATCTTGTTAAATGACTGCACTGTGAAACAATCGCAAAATGCTTTTCTTCGATGGCCCATAACCAAACACGAGGGGTCCATTACTGCTCCGTGTGAGGGAGAGCAGTAATCCTGCAGGAGGACACAGCTGATCGCTGAACAAGGGCTGCACTCAAAAGTGAAGAAGAAACGAAATAAAGCTAGAACTGTTTGAGAACGGATGCTTCCAATTTTCTAAATTACAATAGCAACTTGTTGCCGAGCAATTACAGTGTTTCATCTGTTTTTTCCTGCTTTGCCCCCCACCTCATTTGTTTTTCTTCAGCAGATGCTGTTTCTGAACTTTGTCATTCACGTCCCTTTCCCCACCCCCTGTAATTTACAATTGATAATGAGTCACCATCCAGACACTGCTACCAAAAAAAAAAAAAGGAAAAGTGAGATGCCTCTGTGCTTGTTCTCACTGACCCTGCAGAAGCAACCTTTGCCGATCATTTTAAATTGCTGCTTTTTTAAGCAAGCTTCTTGGGTTTTTTTTTTCCTCACTACACAGGACAGATGCTGCATGTAACTTTGATAAATTAGCAATAAGTATTCGTTGCACCAATAAAAAAGAGAATGAAACAATAGTAATTATGCTCTATGAAACTCTAATGGTAATTAAAGCCTGCAAATGTACAAATTAAAATAAGTGCTTAATTCAAGCAGGGCTTGCAGGAGCACTGGAGCCAGGCTCCCTGTGAGTATGCTGCTTTCTGTGGGGATGGATATGTTTTTTGTGATGGGGAAGGCAGCATGGACAGCTCATCACTGCTTGAGAAAATTCAGACCTGGAGAGAGTGCACTGGCACGTACCCAGGCCTGGATGGGGGGAATGGCACTGGGAATGCCCTGCCAGGGTACACCCAAGCCCAGCATCCCACCAGCAGGGCCCAGCCAGTACAAGCTCAGCTGTGGCTTAGCACTGGAACCAGAAAATCTGATTTCAGAATCCAGTTTTCCCTTAATGAAACAGACCCATTGACCACCTGGTGTGGTAAAGATAGGGGACAGGGTTGGGGGTGGGAAAGTTATGGGCTACAGGTCTCCCTCTGGACTTTCCCACCTAACTGGATAGATGGCAAGCCTTGGGAGATGATGGCATCATCTTCTGCTTTTCTGTACTCATCAGCATCCTTTTAGGGGAGTGTCCACACCTTGGAAACATGTAGGAAGTCATTCTATGACTCGCTGCTTCCCGGGAGAAAAGGTACCCCAGGTCAGCAGTACCTCATTTCTGGATGGGGTCACACTGCCTGGAAGAATAAAGCAGTGATGATCACTCCCCACTAAAGCTGCATTGGAGAGTTATTCCTGTTCTGAACAATCCATCCTCTTTCTCCCCTGTCCCCACACTGAGCACCATCTCAGAACTCACGTTGGTGGTACAGACGTCACCTTGGGCAGGGTGCACAGGGAGCTCTCCAAGTACAGGTAAACGTGACTTCTACAGCTCTTCAGCTCCACCTGCTCATATAAACTGAAGATCTGCTCCTTTTTCCAGCTGCTAAAATATCTGAACTCAAGGACACGTTTCTCTTGCCTTTGAGTCATTGGTTTTCCAGTGCTCCTGAAGTGCTGGAACACTGGGAGGAGTTTCTGAGAAGAAATGAGGAGATAAATGGGGCTAATGGTGTTCATGTCTCTTGGAACTGGCTCTCCTCAGCTGGTGGAAATTAAATCAATGAAGTTTCATTGATCTGCATCAACTGGGGGTTGAATCTGAGAGCAGCCAGGCTTTACACACTGTAAAGTGTTAACCTCCAAATTACTGATGAGTGGGTTACATGGAGGGGATCAGGCCTTCTTGGCCAGTTGGTGAATGTGAGAGGCACCAACAAGGTGAGGGCACAAAGCAGGGAAGCTGGGCAGAGGAGGGTACCAGGAAAGGAAGTGATAACCTCCAGCACATCTGTTACACACATCTTTACCTCACTTTTGTTTTTCAAGCAGGCTGAATTTACACACACCTACCCCACACAATGACTGTGTTTTAAGCCCATCCTTGCTTTAAATGGAATATTGAGGTAGGTTTTAAGCCTATACAACCCCAGAGCCTCCAGTTAGCTCTTGGATACCTTATCTTCAGCTCTGGGACTCTGCTTTTATGCAAGATTGAGATTTTTATGCAGAATTCAAGAATGGAATAAATCATCTTTACAGGCATATCTAGGGCAGACAACAGTCTGCTATATCCAGACTTCTGCCCCTCCACAGCCTCCCAGAGCCTTCAGACTGGCCCTGTGTCTACTTCTGCTTTTTCCTCTGCTTTTCTGTCTCTTTTCATGTTATTCTCCATTTTCTTAAAGGACCTGAGAGCTAATAGATCACTTCAAAATGAATGCAATTGCTTCCCAGCAGTGAGATGCTGTGTTTCCTCTACATCAAATCTATGCAATGTTCCACTAGATAAACAGCACCAAATGTCATTTGAGAATCACATCCTGCTTTCATTCTCTCCCCTCCTCACATTTGAGGCTCAAGCTTTGTGTGCGAGTGATTCACTTTCCCACTGAATGCAGAGTGAAAGCCCATTTTCAGCACTCTCCCAACACCCATGCACAACCAGCTATTCATTTCCAATGATCATTTGTATTTCTTTTGGAAGACCTTAAACACCACAGGGAATAAAAGGAAAACCATTCAAGTGAAAATAAGATCGGTGAAGACAATACACTGCCCTGCTGTCAGTGCTTAGCTGAAGATGAATACATATTAACACCTTTTTTGCCTGGTTTTGTAACATAGCTGGGATTTATGTGTGCCGTGTGTATTTACTCATTTTCCTAAATAACTGTTCAGCTACATAGTCACTTTCAGCTAAGTTTTCAAGGATCTCAGGGATATTAAGCACCCACAAGTTTTTGACAAACAGATGCTTGAGGAGAAGAAAGAGACAGCATTGACAGAACACGCAGCATGCGTAGAGCCCTTATTAAACACTGCAGAAGCTCTGCACAGTAACTCAGCCTGCAGATACCAAATCCAGACCCCAGGGTCAGGCTACCTAGAGACCAGATCTCCACTGTCCAGAGTAAACTTTTCTCATAACACCATACTGTGGCTCCAGCCTGAGGTGTGTGTAGCATGTTACTTTGCTGCTCAAGAGACATGGATGAAACCAGAATTTAATTTCAAAAGCCACAGTGTAATCCCTGGTTCCCTCATGACCAGAAGGAGGAAATTACTTTGGCCAGTTAACTCCCATATTGCCAGAAGTGTTCAGAGGAGAGTGGGAACTACAGTGTGGATTTAGAAGCTAAAGCAGGTCCCCAAAGGATGTGAGGGGTAATCAAGGATAATTATGCCCACTGAGGAGAGATGTACAAAGTAAGTCTTGGATGAGCCTTTCAGCCTTTGGAAAGGGTAGATAAAGTCATTATGTGGAGGTCAGCAAGTGCCTCAAATATTCATCAAGAAGGATGATTTTGAGACAGTTGATTATGGGGAATTACTAAGGAAAAGGATATTCAGTGGATTGCTCTCACCTTGGTAGAGAGAGTGGTATTGTAGGATTAAAATTAGCAGGTATGAAGACCTCATGAGAAATGAGGGAGTGAGGTTGGGAGATATCTATGAAATTCTTACACCTGGATTCAGCACAGAGGAAGAGGAGATTCAGTGCATAATGGAAAAACAGTATGTGCTGGGATGTGGGACAGTAAAATGAATGTGGAAAGGAAAAATTATTGCTCCAGGAAATAATCACATAGATAATTTGATAATAAAAAGATTTTGTCTGATGCAGGTGGGAAAATTACATTGGCCAGTAAAAGCATTGAAATACTTTTCTATTGATTAAAGTGGCATTAGAAATATAATGGAGGGATTTAACTACCAAACAGGATGTAACACTGGGTGTTATAAGGGTAATAGCAGTGTCTTGGAATGGCATTGGTTTTGGAATGCAGGTAATGAGGGATAGGTTTTGGTCAGGAGAGGCAGAAGCAAAGACTAGAGGGAGAAGTAATGCTGTACAGTGATGGTAGGAGAGACTGCAGGACACAAGAACTGCAGGGGCAGAGCAAAACACATTTGGGTCCAAGTGATATAGGGTAAGATGGCTAAAGACATTGAGACTGAGTCATTCCAGGAATTTCCTATAGGTTCCCAGGCTGGACTGTAAGCTAAGCTTACTTTCCCTTATGAAGGGAGAGAGAGAGAGGGGAAGAGTCAGAGAGAGAGATCGAGATCAATATGTATAGAAGCGAGAATTGTATCATTATGGAAGCTTGAATTCTGCACGTATGCACTGGAAAATAAATGCTATCAAGAAAGGCCCTGGGTGTAGGCTGACTCATTCAATCACTCAGTTATGCAACAAATACAAGATGATGAGATTTTTGGTTTGATTTTGTAGATGGTAAGATCTCTTGAGGACACGACGACTTTGGATCTGTGGTCATGAGATGAATCCATGTAAATATAATGGAAGTGTTAAAAGAGGGATCTGCAACTTAGGTCTGAAGGGGCAAGTTTGTTGAAGAGCTCTAGGACTATTGTATGCAGGATACTTTACAGGCAAGGGTGAAAAAACCCCTTTGCTCTTGTATCTTGCTCAGGAGAGGGACCAATATTGCAGAGGAAGGCTCCAGACTGAATCAAGTGCAAGATCCACTTCAAACAGGACATTTGGACTGGGCAGAAGAAAAGGTTACAAGGGCTAAAAACCATATCTGACCAGCAAAATAAGCCACATCTTAAAGGTCAGAAAGCATAGAGAGCTTGTGAGAATTGCCAACTGTCAAGCTGAGCTGAACCTTGCAGAGGAAATTAAAATCAAAACCAGAAGTTTTCAGCTGGAGGAGGAATAGGAGAGAAAGAACACAGAGATCAAGAGTATGGCACCAAAACTGGATAAATGCTTTGCCTCAGGATGCAGCTCTGTGAGATAGGGTGAGATGGTTTAAAAGATTACTCATCTGTGCCAGCAAGCAGAGGCTTTGCTGTGCTTTCCCATCTCCCCACCACCGTGACGAAGCCTCACCCCATGTCTTGTGCCAACTCCTTAACCCATTAGTAAACCACCCCAGAAAAGCGTGTGGCTAGAGTTTTTCTGCTGTTTTAGCAAGTTGAATCAGCTCAGAAAACTGATCCACAACTACCCAGGTTGGTGCCAGGGATGAGTGAGGCCATGGGGAGGTGAAGGAGGAGAGAGGCCTGTGCAATGTTAGACTGGCTCAGCTGCCTGTGACAGCACCACTTTCCTTTTAGTTATGGATGTGGGTGAATTTGCAAATGAAAGGAAATGAGGATGAGGCTGTAAGAATGGGAATGACCACATAGGAGGAGGAATGGAGACTTGGGGACAGATAGACTCTGTCCCCAAATTCTGGAAGGAGAAGGGTGTGAATTGGCTAGCTCATTAGCAATGATGCATTCATTCAGTCATGGGTAGTTCATGTAACTGGTAAATAGGATCTGGGGCCCATGGCTAAATAAGAAAAGCAGGAAGAGAATGAGATATTTTGGGCAACTACAGAGCCATTAATTTGGCCTCAAAGTTATACAAGGTTGTATAATAATTTTTTTGAGAAAAAAAACCTGACAACATGGAAATTAATAGAAAATGGGATAAAAGGCAATCAGTTTATCACAAGTATATTGTATCCTTTTCACCTACTGTGTGAGCTGATCCTCTTTATTCAGTCCTAACACAGAAGCCAGGAATTGGCTCGTTTTCTTCCGTCAGGATTGTTTTATTCATTGGCCATTCACCAAAAATAAAAAAAAAATCCTATTTCAATGGCCTTGGGAAATGGATGTTCAGCAACATTCACTGTAGCTCACTGGGTTTCTAAGGGCCTTACAAGCAGTGGGTACAACAAAGTGATATATCTTGGTGGTATGGTTGTGCTCATGGGTGCTGTCAGTACACCCTGCTCTTGCAGAGCAAAAATCCCATCCCATCACTGCTGTGGCTTTCAAAACATCCTTCAAAATAGAGCAGAGCCCTCCAAACAACATCTATAATTACATGTTCTTCCCCGGGCTCCCCTCGGTTCTTTATTACTATTTTTGAAGGATTTTGCTCAGAAAGGTCTTTATACTCTGCAGGCACTGCTGAATTGGAATGGGAAGCAGGGTTTCTTCTCATTGTAAGGTAGGCAGGGCTGCCTTCCAGTTTCCCAGCTGCAGAGATTTATAGCCACTACCAGATTCACTAGGTGGCCAAGGTTTTATAACCCAATTGAACAGAATAAAACCATTTAGACTGAAGGCAATTTGATGCAGGACTCAATGACTTTCAGGAACTTGATGTATTGCTGTGATCATGCAAGTTACAAATTATATATATATGTATATATTTGACAAATCACTTTCAAAAACAATTTAATTATTTGGAATGATTTAATCAGGGTTGACAGGCCTGCAAAGCATCTCTGGGAATGAAGCAGAAAACCTTGAAGTGTATGGAAGATTTTCAATCTGTGTTAAATCCTGTTCCAAAGAGAGGAGTTTGGTATCCTTCCCAAGGCTTCAAACTCCCTTGAATACCAATTCCCTTGGAGTATCTCCTGGGTTAGGCTCATACTGGCCTGTCTGAGGCTCTGTACAGCAAAGTGAAAGTGGCATATCAAAATAGACATCTACCTTTGACACCCTTGGCCAAACATTAGGGAGACCAGTGTCTTCAGGACTGGTGGCTATCCCAGCAGCACTCACAAGACTTGAACTTCCAGGGATTTCCCAGATTTTTTTGTTGCTGCTGCGCCATCTCCCTGCCACTGTTTGATGGACTTTTTGGAAATAATGGACTTCAGGCTCTGATCCCCTTGTATTTCAGAAGCCCAGGTGTCTGGTTGTATTAAACATTTAAGGTTGCAATTCTCCTGTGAATCAGACTCCAAAGAAGGCTTGCAGAATGCTCTCAGTGCAATCAAAAGTATAATGCATTCACAAACCAAAAATGAACTAAAGAGACTCTCCTGAGTTAAGTTTAAGCAATCTGGGCTTAAGCACATTTCCAAGGTCTGCTTTCCAGGCAGTTTTACCATGGGAATGGGTACCAGTCCTGCTGCCCTCATAGGATGGACATTTCCAGGGTGTGCTATGAGCCTCTGTCCCACCAAACTGTTCTGAGCACTGTCTCTGCATTGGCAGGAGGAAAATACGTGTCCTTTTGCTACAGGAATGGAGATATTTGGAGTGGCTGTGAATGTTCATTGTAGTGGTACGAACTCTGAGTCCCCAACAAGTTTGCTACAGCAAAGTCATTTGGTAAGAGGGGAAAGAGATGAGTCTGGTGTCTGAGAGCAATCGAACAGAAATGAAAATTGGTGATTAAAAGCTATGAATGACAAGGAAATAATCTCAACAGGAACCTTATCTCCAAGACTGGGATGTCTTTCAGCATAAAACCGGCTGCTAATGAATTCTCTCCATACAACCAAGCGCCTTGGCTGCTCCCACCCAGGCTCCTGCAGCTCACGCTTCCCCACAGTTTTCCTTTGCTTTATTGCTTTCAGATGCTGCTTGGTATGAGCTCCTCTGGGAGCTGTGTCATTGCCACCAGCACGGGGGAGTGTGGCTCCGTCTGAGCGGGCTGCGAGGCGTCAGCCCAGCCTCTCCGGGGGCCGTCTGACACCGCGGCAGAGCTGCCTGGCTGCAGCCACATAATCAAAACCCTTCGGTGCTGCTCAGCAAGAGCAAGCCCCGACCGCTCTGGCTGCATTCTCGTGTACCAAGACACACTCAGGCATCAGGAGGGGAGGCTGCTAATGAAGGAACTGGTGGGACTGACACCTACCAGGAGAGTCCTTGCTGTTGTCCACACCGTTCCCGTTGCGCCTTTTAGATCCATCCCTTTGATTTAGTGGCCCAAGTTAGCTAAAACTCTGCATATCTTTTCCTTCTGGTTTGAAGCACTCCTCCACATTCATTCTGCTCTTGCCCACGATCCTCAGATATCTTTCCAGGGAAAACAATCCTGGGTTTATTTACAGCACGTCATTATTTATTTTAGCAACCCTTTTGGGGAGAAGGCAAAGGGAGGTCTGAGCTCTCCAACGAGGACCTCAGAATGAGTTCTGTGCTTTCAAGGTAGGGGCATTTTACTTGAAGGGTTTAAAGGGGAAGAAGAATGTGAACCCAGGTTGGGAGCCTATTTTTCTCGATACTCTCCATGTGATGTGTTTTTATAGTGCAAAATGCAGGAACACCCCAAAAGGAAGTGCGAGCAAACTCCTTAATAATGTTCCTGCTTTGAAGGCAAACCCAGGTGAATACTTATTTATTTGTTTATTTTGTTCTCCAGAACTGACTTATGTTGTTTATTTTATTTTCAAATTCCCCTACACATGCACGTGCACTCCAGGTTTTTTCTACCTTAGCTGAAAAGTGCCAATGAATTAAAATGAGGCATTTTGATGCCCCAGGAGATCCCATGGGAAGAGTTTTCTACTGAGCAATTTAAGGCTCATGTAGAGTGAAATAAGGAAGGAGAGCGGAAAAAGTTTGCTACCTGTTCCTGTTTCCTCCTCCCCACTTCTTTTCATTTGCAGTTATCTGTAGACAAAATTCCGTGGATGGTTGTCTCTGTCCCCAGATAGCTTTTAAAGTGGCAGGATGCTGAAACCATGGAGACAAATGCAGGCACTGGTGAAAACTAATACTTGAAAGTTCAGTAGAAGCCACGTCACTTGGTTATCAATATTTCTTCTCCTTTCACCCTAGAAATTATTTCTCTGTTCTTCATCACAGCAGTGCTTAGAAGCCTCAGCTGTGCTACAGGCTGGTGATTTCAGCCAAGGGTTTTCAATGTGAGCTGCTCTCAAAAGGACCTGTGAAAATTTAAGTCTGTGGTCAGGAGACACAAATCTTGGATACTGGAGTCTGCACCTCTGTAAGAAAATGCTCGACTACTTGATTACCTCTGTAGCAAGGTGTGACCTCACAAGGTCATCTGCACTAAAACTGGGCATTGACATCCCCTAGCTATACTGCACTTGTGATATTTGCAATTTCTGACCTTCTCTAAGAGGCCATTCCTGTCCTGAGGAATTTTACCTCATCGACCCAAGAGCATCAAACACGAAGTGGTTTCTGGATGCACCCTCTCAATTCCCACTACAATAAGTTTATTGCTTATGACAGGAGGGTTAAGGCTAAACAAGCAGCCTGATTGATTTCTGCCCAAGAGAAGGCTGAGTTTCAAGAATGCTGTTTGCACAAAGGGCTGATTCTGATCTACCATCAGGGTAATTTTCATTTATACCAATATAAGACAGATCCAAAAGAAGCCTTTGGCTTGCAAAGTATTCTAGGGCTATTTGGGGAGAAGCAGCTTTGTAAAAACACAGATACAAAGAGAACTTTCATGGTTCTTGATGCAAAAGAAAAGCATGGGAAGATGTGCCTTTGATGCTGATCCTCTGTAGTGTCTAACACTGACAGTAAGGTACAGACTGGACCTTCCCTGCCAACATTTCCGCATGCCCTGGCTAGACCTGAACTATTGACAGTCGTGGGGCTCCTTCTGGGCTGGTGGAACTGCCCAAAGTTTGGACCAGCAGAGATTCTGGTCAGTCTTGGTTTTGCTGGTATAATCTCAGTCTTTACCTCCCAGTTTTGCTTTGTCTGTGAATGACTCAAGATGTAGTTTAAAGTGCAGTTTTTAGCCACTTAGCTGAGCTGACCCCTGTGGTGACTGAGCTTCCCAGTGTACAAAAACTTTATAAAGAAGATGAATGGAAGAGCAGGAGTGGGGAAGAAAATGAAAGGTTAACTCTTTCTCCCAGTCCACTGGCCACTGGACTTCATACACATGATGGTAGTCACTGTAGCCTGTGCAGTCATTCTGGAGTGAGTTTTTCTGGACTCATTTTGTTTTGTTTTGTTTTTTAACTCATTGCTAAAAAGATCTTAGTCCCTGTCCTGCCTGCTAACCAACATACTCTATCAAAGGTGAAAGGGAGATTTGAATTTGCCCATGGTTTTGTGGGAGAAAACCTCTAGGAGAGCAATAACAAAATTTTCAAGATAATGAATATGAGTTGAGGATACACAATGCTTTTGGAAAAGCCAGACTGAAACCTGAAAATTGATGAGAACTTTTAAGAATGGACAAAACTCCAGGAAGATTTATGACTTCTAAAGGCATAATCCCACATCACTTCCACAAGGTAACTAGACTTATTAGTACTTGTCTCAGAATTGTTGTGGAATGTGCAGCAACAGAAGCCTTTAAGAATTGATTTGATGAAAAAATATTAGGCCAATTTTACATAGGATTGATCCTTTCCTGGTGATGGACTATATGAGCTCATGATTTCCCTTACAAACACAATTGCAGAAATCCTATCATATCCAAAGTATTAAAGTCTACCTAAAATATGTATTTTTTGAAGTAAAAAGACAGAATCCAGAAACTGCTGAAGTTAATAGACAAATAGTTCATAGTTCATAGTAATGAACATAGGAAATCACCTTAAGAAAATTGCAGTCACAGGGCCAGAACTATAGTGAACAGAAATTTATATATCTCCCTCCACTTCTATGAAATGCATTTATATCAGAATCTGATTTATTTTCTGTTTCTAGCCTGACTGAAGAGCCTGTTAATCAGCATCTCTGTCATGCAAAATCCATTTATTTTAACACTGTACTCTTGGAATGAGAATGGAAAACAGAAGACTAAAATTAGAGAGGAAAGCTTAACTCCATATTTAATAAAGGTCCCAATCTAGCATAGTCTTCTTGATTTTAATAACAAATCTAACAACCACAGACTAAGCCTAAATTACCAGGTTCTGATGCTTTCATTAAAGAGACATTACTCCACAGACTCCCTCTGGAATCTGTGGGGACGCCTGGAGAAATGCAAGGCATGACCCAGTGGAAGTACAGCATCAAGATTTTATCTCTTTAAAAATGTCTTTAGAGTCACTTTTCTAATGCATCCCTTTAGAAATTGGCTATATTCTTCCCAGAAACGTAGTACTCTCTTCCCCTGAAAACTGCAGTAACCAATGATGTTGATTTTGCATTCTTCTCTCTATTCCAGCATATCAGGAGGCACTTAAAAGATTTCTGAATGCCTCAGAACTAAATTACAGATAGGAGCAACAAAGTCACAGAACTGAGCAATCCAGCACTTAATGCAGATTCTATATGGAGTCACAGGAGGCTGCAGCCAGAAGGAGAAGAACAAAGAGGATTTCCTTCTCTTCATGCACCCAGGATCACCACTGGGCTCTGAAAAAGTTTCACTGGAAATCCTGGAAACACAAGCAGGACCCTTATTTTCAAAGCTTAATCCAAATGTAGATGGAAATTTGTGGAGCAGCATCCTTTATTCCCTCTGGGCCAACAGATAAATTGTAGCTTAGGTTGCACCTTCTTTCAGTGCAATTTCTGTGCAATTTTACACCATTATTTTCAGTCCATGATGGTCAATGGTCCTTCTGATTCCTCTCTGTGAGCAACACTTCAGTTGTCACTGGGGCCTGATGCCATCAGGACAGCCTGCAGTACTGAGAGATCTTCAAGTGCAAATAAAACTGTCAAGCTCATCTGGTCTTGTCTAAATGGATATAAATGAATCCAGCAATGCATGCCAAGCTTTTCATGAGCTGTGTGGTGTTATAAAAAACATGCTGCCGATGAGGTTAGAAACCCCATCCTTTCTGCCTTGTGGTTTAGGATATATGTGCTGTACTGGAATTTTGGAAATAGCAAGATGTGTTAGTTTAGGCACTTTAATAAGAATGTCTATGTTTATGAATTGGCTTAATTTGACTTCTTTACAAGCAATATCAGTTCTCCCTGTCTTGAATTGTCCTTTTTTTGGTGGTTTAGACACCACTACTATTACTGGCTCCTGGCTGACTGCATACTTGACAAAGTTTGTCATGAGGTCACAATTTTCTGCTATCATGAAAGAAGTGGCTATGGAGTAACTGCACAGAGACCCTGCTGCCATCTCAGAACATGTGTTCCAGCTTTCCTGTGTTTCTTCCAAATAAATACAATGTGAAACTACCTGATAAAGACACCTAAGCAAGTGGAACAATGAAGAACCCGAAATGCAGAGTCATCCTACGCTGAAAATGGTTCTTTGTCTGGTTCTCACCTTCAGCCTGTCTTTGCTTTGGTTCCCATCTGTATAATTATGTTAGCAGTTACGTTGTCCAGCAATAGGTTTATTTACCTGGGTTGGGTGAAGCTGAGGTCCCACTGCTCTGAAGAGGTAGCAGGTGGACTGAGAGATGGAAAAGCCAGGAAAGCTGCTCAGACTTGTGAAGTTTCAAAGAGCTCATGGGTGCAGAGGGGAGCAGGCTCTTGTTTGCCCAGTCAAAAAGTCTCCACCACAGACCTGCCAGTCACTCTGGTTATATTCACACCTGGACATCAATGTGGTGTGCATTCTCTTGTCTCCTCCATCTCCCAGGCTTTTTGCAGTACTGTCTGTCTTGGGTTTTAGGACTGGGACAGTGTTTTCATGCTGGTTTGTGATATGCTAAGAGCTCTGAATCAGGCTGGATCTCTGGGATTCTCCAAACTCATCAAGCCAAATCAGGTCTTTGGTAACATCATTGTTGCCTGACATTAAAAAACCCCAAAATAAACCAAAACCCCAAGTCCACCCTGTGCTTTCTTTTGCATAGATACAAATCACCAGACATGAAACTTCCATGTTTGAGAAGTTTGTGTTTGGTCTTCAAATTTCAAAGCAGGTCCATTCTTGCCAGAACCTCGGGTCCTTGTAATAAGTCAGTTACAGACCTAGATCTTGTTCTTCGCTTCATGTCTGTGCTGAATGGTGTGGAATTACATATTTTCTACTGGCTTAGTTCAGGAAGCTCCAGGGAGCTGGAAATGAGTAGTGCCAAATCACTTGAGTTTGCTAATACCTTTCAACTCTGTTAGAGCTTGTTTCTACACCTGCATGTGTTTAAGCTGTGCTGATGACATATATGTATATCTTTACATCCTGAACCACCTGCTTGTGCAATGAAGGAGGTGTGTACAGTGACAAAGACTTGTTCTGCCTTTACAAGGGTGTGGGGTTTGGCTCCTGCCAGTCCTTCCTCTGTGGTTGTGGGGTTACAAACCCAGAGGCTGGAAAGAGCTTTTGTAAAGGACAAAAGCCCGGTCACTGGTTACTTCAGTGAGCAGAGGAGTTATACAGATGGATGTTGTAGCTGTGATGGTCGCAGTATACAAGAAAATCATGGTTTATAGAAAGAGATAATATTTTTATTAGTCCAAATGATTAAGAGGCTTGGAAAAGAGCTGGCAAGTTTTCAAGCATGTGAGACCTGAAGAAAAATGCTGAGACATAGCCTATGAATGAATTTAAAGATTGAAGGCATTTATCTTTTATTTGGACTCCTTCACAGTTTCTTAGTATTTGTAACTCTGACACTAATTGGAGTTTATAAATGAGGTGAAAGTTCTCTTTTTACTGTCCTCCCCTGAATGGAGGGTATTAGTCTCTATGGGGAGGTTATTCATTTCTCCAGTTTCTCCCTGCTAAGTGTCCAGTTGTCTCCACTAAAACATTTTTGCATAGGCTGCTGTCTGTAACATACTGACACCATGGGAGAGGGTCAAGGCTGCCATGGAACCCAGCCACAAACTGCTTTGTGACTTTGGACATGCTCCAGGTTACCCCCTCTGAGGGATGTTCATGGTACCTGCTCTCCTCTAAATTTGAGTGGCCAAGTGAAAAGGCTGAGCTCCTTAGACCCCATCTATAGCCACCGGAGAGGGAAGAGTCTTCCAGAGAGTGTTTCAGAGCATCTGATTTAGGCTACACCCCTAAAGGAAGCTCTGGAGGAACAAATATCTCTCCAGCTCTTTTGGAGAGCTTTAGGAAAACCAGCCCCAGCTGCACCCCACCAAGCTTTAGTCTCCTACATGAGGTACCCACGTCCCCCTTTCCTCTAAAAACTGACCCTTCTGTGTGTCTATAAGCTAGAGAAGATGACTGTGCTGCCACCACGAGCACCTTGGTTCACAGGTGTGAGTTGAGAAGGGTCAAGTTTAAAGTTTGATCACTAAAGCAGATAAGTTGAATCCTCCCCTCTGTTTTAGAGATGCTACAGGGACACTTACAGTGTGTATCACGTTCCTTAGGGGCAGGAAGAGGCTGTGGGTGCACACTGGCACATTGCTGTGCAGGGTGGACATCTGCTCTGGGTGTCCCAGATAACACATTACCTCCCTCAGCTCAGCTGGAGCTCATTTCAAAGTTATGACTGCTCAGCAAGTCACTATATTTTCTGGCTGCCCGTCATCTGATGCTGGAAAATGCTATTCAGTCCTTTCAGCAAGTCCAATGAATGTTGTATGTAGTGACAATTTTAGTTTCCAGCTTTTGCAGACTGGAATGGTGAAATGTTACCATAAAATAGAGTTTTTAGATAACTTGCTGAGAGTTTCAAATGACACTTTTATGCTAAAGTAGGTAGATTTTAAGTTTGCTCAAGAAATGAGCTGTCTGCAGGTTGCAAGGACACCCCAGTCTTATCTTTATGCAAAAAATAGAGATGATAATCACCACCATGGCAGCTCCTGTGAGACAGATAACCAACAAAAAGTGACCAGCTGTATGAATAACATACCTTTCCATACATCAGAAACTGGACATACACGGCTATGTCCATCCTCCATTCATGCTGGAGGTGCACCTCCCATTAAGTTGGACTTCTGTGCAGAAACAGGTTCATGCGCCCCATCAAACAATAAATATATAAATTGTCAAATGCTGGTTCCTGCTAGAGCATCAATGGATTAAAAGCATCTCCTCTGTTTGATGATGCTGTTACAGCTCCTGTAGTATGTTATGAATCACTACTAATCGTGCTATTTATATATACTTAGATTATATATATATATATATCATATCACAAGATGTTTATATGCCTCATCTATTTCAGAATATGCCTTTTAATGAAGGACGTGCTTCCATTTCTAGAAAGCATGTCACACATCTCGAGCATAGCTGCAATTAAAATCATTAACAAGAATATCAGTAAATAGTAGCATACAACTAAATGCATCTCAAAAGACATGGAGCTGATATAGTGAGGTAACAAAATATGGTTAATTAAAAAAAAAATAAATATAACTAACTTAATCCTTATAATAAATTTATTCACCTAAAATCTCTTATCTCCAAAACTCAGTCACCTGGTTTAAATCACCAGCTGAAGAAAGTCCCTGGCAGTTGCTGCAGGAGAGTGTCAGCCCGTGCTTTTTCATCATTCAGTTTAAAGAGTGAGGGGACAAGCCATGGGCACCACTGTAACC
>VZTH01014955.1:91546-203449 GCA_013397815.1 Aleadryas rufinucha | reverse complement strand
GTCCCCCCCCCCCCCCCCATCAAAACTCATAAGAACTGTGTCCCTGAAGGGTCCCATCTGAGTCACCACGTCCCCCTTTTTGCCACTGCAGGTGACCTTGCAATACACAGTAGGTCCGTCAGGTCCATACTAATACATCCCAAAAAATGCCAGAGCTTCAGTGTTGGGTTTCCTCCGGTCTCTGGACCAATGACATGCCACAGGGGAACGAGAGAGATGTGTTGAGCTCTGGCAGTGTCAGGGAATTCCCTAAATAAAAACTCACAGATGAGTGGGAAGAGGACAGTCCTCCACTCTGCAGAGGAAGGGAAGCAGTTCCTCCCAGACCCAGCACCTGGCACTGAGTTTAACCAGGTGCATGTGATCCTCAGGCTTGGCTTGGTATGGCTTGACACTTTCAGGCAATCTATATGTCCTATCTCCAGCTGCAATCAAGCTTTTAATCTTCAGAGGAAGGTGAAGGAAAGACAAAAAGGGCAGCCTAAAAGCCAAGTAAGGTCTCCATGGGGAACACTGACATTCTTCTTATTAAATTATTACATAGCTTTAATAAATGGACTTTGTTTGTAATATTTTGCTTCATTTCCTGAGGAAATGAGTATTATGCAGCTGTGCTCTGGTTGTTTGTTTGTCTGTCAGGTTTACCCCCATTTCATAAGTATTGAGACTGTTGGCTGGTTCCAGTGCAGTTTGAAGGAAGGGAAAAGGCATCACAGTATTATGTTTTAAAATATTTAGGAAAATTAGCAGTGGGGTACAGGACAGAAACTAAGCTAGTGGAGTTCAGCACAGTTATTCAACATGAGAGAATCCACATGGAAGGGAGCCACAGGAAGCCCAAGAAATAATCCCTAGGTCCCAATGCTTAAGGAACAACATGTTAATGCATTTTTTTATAACCACACTAGAATTCTAATTAAACTGGCCCATTCCCCAGGATTCCTCTTAACTCCCTATTTTATATTCCAGCAACTCCACTTCTAGCCAGTTCATCCCCTGTCCAGTCCCATGACCTCTCCATCTACCTGCTACCCCAAAACAAACACTACTTTTGACCCTACAGGTCACCTGAAAGGATAGTCTTGGATGCAACTACACATTTGCCTTTATCCTGGTGTTCAGTGAGCAAGAAGAAAAGAAAGAAAAATCCTTTTACTGTGTATTTTGGGAAACTAAGTTTTTTTGGTTTTTTCCAGCTTGTTGACACTGACACTTTTTCCCCTGTTGGAAAAATCGATTTTAGATGGTAGTGAAAAACATGACCAAAATTTGCCATCTCAGTCTGGGTAAAACAAGGCATTTGAGTCAGTGTAGTCAATCCAGAGTCTCCTGGCACTCCTTTAGAGCTGTCCAGATTGTCCTGCTTGGCTTGTGGCACCAGGATGGTGACTCCCTGCTGTGGAATAGCTGCAATGCCTTAACAGGGGCTCTCCAAGGCACCAGAAAATGGGTTTTCCCCTATGGAAAACTTTTCATTGACTTCAAAAACAGGAGGGGAAGGTCTAACCAGGCAGACATTCCTCAGCTTTGCTTAGTGTGGAGAAATTAAGGTGTCTGTAGCTCTCTGCAGTGTTTGCAGTGTGTGTGCACATACACACAGGCCCACACATCCTCTCACCTGGACAAAAGGTTTCAGGGAAACACCTGAAGGAAGAAGAGCTGTTTAAAACAACATTGGCACAAGAAGAAAAGAGTAGGAGATGGTTGTAAATAAACTCACACCTGGAAATTGAAAGAAGACTTCTAGCCATCAGAACACTGAGGTTTCTCAGCAGCATCTCCATGGAAAGAACAGAGGAAAACAGCTTGTTGCACTGTGGGGCTGGATGATGGGATGGCAGTGAGAATGGGAGCTGTGCCCATTTTGATGGTTGAAAAAAGCTGTAAGGATGACAAAAACCAATATATTTGCCATTTGACACAGAAAGTGTTAAGCCTTAATTTATCCTCTTGAAAACTGAGTTTGTATTTAATGTAACTATATGGTTAATCCTGCTGACTCCATTTCTCATCGAGATGAGCACACTCTGAAAGGCATGGCAGAGATGGCTCTGGGCTTTCCTGCTAGAGTGGAGGACACAGCCACCACTCCTAAGATCTCCTCCCTGATACCTTGTGCTCACATTTTTGCAGGAGGCAGAAGACCTTCCTCCACAGGGATATAAAGCACTGTAGTGCACTTTCCTTTTTCTCCCACCTTGCTCTGTTCATTGGAAACAGTACAAAAAAAAAAGGTTCATCTCATCCCCCTGGTGGAGCAGAACAACAGAGGATCCATATGATTGACTGAGCTGGGTGAATATCAAAACCCTGCCATAATGCACAGCATGCCTCTGGCAGTCATCTCTCTGTCTCTGCCAACAGCAGGACCTAGATCAAATCTGCAGTACCATTATCCTACATTGGGCTGACTTGTGTCACCCCTACCTGCTGCCTGTCCCATGGAGAAGATCTTCTTTTTATGTTGCTGCACCAGGAAAAGGGAGAACGGGCAGGGAAGAACCCAAAGTACAGCATAAACTTACAATGAAAAGCATCCTCATCCCCTCTCAGCCAGGCAAGTGGGGCAGTGAGCAGGACAGCTGTCTTTCAGTGCTTTCAAGATCCATTTCAAGCTGTGCACAGCTGGAGCTATTCAGTAGCACACGAAGGAACTCTGTACCCTTGCCAAGGCTCCGCAGCTGCCAAATCTGCCTTTATTAGCAGCAGCATTTCTCGTTCTCCAGGGCTGAATACAGAACAAGTCTGACATTATTTTTTCATTCAACCTTCCCAAGCATGCTAACGACATCACAGTAATCATTTAGTTTGTGTGTGCATGTTTTATAAGTGTTTTCTTCTGCCTGTGTACATGCAAACACCCCCCCACACGCACACACATGTACAACAGGGAGGATGCGGAGCCACGCTAAAGCATTGAGCATCTCTTTCGTATTTCGGTCAGTTATACATCTCAGCTGCATTTAAACCTCTTGTTACTCATTATCTGTGAGCTCTCCCATGAACAGGTCTTTGTCTGGGCCATGCTGCTCTTTGTAGGTGGCATTCTCATCCACACAGATGGCTGGAACAGCCCTTAAGTCCCACTTAAGTCCTATTTTAAGGATCTAAGTGGTTCTCAAGTGCTCTCCATGCCTCTTCTGGAGTGAGGTGAACTGCAGCCTGTGCAAATACCTGCCCTGTAGAAGTGAGACAGGGTAGTTATGTCTAACTCAGTCTTTCTTCACTCTGCTGCCTATTTGGGGTTCATTGCTGGTCACCTACCAATCATCAGGTTTTAAATTATCTCTTGATGTAATGGGGCATGTGAAGGCATGAAAATCACCTCTTCTGGAGAGCACAAACTTCACAGACGAGTCACAGGCAACCCAGAGCTTGTCCCAGCTCTTCAGGCAATACTTAAAAGGATATTGTCAGGAATTATAACCCAGTTGCCAGTAGACATGTATGATTTCTAAAACCAAGTTCAAGTGTTGCTCTTACCATTTAATGGCTATTCATAATATGTTTAAATGTGTTATGATATCAGTCTTCTAAGTACCTGAAGCACTTGGCAGACAATGATGGTCTACATTACACAAATACCACTGTGATTAGACAAATACTTTAGTTTCCTTTTTTCATGTAGGAAAACTAAAACTGAGAATTTCTGTGGCTTTCCTGTGTCTGTCAGAGAAGTCTGTTTAAGAATGGATATGCAGCAAAGCTGTTTTACTCCTGTGAATTTAGTAAATCTCATCACAGAGTCATGGAAGAAAGACGATGTATGTTGGAAGAGATTTTGAAAATCAAAATCATAGTCTGACCACTTGTTCTAAAAAGAGACAGCTTAGATCAGGTTACTCAGGAATTATTCCAGCTGAGTTTTGAATATCCTCAGGGACAGACATTGCACAACCTCACTGGGCAAATTGTTCAAATATCTGACTACCCTCACTGGGAGGTTTTTTCCTAATACCTACCTGGAAGCTCTACTCTTGTGAGTTGTCTCCGTGGCCTTTTGCCCACTGTGCACCTCCAGGAAGAGTCTGGCTCAGTCTTCACTATATTGTTTTCTCATAAAAATGAATCATGACCACTTATGTCACCACCTCATAAGATTTTTTGTTTTATTGCTACATTTTTAATAGCTATGGTAAAGTCTTCATTTTGTTAAAAACTACTTCTGATGACACAGCTAAGTATGTTCCAGATACTGTAGAAGAAATTGCATTTAGTGTAGTCACTCCCTTTTCTCAGTGAAGTGGAAAATCAATGCAATATGTGCCTCTTGTTAGGGCCTACCCTTGCTTGGGAAGGTTTTCCTGATAAACTCTGGCCACGCTAACACTTTTCTCTAAAGGAAGTTTCTCTTTCTCCTGGGATTCATCCTCTGCAGATGCAAATTGTCATCACTCTATTAAGTCAACGGGACCATGACGACTGCACTTGCCAGGCTGAGTTGAATAAAGCCTCACCAAAAAAAAAGGCATGAAACTGTATGGAAAGGATGTTGTAAACACCATGGAACCTGCACAGTGCATATCACTTCCTTTTGGTACAACAAACTTACTCCTGCTGTCTGTGGTGAGGTGTTATTAATATTAATATTATAATATTAAATAATTACAATATTAAACTTGTATAGCCGTCAAATAAGATACTAGTGCTGGCATTATAATCTACTAATTTTCTGTTTCCTATGCTAATTCAATACTATTATGTACATGTAGGCATATGCTTGCTGTAAGCATGTAGATAGGTGTCTGTATGGTAAATAGAAGATAGTATGTATGTCTGTGAGGAATGTTTAATTCACCTTTTGCAGGGGTAAAAATACCTTTTTGGATGAAGGGATGAATAGAAAATTACAAAGCGTTTTTCATTAGGTCATAATCTTTCTCTTGTTAAAAAAAGGCAAAAGCTGATATACATACTATAGTCACAAAAAAAAATAGTGACACCCCAGATCTGGAGGGAATCTAAAGGAATTCACATCTTTCCTGCTTTATGCAACAAACTCAAATGGAAAAAGGATGGCAGGGAGTGGCTAATTTGCAGTGTCATTTCTGCAAACAGCAACTCTTTTGGATTTGCTGGTACACAGGGCACAGGGGGACCACAGGAGGGACCACATTCAAGTATTATTGGTATTTTTCTATGTCATGTGCTAACAGGGGCATTAACACAACCCAGGTTTGGCCCTGTGCCTTTTTAGATCGCCATCCTAATGCAGGGAATTATTCTGACAACAAGTATTTCTGTGCCTGCTGTGGTGGTGTCCTCCAACTACCTTTATTCTGCTGTTCAAAACTAGTGACACAGAGAGAAAGAATAACTGCAACAAGCTGACCACGTTATAGGACGAGTTCCTCTGAGCAAATGCTCTAGAGCTGCTTTTATGGCAGTTTCATTCCATCCATAAAAAGCTGTGCAAGCTAGACCCCTCTCAGATGCTTGTAGCATAGTTGCCCTTTGCTATTAATTTTTTGAATAGCTTTTCTTTGGTTCAAGAAACTAATTTATTGCAACAGACATCCTTCGGAATAGGAATGAAATTCCATCAGACTTCAAATGAACTCTAATTACTCTGCAAATAGGTGGCAGGAGTGTTCCCAACTTTAGCACTACAGCTCTGCAACCAGCCAAAGAGTGATGTGGATTTAATTTTAGTCCATGTATGAATTGTTTGGAGTGCTTTTATTATTTTATTTTACAGCTATTTCTAAAACATTAGGAAAAAAAAAAAAGGAAAAATTCATAACAGCAAACACATCTGTGCTACATATTTTCCCTGTGTGGCACTGCAACAGCTTCAGTCTACAAAAATTAATGGACTGTAACAATATGGTTGGAATTTAAATGCAGAGTTGGCGCCAGAATCGGGAAACAGACAACATTCCCTGATTGTAGAAATGTGCAGATCACCTTTTCTCACTTATGCAGCTTTAAAAGGAAGGATATCCCTATGGGTGTCCAGTTTATATTGTCAGCATTCAATCCATCCATACAGTGTATTGTGCTGTCCTGCTCCCTCTGCTGAGATGCACCAAACTGATTCCCTCCAATGATGACATAATTTTTCCTCAATTGCTAAACATAAAAATTTGTCCAAGAGTGTAGCTTTCATGGAAGAGAGTTTGGCAGAGAGAGAATTTCAACAGATTTTTCTAATCCGAGTCATACATTGTGTGTAACATTCCCAGTGGCCTCATGCACGAGACATTGATCTCCCAAACTGTGATCACAGGTTCAGCTCCCACACGGGTAACACTTCTTTCTCCCCATAAATAAGTACAAGAAAAAGACTGCTTAGTGTACAAAGAAGCACAAAGGTGTTCATTAAATGTGTGCTATGTAGAGACATTTCAGGCATACGCACATTTGTTGAGAACTTTACGGGTGACCACGACAATCTATCGATTTAAATGAAGTCAGTAAAGACTTCCACATATCTTTTCAGGTAAAAATAATCTTTCTAAGGAAAAGGACAAGGATGCACTTATCTGGGTTTGAGCAGGCTGCATATATTCTGCCACCAAAGGGCTTTAAGGATGGGACAGTCAAACCTGTGGGGAATTACCTGCTTTTAACAGATACTGGAGAACCAGACAAAGACTAACTGGATTCTTGAAGCCCTTCCCTCCCCGCCGTGGTTCAACAGTCAAGGACTCTCTATTCACTTTATCTTCAAAATTGTATACAGACTTTAAAGGATTCGTTTTTGATTGCTGCACAAACTTTGCAATACGTCACAGAGACAGAATCTCTAACACCTAGAGAGAGAGCATTGCTTGTTACAGGTGCACATTTCGTCCTCACACAACAGCTCTGTCAGTGTGACTATCCCTAGGACAACAGGGTGAGATTAGCAGAATGAAGTGCTCACTTCTGTTAGATCATATAGTACAGCTGGAAAAATTAAACAGGTGTTTGTGTACACAAGCCCTGTCCCCCACATCTGAAATAGAAGCAGCAGTACAAAGCTAAACAAAGATGGGCAACACTTGCTTTACTGAATATCATAAGCCATTTCTGAAGGAAAACATATCAGGCACTTGTAGGGAAAAGATGTATAGTGAAGGAGCTAGAGGGACAGAAATTATAAGGTGGGTAACTCATAGGAGCCAGGTAGAGACCCCATGGTTATTGGAGCTGTGGGTTTTATCTGCCAGGTGTATCTTTGTCAGATATTTCTGTAGGTTCCCTTGCAGCTCATGGAAAGTTTGAATGCTGAGCTTGAACTTCCCCAAACTGGGATCATAGAGGGCTGGAAAAAGTTTCTCAGCTTTGAATGACTTCTTTCATTTCCAGGAGGCAGTGTCTGTCCCTCAAGTCAGGATCCAGTGGAATTTGACTGACATACTGGTGAAATCAAGGGACCATGTCCAGCAGTAACAATCAGTGGAGCAGCTGAATCTCCCAAAGTGACAGCAGGTCATTTGAGGCACAGAGGACAGCCCTGGCTACCCTGTTAAGCTGCAGTGAAGGGGAAGTAAAACACATCAGCTTAAGCCTCAGCAAGAGCCCTAAAGCACTGTATTTAAGCTGTCATCTACAGCAGCCTCAGAAAGCACACACGACACATTACCATGGCTCAGTTGGTGCCCAGGGAGAGAATTTCATATCTGAACCTTAAAAAGCATTTCAAATCCACCATATGCAGAAGACATTTATCTTTGAGGTCTTCAGCGTCTCCTTTCCACTGGGAAGGAATGAGTGGAAGACACAGTCACATCCCAGAGGAAGGACTGGGCATGAATTTGCAGGCTTGCCTGTGTTAATCAAACTTCCCTTCTTCTGACCTCAGAAAAAGAAGAGCCTTGATGGTGCCAGATTCTTGTAACCAATGGACTAAGTGGGGCTCTGCCCATGGAGACCATGAAGTAGGAGAAGCCAGAGATGAGAAGTGAAGACTAGGGGCTCACAAGGAACAGTCTTGGGACATTTGGCTCTTTGCCTAGGACACTGTCCATTGTTTTTCCAAACTGAATTACCACAGATATTGGGAAGGACAATTTAATTCCTATCCATGTGAATAACCAATAGAAGTGATCTGGATTGGAGGTCATTGTTCATTCTACTTATTTTACCAATTCCTTGTCTTTTCTCTCTGTTGCAGACTGGTTAACATCAGTCACCTGTAGAGTCCTGATTTGGAGATTCCAGGGACAGGCACCCAAGAATAGAGACTTGACATTTCTCCTATATGGATTTAATTCAATGTATTTTATAAAAATAAATGCATCCTGTCTGCAGAACAGAAGCCCTGTGGGCCATCAACTTCCATTAATAAGTTGGCTTTCAGCTTTTGAAAAAGTATCCATAAAATTTGTGGGTGGACACGAGTCATATTTTTTCAAAATATTGCTAAAGGCTACAAGATGTTGATTGTTTTCATTATTTTTTCCAATATAAATTAATTGGTAACCTTCCCACATGCCATTTCACGGCTTCAGCTTACACTCAGGCCTCTGGGATCCCTTGGCTGCTTGGTTCATGCATTTGTGGGTATAACTGATGTCAATTTGTTGTTTCAATGGGCAGGGCAGCCTGCCAGCTCCTTCTGTGACAAACTGATTTTAACACTATCAGATTCTCATTTCTCCAGCAGTGCATTAAGTACTTTATTGCTGAAATACGTGCAATGACACTAATGATGGGTTTACTGTTCCTCTGAGCTGTGTAGGTGGGGAAAAATAACCAGGCCTTGCTTGGCTGGAAAAACTCAGCATCTCCCTTATAGCTGGGTACATGAATGTTTTGTCCAGGAACGGTCCATTTCAGATTTGCACCTTTGTTGAGTGCAAGAATGGCCCAAACCAGCAATTTGAGGTACTACAAGTACAACAGGCAATGAAGAGGGACAGGGAGCTCTGAAAATGAAGGTGTAAGAGAGCAAGGTGTGTAAGAGAGCAAGGTGTGTCAGCTCAGGATAACATGTATTTTGAATCATTTATCTTCTCCTGGGCTTAAACACTTTTAGCTCCTCAGCTAAGTGAGGATGCACAGCAGCAGATGATCTGCACCATTCTTCAGTTTCCGTCTACAGTGCAATTGGAACATGGTGAGAATTTATCTCATTATAATGATAGAGCAGAGATCTATGGCTGTGGCAAACCCTAAGTGTGTTTATTTTCCAGAGCACTCCCCATGTATGAATATCAAAGATGACAAACGAGAAAAACATCAGTTTTCCCACCTCCTACTGCCTCCTTGGTATTCACAGAATTGTAGAATAGTGATTGAGAGGGACCTATTCAGTATTTCAAGATTTTTTTTTTTTTTTTCTTTTGTTGATATGTGGCTTTGGAGTAAACCTGCACTCCTCTGACTTTCAGAGAGCTTTAATTTTAAAAAATTAGATGTGCTGGCCCCCCTCACTGAGCCCTCCACCATTGCTCAATTAGTGGTTTGGCATCTGCCATAGCAAAACTTGGTTCTATGTGGCTGAGGGAGGAAGACACCAATCATCTGCAAGCAGGTGGTGGACCAAGGGGAACTTCCTAAAGGGAAGAATTTTAACATGTGCTTAATTCCCAATGAAGTGGAGCTAAGCACATTCTTAAAGGGCTTCTGAGTAAGGATGGATATATGACCATTCTTAAGAGATTTCCTGAATCTTTCCATAAGATGGCTTTTCACTGGGTTCAATAAGATTAGACTGGAAACCAGAAACCCTTTTTCTAAGTTTTGGTGGGTTGTATATTTGTTCAAACTTTGCCAGTGTAGGGGGGTAGAACAGCATTTAAACATGAAGAAAATGAATGAAACAAGATACCAATTGAAAACAGAGGCTCAGCCATGGAGAAAATGGTCATTTAATTTTTCCTTCATATGCTTTTGAATTCAAGAAAGCAATAAAGTAATAAACCCACCCAATTTCATGAGGTGGTTGAAATAAGTGTATATCATCAATAGAGATATTGGGTTGCATGAGTGTCATCACCAAGATCTTTTAACGGCCTTCCACTACTGAAAGGCTGAGTGTTTTATTCTGGGTGCGTTGCCCCAGCTCCGTTTAATTTCAGTGGACACATGCTCTCCATCTGTGTGTCTGGGACACTTCCTACCGATGGCTTCCAAAAGGAACATTTCCCACATGCCTTCTTCTGAGCTGTCAGAAACAGCCCTGTAATTTATTGGGCTGACCCGATCAAGCTAAATGGGTTCAGCTCCAGCCAGAGAAGGTTCAACAAAAACTGGGTACAGTGCAAGAGGAAATGTGTGCAGAAGGCTCCTGAAATAAGGTGCAGAAGCGAAATGCTTCTGGCAGTGTGTTCACACAGCTGCAAGCAAAAAGGACAGTGCAGCTCAATGAATTGCTGCAGTAAGTGATCAAATGGGCACCTTCAGCCCTCTCCAGCTAACAGAGCACTTGCAAAGACATAAAGGTTTATGGGTGTTGAGATCTGGCTGCATGCAGAGTAACTGTGCTTTATGGATATATTTGTACCATTTAGAAGAGAACTAACTTACTACTTTCTACAGTAAAAACACACATGGCAAGAGATTGGTCCTTTTGAGGAAGTTTACAGCCGGGTGTGAGTGCTCTGCAGTTCTGTCCCTTGTACATGAAACTAAGTTTTTTCCTGCAGCATCTCTGTGGGACAAGGCAGTGTTGTGACAGGTGACTGAATGTAGAGAGGATTTTCTAAAACTATAAGGATTTATTTTTGAATTGAGAAGTAGGTATACATTATATATTTTTTGATGCATTTTCTGTTGTAAAGATATGCAATACAATACCTCTGAGGACATGCCATAGCAAAATCCATATCTAATTATTTAATATTTTTCTCAGAATCATTATAACTAAAGCTTCCTTCCTGACATTTATGGAGCCTTAGGCATCAGTCTGTGACATCTGTGTGCTCATTTCTAAGTGCAGTTTTGGGAAAGGTGTTTTCCTGTCTTTGAAATTCAATTCAGTGTCAACCAGGCGCAATGTTTATAATGGTTTGGCTAAAAAAGAAAATAAAGGAAAACTGGGGAAAAGAAGGTGGGGGGAAGGGAAAATGTTATTAAATGTTTATGAAATTTTTTTTCTGTATTTCAAAGAGTCTGCAGAACTGAATTATACTTGATGTCTTCTCTGACTTGAGTTTGGTGAAGTTACTCTGGGATGACACAGGAGTCCCTCAGCCTCATCCAAGAAATTGATATTTTACGCACTCTGTTAGTAGCAAAAAAAAAAAAAAGCCTCAATCCTAGGAAAGTAGTAGAGAAACTACAGTGGTCTAATAAACACAGGCAGACAACTGAGCAGTGTGAGAGTGACTTGTCTTAAGTTTTATAGAATGTATTTGGAAACCTTTCTTGACAATGATCCTTCTCAGGAGCCAAAGTTGACTGGCAGCAAGCACATCCCCAATATCTTACTGTTAAAGTGTTATCTTCCCATCCTTGGAGAGGAGGGATGGGTCAGGGAGATTAAATATCTCCAGAAAAGTCATCAAAAATCCTGTCCCATACAGGGTGAAAGCCCCATGCCTGGGTGACAGATACTGAGGATGACAGCATTGTGTGCCTTTGGATGAAGCGGGTTGTCAGAATGGTCCACTGAGGTCTGTCAAGAGCTGTTTTCAGGAGGTTGTTGTGTTGCACAAAATGATGAAGTGGTTGAATTTAATAATTTACTGGCAGACGTACTTAGGTTCTAAGGGTTAGATTTATTTTTGTTAATTAGTTCTCCCTGCAGGCTCACAAGGAGAAGATTCTCTCTTCTAAGGAGACACCAGTAAAAAGTACTGCACATAAATGGTCACCATGACCAGTGTTACCACGCAATGGTTGGGAGGTGCAGTGCTGTAATTATATTAGAGATGATCTGTGCCTGGATTATTGTTATTTTTTGCTGTATGAATAGTCCATGAATATGATACTTATATTTACTTGGTGATCTCATGAAAGAATTATTGTTCCTTCACTCTGGCAGCACTGCCAGTGTACTCTGTCCTGTACATAGATGAAGCAACATGCAGTTCTGGTTGGTGAAAGTAACTTGAATTTTAAACACAGCCCACATTTTAAACTTCCAAGTTTGCTTTCACAAAATAGCTGAACATTTGCTGCCAACAAACTTTCATGCTCACATAGTTCAGCTGTGGAATATTCACAGAAAGCGACTGTGGTCAAGTCCAAATTAATTCTTTAACCTAAATGAATGTAAAATACTGTTTTTCCGCCCTCCCCTGCCCTGCATATTCATGTGATGTGCTTTAAGTAACACACTTCCTCATCCACCTAATTTCCACCGAGTTTCAGGTATGTGCTCATGTTGAACAACTACTTACATATGTTTTTCTTGAACAAGGGAGCAGATCCTTGGCCCCAGAGCAAGGGAGGGTGCAGTCTGGGTGGAATTCCTAAAGTTTTGCTACCTTCAAATTCAGTGGAAAGTCAGGGCTGAGCTCCCTGTGTTGCCAATGGAAAGAGATGAACTCCCCAAAGACCTCAGAGGGCAGGGCACCTTCTGCCTCTTGCTGTGTCTACAAAGGGAGCTGAAGGAATCAGCTGGGAATTGATACCTGAGTTTACAGGAAACTTGGGTTAGGGGGAGGAACCCTAAAATGTGCTTTCCTAGCACTCAGAGCAGAATAGACTGTAAGCATTATTTCAATTCCATCCTAGTTTGTGTTGCAACTATATTTTTTTCTGTACTTAGTGAATAAACACAAAAGCTGTAATGGTTATGTCTTATACTGTCATTCCTGGAAGACAATATTGTATGCTGCTGCTTCCAGAAAGGGTTTATTTTAAAAATCTTTGCTTATTCGTGAATCTTTTCATAGAAATGTACTATTTTATTTACCTGAGTTAATTTCTGGATTCTGCCCAGGTTTTTCTCTTCAACTTCACTAACAGTGGGTTTCTGTCTGATCCTACAATCTGTCTGTGTTCTGCTCAGAGAAATACCTTCCCAGAGAAAGCCCTGTGTTTGTGGAAGATCTTGCCTCTGGAATAGGGGTCCATGATTTCTCACGGTCAGTGATTAAGAGGGCATCTACTTCAAATCCACCTGTGGAAACAAACAACGCTGCAGCTGTGGGTTTACCATTGAAATGGAACACCACGCTCTCCAAACACAGGGGGTGAGACTGGATATTCATGATAACACTTGGGGAAAGTAGTTTCTTCTGCACAGGGACTTCAAAACACTTTCCAAGTACTCATTTACTGAACAAACCCACAGGACATACACAGGGAGAAATATCCCGAGCCTCCTGTTACAGAGGTGAGGTGTAGGAAAATCAGAGGTTTTATTTAGATGCTTAAGCTAAGATCCCTCTCATATAGGCATAGATATCTAAAGTTAGATACCTGATTTTGATTTAATCTACCATACTTTACATCCCTTCTTTAGGATTAAATGAATTACCACCTGAAGCGATGCATGTGTCCCCAGTTAAATACCTTTTGCTCGGGCCTAGACCTTTATTTTTCATGTATTCTTAATATCTTTTGATTGGGGATGCAGGCTTTTTTAAAGCCTATTACTTGCTACAGTCTGGGAACATTAGGTCAACCTCACATCACATCCCAGAAATTGAGAGCCATGGCTGGCTTACTTATTTCTGCAGTGATATCACCCCAGTTTTGTCTTTATACACGTGATTTCACCATCACCACAATGCTCACTGCAATGGTGTTTGCGGCCTCAGTACCCATCTATCCTTGAGAGAGTATAGGCTCTCAGGAATTTTAAGGTTACTTTTTGTCTATAAAACCTGGAGAGACATGGACTGGAACAATTTGTAGGATTACAACATGGATTGTTATAGGAGTCCTCAGTTTCTGGTTTTCCCCTGTCTGCTGTGGTCCTGTGATTTTCAGTCCCTGTGTGACACAGCACAGTAGCAAAGTCCAGATAATGATCTTTCTTATGAAAATCAATGTTCTATTTTTGTATTTTTTCATTTCTCTAATGTGTAGCATATAAAAGAGTAGATACACTACGTGGAGAAGAGCTACTGTCATCCAGTTGGGCTTACTAAAGGTTTTAATCATGTATTTTGCTTTTTCCTCATTGGACACCATAAGCAGATTCAAGTTACAAATAAAAGTCAAATTCTTCCATATGTAAAGGGTCTGATAAATATTTAATCTGAGAAAAAGATTATTCTTGATGACAACCCACTCTGGGCTATCACACACCCACCCTCACCTTCCAATTTTACATCAAGTATCGTATGGTGTGAATTAGATGATGCAGGACAAAATCAGTGAATACATGCATTTTGATTCAGGTTAGCTGGAAAAGCCCAAGACTTAATGGGAACCACAGCAAAACCCCAGAACTGCCTTTTATTAACTACTGATAATAAAAGTGGCTTCACTATCCTGGTGTGATAGCAAGCAAAGGAAGATCAGTCCAACCTGGGAATGCTCTTCCCGTGTGGCAAACTTGAGTCAAGGAGCTAGAGGATGCCCTGTTTGACAGAGATTAATTTTATTTTCTTTGGCTGGCAAGTACAAAAGTATAAACCCTGTACTCCTTGGAAGAAGGGCAGAATGCAGGGATGCAAGCAAGTGCCAGGAATAGGCCGGTTCAAACCCGGGGCCTTATGTGCAAACTGGTGGAAAATAAATAACTCACCAGTTCACGTGTCTGAGGAAAAATGATAATGGGCCAGAATTAATTAGTAGCAGGTACTGACTGTGGAAAATGGCTAAGAGTCAAACTGAAGGCCTGAGTGTGAATACTTTGTTAGCTGCTCTGAGGTGTCCTGCACTTCAGGGTCGAGTCAAAACACACGGAGACCAAAAGATGTCCACAGTGTTGGAACAGCTGCATCTTAACTCTTATTCTTAGGTTTACTTGAATAAATATCACCAGGGCCAAGACCTATCATAAAAGGCTTTAGAAAGCTGACAAAGTAACAAAGACGCCTCACAAAATAGGTCTCAGGCTGAAAGCTGGGCTAATATTCTCTAATCCCAAAGGACTTTTCAAACAAACATATCCCCACAGAGGTCTATTTACTCAACAACTGGCATTTAAAATAGGTATATTACCAAGATCCAGCATTCTGTGCCTCTGTTTATATTCTGAAAATCAATATCCCAAGACAAGGAAAGGGTCTTTGGCTATTACTATCTTCGTGGCTTTACAATTCCTTCTTTCCCCATTCCCTCCTGAGATGTGAATAGCTAGGAACAAATAATGTCTTAATTGCCCATGAAAAGTATACTTAACTGCTAATATAAATATATACTCAGAAGAAGAACTTCAGGCTACAGAATGACTTATTACTTAGGAACTGTAATTATTAACTAAGTGGGTAAATGAAGTTAAGATTTTCTTGGTTTCTCAAATTTACGGTTGTATCAGGTTACTGATAGGACTAAAACAAATTTTACTTTGATTTTAGTTTATTTCTGTTTATGTCTTTCCCCTGATTGTAAATATGCTTGTGAAAGGGACAAGAAAGATGATGAAAGAAAAATAAATATATACTCTATTTCATTATATTGGTTGCCTACTGCATCTTTCAAATAGATGAGTGTAAGAGAGAAATAGCTAAGTCACCAGGGTCTTCCAGCCATTGCTCAGGTGCTCGTTTCACAAAGTTTTAGACATGTGAAACTTTGGGTTTGAGTCTATCCTTGTCTACCTTTTTGTCTTGTAGCATGTCTCTTGTCAGGACAGAATATCTCAGTGAGCAAGGGTCTACAAGCCAGGGAGGTGTGCTGGTGATGTGCTTCAGGAGATACTCCAGAGGACTTTGGCTCTTGCTCATTCCTGACATCCACTTTACTTGACTTCATGAAGCATCCTGTGGTCATGACAAATTTGAGTTTACTGTTTGTGTCTGACACTGAGCTTGAACAAGGCATTCCCATGCATCTCCAGACCTTCTTAACACAGTCCTGTGGATATCAGCACTGACCTGACCGTGAGCCAACACCACTGATGTTGGTGCCCCACCAGCCCATGGGCTAGCACCCACTTCTGCACTTCTTCCCAGCTCGGAGATGATGCAGATTCCAGCTGCCTGGCAATCAGGTGGTCTGCTTGGGGGTGCCAGAACTTGGCTTTTCTCCAATGTAAGAAGTGTACTTATAGGGGATTTATCTGGTTTTATTTGTCTTACCCCAGGGATGTGTTTGAGCAACAAAGCTCGTTGTAATCATGCTATCCACATTATCAGCTCTTCTTGGCAGGAGAGTTCAAAGGCGTTCACAGAGCTGGAAAGTATCACTACCCTTGGATTTGGGCATATGGAAACCGAAGCATGGAGATAACAGCATTCAGTTCAACAAGCACCATCCCCAGTGCTACCTCAGTTATCTTGTGTAATCCTGCAGAAAACAACAGCAGTGCAAAAGTAAAGCTCTTATGAAAGGCTGCTGGAAAGTCCCCACTGAAATGATAGGAGTGTACAATGCACAAAGCATGAACACCTCAGAGTAGTCCTATTCCAGTTGATAACCCCACAGAGGAGCAGCGCTCTTTTATGCTGGAAGAGCACCTGGTGTTTGCACATGTTCAGTCTCACCTGGGTTAAGTGCTGAATGAAACAGAGGGAGCACTACCAGTGTGTTGTGTGATGTCAAAGTGACTGTAGCAGTTTACACGGGCAAGCCCTGCATGTGTGACCTGAGTGCAGGGGGAGAGGAGCATGCCAGAATTAACCAAGGTAATTCAAGGGTGTTCTGATGCATAAACTGAAGGGACAGACTGCCTAATGGTTGAATCCAGAGCCAAAAGGCAGCATGGTGATGAATGGCTGCAACCACTGAGCCCTAGGATCATAGAATCCATAGAATTAAGGTTGGATAAGACCCTTAAGATCACAGAGTTCAACCATAAGCATAACACTGCCAGACCACCACTTCGAGGCTGAACTTGAGCACAAGTTTTCAGAGGCAGCAGACACATGGTGAAGATCTGCAGACCAGCACACCAGAAGCTTTTCACTTATTGACACCATTCTCATGGATTATGGTAGCTCACAACGCCACGCTGATCGAGCTGTGCACGTGCTGACAGCCTCATTGCATGCAAAACTGTGTTCTGGGCTTTCACTTCCAGATGTGCAGGAGGCAGGTTCTGGGCTTTCACTTCCATGTGTGTGCAGGAGCAATGGGAGGTTAACACCAAGAGCAGCCTAATGTGGTGAACTAACAGCCATATGAGCCATCTCTTCCTCCTCCAGGGGGATTCATGATTCCATGTAACTCAGGGCTTTGTACACATCTTCATATCTCCCCTTATAGTACTGAGGACTGTGGCTGCAAGTCTCACGGGGGATGAAAAAATTGCAAAAATATTGCCCCTTCATGTTATTCCAAATGATGTTCCAAAGATGATGTTCCAAAATCTAAGAGGAGGGTAAGTTCTGTTGTGACCTGTGGTTTTGAAGATTCTGCAGTGAGGTTTTGATCTCCACTACATGGATCAGAAAAGTTCTGTGTAAATAAATAATTCTTTGAAGACAGAGTCCTCTCAACTCAATCTATACAGCCAATGTATACTGAGGGTGGGCCTGACTTCTCCTCTGGCTGGACTAGGCTTCCTCTCAAAATTAAACGCTGATGGGATAGATTCTTGCAGATGCAGATTGTGCAGTGAAGCATTTAGCAAATAAAATAATGTGAAGGACCTGTCAGAAGTCCAGAAGAGAGAAACCCCTGAGTCAGATCACCTGCCATCACCTCCACCCATCCTATCTGCAGCAGTGGATACATTAATGCTGTAGTTTTTCTTGAAATTTCCTTTACGTTGGTAAAAATTACAAAAAGGCAAAAGAGCAAGTGAACATGTTGTCAATGCTCAAAGCTTCCCTGATATTACAGAATTTGCAGAGCGGAAGTCTCACACAGTTTTGTCTATAACTTTCCAATGTAAAGATCATTTCAAAAGCTACAGACTAAAAGAAGAAATATTTGGGAAGGAAAAAAATCACTAAATTTTAGTGTTTCCTTCAGTGGTAATGAAAGGGAGAGGAAAAGTACACAAATAAAAAATAATTCCTTGATTTAAAATAGTAATGTTCCCTAAAATGATACACAAAAAAAAAGTTTAATTGAAAACTAATTATTTTATTGTTTTAATTTCAGATTGAAACTTTGTGTTATATGTGTTGTTGTTAAAATAAACATTCATTTTTTAGTAAGAGACATTTTCCAAGGAAAATATATCCATGACATATTTCATGCAAGTAAAGAACACAAGCGTGTTATCATTTTCTTTGAAGCACCCAATCACTGGATGTAGCTATCTTAATGTTTGCTTGCAGCCATGGGAATGGCACGTGTTTCCCCTTTTGGCACTGTAATGACTTTATCAAGACTCTAAAACTAGGGAACTTCAGTGTTTAAAAAAGCAAAAAGGAATTCAGCTTCTCTTGTGAGTCTTTTGTGTTATCTCTGTAACAGGTCTAACACTTCTGCCTCAGAGAGGTGAAAGCATTGACAACTTTCCAATAATCCCTGAAATGTAGTGAGTTCACAGAGGAATGGAGACACAGGTATCTCCCATGTTGCAGGAGAGGCGATGGAGAGGAAGATGGATGGCAATGAGGGCAGGGGAGTAGTGAGAGGTCACATATTTTCTTAGCCTTGCTTGTACAGGTGGAAAGAAAGAGAAAATTCCCCATCTAAGTTTTGAAGTGCTCAGAACCAAAAAGAAGAAAATACCAGTACTAACAGGCCTCATCTCACAGGTCAATCCTGCTTTGGTAAGTGTGGGAAATACCTGAGCATTTGCAATGTGGCTGGAAGACTGAGCTGGCCAAAGCCTGTAAAAGTGGTAGAGAAGTTTCTAATAGGAGAGGGATGACTGGAAGAAAATTTCTCAGCTTTTGCTATGGGAAAGGAAGGTGAGGTTTTCATGTTTTCATTCTGGGTTGTGCACCCCAAAGGGACATTCCACATTTTGGATATAAGTCCGGACTAGCAGGATTTCAATTGGTCATTGTTAATCTGTCTCTGAGGTGATTCATCTCAATTGTATTTTGACTGTATTTTGAAATTCCTGAAAGGGGAGTTACTTTGACTGACACTGAGGGAGGGGCTGGACAACTTCTTGTTGCAGTTGTTAGAGGGTTAACATCAACAAAGAAAATGTCAGCATTATGGTTAAGATCCAGATTCCTTAACTGAGCCTGGACCTTTTCCAGTTGCCATTTTTGTGATACCAGCTTCCATCCAGAGGCTACTACCAAGATCAGTTTGCCTCAGGCTTCCACTGCAGTCAGATCACCTGTAATTTTGTCAGTGTGAGCAATCCTAATAATATAGCATGCGATCTGTCACAGCAGGTACTGGAAAATTCAGATGTGGAAACAGAAATCCTCAATCTTTGTGCCATTGTGCCACACCAAGCTCCTGCCTTTGGTGCACACAGCTGCTCCCAAGCCTGCCCGGAAGAAGTAGCTTTCCTGTGTGGCAGCTTCCCAGCTGCATCCTGGCAGGTTATTCCATCCTCTCAGGACCTCCATCCAAGGGCAGTGCAAAGATACTGGTGCTGATGCAGTGGCAGGCAGCTGAAGCAAAGCTACAAAGCCCATTTCATCCATCAGGGGTTGTGCCAGCAGCTCCTGGTGTGCAGCACTCCTCCTATCACCGCGAGCAGGGAGCGATACCCCCCTGCCGTGCTTCATCCTGCTTTTTCAGGCAGAGCTGAACAGTCAGCAATGTGACATGTCCAAGGCCACCCAGAATGAGCACAGAGCTTGGAATAGGATCCATGTCTCCTCACTCCCAAGCTCAAGGGGGGGCGATTTTGCTTTTTTTTTTTTTTAAGAACAAGACCTTCCTTCCTGTAGGTTGCCGAGCTCCCTGGCACCGGCCATTGCAAACAGCCCCGGCTTCAGCTCTGTACAAGAATGGACTGGGCACAATTTCCAAGCCATCCAAAGGCTGTCTGCTGGGACACAGGGAGAGAGGCTTCCAATCCAAACAATGCAGAGAAAGCGTTATGTAAAATCGCTTCTCCATCCCCTTCCTTCCCACTCTTTCTCTCTGCATCGTGTTGACAGAGGATGTTTCTCCTGGCTGTGGCCTGGCTTCTGCTGCACTCTCTGCATAGGATTCTGCGGCCCCCCAGGGGAGAACTGCTGTTTCATAGAGAGGTTCAGCATTTCATAAATTGGCTTAATTTCCCATGGGTGTGAAATCCAGCCTTCTCTTTAGTATTCCATAAAGGAAGCTTGCCCACCCCATTAAAACAGATAGAGAAACAGAGGATTTTTTTTTTTTTCTTGGGCAATTCCAAATGGTTTGCTTCAAGGAAGTGGTTTTTGTTTTTTCTTTTAGATATTGAGTGCTTCTATAGGGTCTGGCTGTGGATGATGGGGTTGGAGGGCAACACCCATCTGCCCCAGCACCTCTCCACCAGCCATGTGGCAGGGATGCCACGGTCAGGTTGATAACAAAGTGTGAAAGAAAGGCACAGGAAGAGAAAATTTAAATCCAAAGTTACATCCAAAAGAAAAGCCAAAGAAAATTTTCAGTATGTCAAAATAGCATATTTTGACACTGTCAGAACTTTTCTTTGCTTTTTCATATGATTGAGGAAAAGTTTTCAGTTGAGGTGACATTTTAATCTCTGAGAAGAAAGGCCTCCCTCAAAGCTTTTTCAAATAGTCCCAGAGGAATGATTAATTTCCTAATGAAATCCATTTTCTAATGGATTAAATATTAGTCTCTTGGTTTTTAAAACACAGGAGGAGAACTAAGGAAAAGAAACAAATCCAGGTGCACACAGGCCTGAATCCTGGTAACAGCTTTGCCATTTGGTCTATTGTACTTAAAAATGTCCCTTGGCACAGCCACTTTTAAAAAACAACAGAAACACCTTTTGCAAGAACCTGTTTATGGTGCTGACTGGAAGCACCAGGTTAACCAAAAATACATATATGGGAGCAGTGCACCTCAACTCTTTGCTCTGTCTGCAGTTGTGCTTGGCAGAGCATGGTCAAAGGTTTTGCTCTGCTTTTCTACCACATTTATTTTTTCTAAATCAGAGAGCATGAATGACTAGGCATACCAGGGTCTAGAGACGCACAAAAGATATTTGACTTTTTGCAAGGGCTGTGTACCCAATCTCAAAAATCAGGCCCTCCTCCAAGGTTTGAAATTTGGCATTGTAAGAGAGACCACCATAAATCATTAGTCACTTCTGGAAATCTCAGCCAATTCTGCACAAAATGAGAAAACCTTCCACTGAAAGTTAAAAGAACAATCCATAAGTGGTTTTAGCAGCTACTGTGCATCCCTGCTGTACTAAGTTATTTAACCTGAGACTAAGTTTCTTCCCAGGCTCCTAACATGGCATGTTTTCTCTGCTGGAGATTCAGTTCTTGTACATCATGTAGTAAATATAAAAAAGGAGGTTTACAGCCCAGTGAATAGAGAAATCTCTTTCCAGGTCAATGCAAGAAATTATAGAGCATTGGAAAGCCCTAGTTTTATCTCCTGCCAAAGGAGGGATTAAGCTACAATGATTCCCAGGCCCAGGGTCTTTTTTTTTCCCTTTGCCTCTGCCTTCTTTGAGTGCAAATTGACAGAGACGAGTTTTCACTCCAAACAGCTGTCTGTTATTTGAATGGAGTCAGTTCCTAATCCCACACATGACTGCCATCAGAGGCTGCTGTAGTGGAAATGTTTCTAGTATCAAAACAAAGCCTCTGGCACAAAGATCTGTTTGAGAGGGCTCTGTGCGTAACCTCTGCTTTCAAATACTATCTTTTCTCTGAAGGCACTTCTCTGCTGGCTACCAGACCAGTCATTACCCATTTAATAGGTAGACTGTGGGGCAGTTCATGCAGAAGGGAGTGCAGGAAAGGCACTGGAGCCATGCCAGCTCCACAGGGAGCTGTGGAACCCACTGGGCAGCAAGCACTGCACCCACCACCACAACTGAGGCAGCTGCCCGGGCAGAGCTCCGTGGGGACACACTGTCCCCGGGGAGCTGGGCTGCAGAGAGTCCCAGCACTGGCCAGAAGCAGTGAGCAGACCTGTGGGAGGAACTCCTCCACTCAGTGAGAGAGCAAAAAGAAAGACTGTTCATGATCTCTAAGTAGACTTTAGTTAAGCCTTTGACACGGTTTTCCACATCATTCTCCTGTAGACAACTGGCTGTTCATGGCTCGGACAGGTGCACTGTTCACTGGGCATAAACCTGGCTGGATGGCTGAGCCCAGAGAGTGGTGTGGAATGGACTTACATGCAGCTGGGGCCATCACCAGTGGTGTCATCCAGGGCTCAGTGTTGGGGCCAGTCCTGTTTAATATCTTTATTTATGATCTGGACAAGGGCACTGAGTACACACTCAGTTTGCAGATGACACTGGAGGGATCTGGACAGGCTGGATCAGTGGGTCCAAGGGCCTGAGGTTCAACAAGGCCAAGTGCCAGGTCCTGTCCCTGGGTCACAACAACCCCTGCAGTGCTACAGGCTGGGGCACAGTGTCTGGAAAGGGCCCGGTGGAAAAGGACCTGGGGGTGCTGGTTGAGAGTGGCTGAACATGAGCCAGGTGTGCCCAGGTGGCCAAGAAGGCCAAAGGCACCTGGCCTGGATCAGCAATAGCGTGGCCAGCAGGACCAGGGCAGTGAACAACCCCTGTACTCAGCGCTGGTGAGGCCTCAGCTTGAATCCTGTGTTCAGTTCTGGGCCCCTCACTCCAAGAAAGGCACTGGGGTGCTGGAGTGCATCCAGAGAAGGGCAATGGAGCTGATGAAAGGTCTGGAGCACAAGTCTGATGAGGAGCAGCTGAGGGAGCTGGGGGTGTGTAGCCTGGAGGAAAAGAGGCTCAGGGGAGACCTTATCCCTCTCCACAACTCCCTAAGAGGAGGTTGTTTGAGAGCTGCGAAGGAAGCTCAGGTGGGAGTCGGCCTCTTCTCACAAGTAACAAGTGACAGAAGAAGAGGAAATGGTCCCAGATCGTGCCAGGGGAGATTTAGATGAGATTTTAGGGAAAATTTCTTCATGGAATGAGCTGTCAAACACTGAGACAGGCTTTCCAGGGCAGAGGTGGAGTCACTAAATGTGGAGGTATTTAAGAAAGGTGTAGATGTTGCACTTGGGAACATGGTCTTCGAGTGAACTTGGCAGTGCTGGGTTAACGTTTGGATTCAATGATCATAAAGGCCTTTTCCAACTGTAATGATTTTATAACTCTATGAATTAAGGAAAGATGCACTCTGTGTTGCATAATTATAAAGGAGAAAAATCAACATAAGATGCCAAAATGAAAATCAGTTGTTGGAATCCTTCTATTTATTTTTTCTTTTAATGTGTGTTTTCCCTCCTTCAATTTTCATTTGGAAATTGGAGCTTCAAGTGAAGTGGGCTGAAATAATGAATGGGATTGTTCTGAGAATTGTAATTCCCAAAGATCAGTTGCTGGAAATGCTCATACCAACCATTAATACTAAAATGTCTAGGAGTTTAGGCAAAATAAACATTCTTGGTATTTCTCTAGTTACTTGCCAATCCATACTTGTTTTTCAAAAATTCAAAAGATTGAATTGAAAATGCTGACCTACACAGCATTTGATTCCAAAATAGTGTTGCCTTTGCTTGCCTCAAGTTAGGCAGGAATATCCCAGATGATGCCACTCTCTTTGAGGTGTCACGGAAGAGCTAAGTTCTCTTTACTGCTTGTGATGACGATTTCCTTCTTGAATTTTGGCGAAGGACTTCCTGTTTGCCTCATGCCCTATTTGTTAGACCATGACAGCAATAACTTCTGTTGTTAAAAGTTCTGTCCAGTGGTTCCATCAGGACCTACTTCTCAGTATGTGCTCACACAGCATTGAGGACACTGCACCTTGTCTTGGTCACACTGATAGAAAGAAGACCTGTCATTGAGTTAAAAGACACAGAAGGAGATGGACCTTTCATTGGTGCTGCAGAAGACCAGCATGACAAGTTTCTTAATAGATGCTGAAAGCAGGACTGAACAAGTCAAATTTAAGTATTCAAAACTTTTTGGTTAGGAGAGAGGATGAAAATTGCATCTCAACATCACAGAGCAGGGTTCAGGGAACCCAAGTGACTTACTAAGAGCTGCACCGGAACTTCAGATCAGAAGTAGGGACATGCCTGGACTCCAAAAATGAGGCTTTCATTTCTGCTAGAAAGCAGAGAAAGAGGCGATGCATCCCCCAGTGTCAGAACAATTCTGCTGGGCTGCACTGCCTTTGCCTTCCTCAGAACATCCTTCACATCAAAGTACAGCAGCATGACTCCCACCTCTCCCACAGCCAGATTTGCTTTGCTTCAGAGTGGGTCAGGAAAATATTCACTCAGCCATACTCTGAAAGATCAAGATCTTTCCCTCCCCTTGCAAGGGTTGTTGGAATTAAATGATCTCCAAGGTCCTTCCAATCCAAACCATTTTAGGATTCTATGCAAGCAAGCATGCTGAAGATAGGCACTGCAAGGGAAAAGAGACCAGTGAGGAGGCAATGGTACATGAATTGGCGAGACATACACAGTGGGAAGGGCTGGAGTTTGATGGGCCTTGGCAGTGTTAGCACAGCCCCTACAAAGGCATGTCGAGCGCTTCAGATAATGAAAAGCTCAGTGCTGAAGCATGTCTCTCTAATTAATTACTGCATTTGGCAGGGTAATCCCTCTCAAATTGACTTAATGCTCGGTTCAAGAAGCTTTGGAAACTCTGGCAGGGTCATCTCACCCTGCAGATGGCTGCTATTGGGACCCTCCGAGATGCCTGGCTGGCTGTCCCTGCCTGCTGGGGGCACACAGTGGCTGGGGCCAGTTGTACTTCCATGGTGGAAGGCAGGGTCTGCTAAAGCAAAAAGCATGGAGAGACCACTCGGAGAGGTTGGTGAGTAGACACTGGCTTGCTGCTGTAGAGCACCCTTGGTTTAAAAGGAATATTTCCTCCCCTCCTTCACTCACAGCTCTCAAATGCACTGAACTCCTGTTTGTAATAACACATCCCTTGTGGAGAAACACCAGCTAGAAACAGTTTTCAATCCAAGCTGAAAAGCTGCTGTCAGGAGCCCTACAACAGCTAGTGAGGAGCAATTTGGATGAGCCCCATGGCAGGCTCCTGCAGGAGGCTGCAGCTGGATCAGAACCACAGACATCTCCTGGGAGCTGCTGTGGAGAGGGGACGGCAGCGGTGTGAGGGCAGATCGAGGTGATGGACTCCAGAGTCTGTCCTTGGGCCAAGACATCAGTTGCACCAATACAATAACCTGTGGTGCAAATCCAAGGAGAAAAGCCTCTCAGGGGTGGTGGGACACAAAGGTGCAGACGGAGGGATGAGGAGGGATGCCTTCTGCACAGTCAGCAGAGTCTTTTCTGTGGCTTTGTGCAAAGGCAGAGAGGCTACAAAACCAGAAATGTATGCTTGCATGTTTGTTCTTGTAGGCGAACAGAAATTTCCCTTCTCATTGCTGAAATAACCAACCATCTTGGAGCCATGATCCATCCTGCTTTCAAAACCAGCGAGGTGACTTCAGTCCAAAACCATAAAGTCCTTTGTTTGGGAGAAAGGGAATTGTACTCATATCTCTGTCCTACATTGCTAGCCTGATCCCCTGGGATAGCTCGATGTCAGCCTGGGGCAGCAGGCCGGCCCTCCTGAAGGACCGTCCTCGGGGCTCGCTTCCGCAGCGGTCAGCGTCAGGGAGCCGGGGAGAGACTGGCCGTCCCCAGGGTCGGATAGCCTGCCTCAAGGGTGCAAGGGTGTTTGCTTCAGGCGCCAGAGGAACGAGGCAAAGAGAGAGAGAGATCTGAACAGGATTTATTAACCATTCGGGGAAGGGGAGATCTCCGGGGAATTACAGCCTGTGTCTGGGATTTTAAGGGAAAAGGAAAAGGGGCGGGGGAAGTCCCCACAACCAATAACACACCAATAAGTGGGAGGCACCCGTGTCCCAGTACCAATAATCCGAAGGTAATGGGGAGGGTCTTCTCCACTAATCAATCCAGGTTCATAACTTGCAGAATTTTCCAGAGCCAGGGGAGGTCCTTGCCCTATCTCTCCACCCGGGGGTCCGCCCCAGGGGTGGCTTCTAGTCAGTCTCCCCGCCCAAGGAGACACCCTCAGGCTCGGGATCATCGAGCCATTGGATGGCCAGGGCTTGACTGATAGGGACTGGCCACAGCTCAGTCGACCCAACGGGAGGGGACACCACTACACTACATGACCTGAAGTATCTGTCCTGACACACCAGGAGCAATGCCTAATGGTAGCATATGGTCAAGAACAAGTGGGATTTCTGGAAAATAGGAACATCTCAGGCCAACCTCTCTACCACACCCAGGATTTTTTAAAACTGTCCTTTAGCTGTTCTTTAGCTTAGGGGATTCTCCATCTTCCCGTGTAAAGTTCAAATAAAACCCTTCTGCATTTGACAGATTCTGTCTGAAGGGAGGTATTGATGTCTATTGATCAATTCAATTGCCTCAGCAGGTCACACCATCTGGAAAAGATTATTTACATCTTCATTTTCTCACAGTTTGGGACAAGATGATAGTAATGGGAGAACATTCTTAGAAGTCAATGGAAACTTCAGATTTTACTCGCTATCACAGCTGTAGAGGTGGGACATTATCTCTAACAAATGCTTTTTTAACTGACAGGAAGTTTTTCTTTCCAAGCAAGTAGCAATATTCACTACAATGGCTTATTTTGGAGGTAAGCTTGGGTAGTTTTAATTTTTAACATTTTTCAGAATTTTATAGAGACATTTTATTTAACATGGCAAAAAAGTTTGAAGAAAGAATTTAAATGAAGAATCATTTTTGGACCATTTTTCCAGAGAAGACTTACCTTAATCCACTGTATTTCCAGGTCAGAAACTGATTGGCCTTTTGTATCACTTAAAAGAACAGAAAATAGTCAAAGCCTCTTTGCAGAGTGGGTAGGAAGAGAAAAACTGACCTATAGTGTTTGAAATCTAAATTTCACTGTTGTAAGACAGGGAAGAAACTTGCACTATTCTTCCTAGTGGTAGACTGAAAGATTGGCTTATATTTTTATTTCCTTCCCAAGCAGCTTTTCTGGTCTGTAAACCTTTACAGATCATGTTCAAAATTGCTGTAACTGATACCCAGTTTGTGAGGCATCCCACAGGCTGAATCTACACTGCCATTATTTTGGGGCTATTTGCCTTCCCTGGGCCTTGCCAGGAACAGATAAGTGGAGATGGAGGGGATAGCATGAAATGCTTTAAACAAATGCTTGTGTTAATGCACATCCCACAAGCCACGAATGCTCCAGGGGACCTTTGCCAAGGGTCGTTTAAAAGTTTTTTTCTCAGAAACAACCCCTTTTCACCATCATCCTGGCCCCTCACAGCCCAGCGGAGGGTTTAGGGTGACCTGGAAGGCACAATGTTCTTGAGGGCATTGGACAAGAGGAAAATAAGGACTGGGGATTTCTGGCTGTGTCCTTGGGTGGTCGTGCATGACCATGGAGGGGTGGGGGTCTCTGGGTGTGTTGTGTGTGCACACAGAGAGGGAAATGTGTGGGGCTTCCAGAAGTGATGTGCAGGAAAACAGGTTGGTGTGAGTAGGAACCTTCAGATAAGGATGTCCCAGCCCTGTTTTCCTTCATGACCATCAATCCACTTCTCATGTGTGAGCCTCTCCCTTGCTTTCCCTGCTTCAAAACAAAAGGTCAGTTCAGGGAATGCCAAAGTGCAACTGGATAAAAATGAAAAAAAGCCATCATCCTTCCCTCTGCTCCTCTCAGGGTGTCTGAAAGGGCATGCTCAGCATGCAAAAAAAACCTGCTGACTTCACACTCTGCTGGAGGAGGTGATTTGAAACCAACAAAAATAATTGTCACTGTGTTTAGCCAGAGTCAATAAAAGCACTAAGGGCCTGGCAGTGTCAAACCTAGGAGAAAATAAATTGCCAGTTCATGAGCACTCCCTACAATGTATCCTGAAAAGAAGTTTTCTTTTCTTTCTCCTCAGAAAAAAAAAAAAAAGAGGGAGAGAGAAAAGGAGAGAAGTGAGATGGGGGAGGGCTTGGCAACATATATTTCATGTCTAATGATATTGTTTTAGTGGTGAGCAATAAAATGTGGGGTCTTGAATGATGGCGTAGGAAAGAGTAAATAAAAGCCCTGCTCACACTAATTGCCTGTTGGATCACATAGTAAATCTGAGGTAAAGTGTCTTATTCCTAGGGACAGGCAAAAAGTTGCAAAAGCGAAGGAATTACACGATCTGTCTTTTCCAAAATATCTATAGTTTTGGATGCCCAGCCTGAGACACAGTCAGATCTGACTTCGGAAGGGGGAAGAGCTCAGCAAAGTCTCCAAATTGCTAACATGTTTTGGCCCTGAAAAATGAAGGTGCCTAATGCTACACCTAGAGGGGATCAGACCTGGGGGGATCAGACTCTCTCTGCATAATCATGCCTGGTTTTACTCCCTAGCTCCACCAATCTTCCTAGTAACATTGGCCCCCACCTTCAGAAATCTTGCCTCACCTAAAGCCACCAGCCACTTCTAAAAACCAAAGCCAAAACCAGAGTTCTAATAGTTTCCAGAGACCATGAAAGCATGAGGAAAAGCCATGTTCATTTTTATTGAACGTTTTAGCAAAATTAAACAGACTATGGCAGAATAAAAAGTGGCAGAGATTAAAAAGTCAGGCAGAAAATACAGTGCTATTTGTGTTTCCTTTTCTGTGTTGTTTACCCTTACACTGGTAACCTCCTAATTTAGCCCTGTTTGTCTTAGCACTGTGAGGTGCACAAAATGAGGGACTTCATTTTCAACTCAAAGCTATGCCCTGGATGTTGTTGGACCTCTACGCAGACCTTAAATATCTGTGGTATTTATGGGCCCACAGCTGCTCAGTGTACAAAACCATCTTCTCTATGAAGAAGGACACACTGCACCAGTGATATTTACCAGTGTCATCTTTTAATTCTTTTAAGCAAAAAAATGTTCATTCAGTGAGTTCAGAGTGATCTGATGAGCATGAAGGCAGCACTTAACCCAGAGAGATGAGGAGGAAAATTGGCAGCACGCAGAAGTGGGGATGGGGTTGAAATGAAGTGATCAGCCAGTGATCACTTTTTCTTTGGAAACATCCAAATGGATGGAAAGAACTGGCTAGCAAGCGAGGAGGGGAGTTGGGTTTAGGCGTCTCCGTGGCCCATCTGCCACAGAGACCTTGGTACTCCCAAGAAGGGAGGAATGTCCTCACCAAACAGACAGAAGTAGAAATGCCAACTTTTCTCTCCCAGGGTAAGAGGCATGTTTTGCTTGGACAAGGTGACCACCATTTTCCCCCTTGAGGCTGGATGCATCCTGAAGGTTGAACCAAAAAGCAGGTTGTTTTTTTCCTGTCCACGTCTGCCAGCTCTTGGCTACAAACCCAGCTGGATTTCACAATGGCAAAATGAGTTTTCACAGAGAAAGGCAGAGTGCTGAACACACAGCTGCCCGTCACTGGAAAATACTCACTGCTGCATGCAAAACCTCGTATCACATTTTTAATTAGATGTGACAGCTCGTGGTTCAAGCATGTGAGGAATTCCAGGCTGGATGAAAAGGGACCGGGCAGAGATCAATAGGGATAAAGAGGCAGCGATAAGGAGAAGGACCTGCTTAATCTTGTTTTTATCTCTGTTTATTTATCCTCTGTCAGTGGTGCTCTCCTGATCAAACACACAGGCATGTAGAATCCAGTGCACTTACTCCTTGTGACATGACAATAACAACAGAGCTGGCGCTCACATCCCCATCCACTCCATGCCTTGGCAATCAGGGCTGTCTGCTGGCTGACACGCAGCCCTCGCTGCCCATGTTTGCTCCCCAGCACTTATCGGCTCTCCAAGGCACTCAGCTCCAGCCTGGCTCCTTTCCCTGCCCTTCCAGCGATAATGAGTGTCGCTGCTCTCCCACACCTTCCCACTTGACAACTTGTGTAGTGCCTGGGCTGGAGATCAGCGAGGCTGATCCAGGAGGTGTCAGAGAACAGAGGTGCTTGGGCCCCATCTCCTATTTTTACTCTGCAACTAATGTAATAATTTTGACATTATAAATCATAGTTTTCATTGCCCTTCAAAAAAGTCTCTCTGCAGTTGAGAGAGGGAGAATCTGGGGGTCCTGGTGGAGCTCAACAGGGGAGCACTGCATTGTAAGTCAAGACAGGGCTGGGCATTTATTCACTAGACCTCGTTGTCAGGGTTAAGTGGGGATTTCATCTCTGATTTACACTCTTTCTGATGGCTCTGCTCTATTTCAACTCCAGATTTGGATCCAAAATATATTTCTCTGCTCTTGGGGTTTCACCAGCCTGTTTATACAAAGCAGAGTTGCTGGGCAGCCTCTTCAGTGGACAGACATGCAGGAAAACATGGCTGGGATTTTCATGAGAAGTGGGGCCCAATATTGTTGTCTGTACCAGTGCCCTTGTCACTGTCTGAATGCATAAGCAAACCAAGCCCCGGGGTAATTGCTTGATTTAGAGCAGCTGAGGGTAGAGCTGGGTTTTTGGAGAGCACACATGCTGTGACTCCAGAGGAGAAATAAGTCTCTAAAGAACAGAATATATGGCAGCCCATACTTAGCCATATATCCTCTGAGCTATCCCCCAACCCTCCAGGCTTGTTGAATAAACCTAAATCAAGTAAGGCTATTTTAAATATCATTGTATCTATTTCCAGGATGATTTGTCTGCCAAAAGTGTAACATGCCTTGCCTTCCATTCAAGGGTTTTCCTACTCCAAGATTGCACAAGGTAAAATACTTCCAGCATTGTCCTAATTGCCATCAATCCCTACCTGCAAATTAGCAATTCTTGATAAGGCACTAGGAAATATTAATCATCACAAGCACTAGCACATCATAGTTTTAACTTCCAGTCTAGGTCAACATAAAGGGAAGATTTTGATGACATATTTAAGCACTTGCATTGGCAGTGACATTACCAAAATGTGAATACACCACTTTCACAAACCCAGATTAATTTCTTTCCAAACCTAGATGTTTCATTGAAATACCCAAGCTAAACTTACTCAGTTTAGGCTGCTGTAGTGTGCAGAGGTTGCCCAGATTGAGCCAGCCTGCCTTATATCTTTTGGTGGTGCCTCACTCCTTCTGCTGTCTAAGGAGAAGACCTTGTGTGATTGTGTTTCTTGCTGAAATAACAACATTTGCAACAGATAAACCAGGCCAAGGCGTGTTTACAAATTGCTTTTAACTTCCTTGGCACCTTTGAGATAAGCAAAGGCTTCACAGGTGTTCCGCACCAAGAGAGAAATGCTGTTTGCTTTACAGTTTCCCAGTGCTCTGGGGACAGTCAGAATTTTGGTCATCCCTCCAAAATGGGATAAAAAACCTCCTGTCAGGATCACTAGCCAACAAACAGCAGAATGTTTAAAATATCTAGAACTCCTAGGGTTGCTTTCCTAGATAAGGCTTGCAGCAGATGATGAACTTCCTTGGATCTGGATGCACTGGGAAGGAGCTGGGAGATTTAGGCTTGGACTATTCCTTACCAACCTACCTTTCCTATCCCTCCAAAAATTCAAATTATGTCACTTTTAGTATTATTTAGCCCTTGTCAGATATGAGAATCAAATCTGACATTAAACCCCAGCACACAGATTGAAATCTGGCCTGTGCTCTCCCTACCAGCTCTGTCTGAGCACGTTGTCATTCAGAGTCCCCTGCCAGAAAAACAGAAGCAAGTGGTGGAATATGGATATGAATTCAGGTTCAGATCCAGAACTCTTCATGCATTCAAATCTAAGAGATGCAGAAACTAGGGGAAGAAAAAAACAGAGAGAGAGAAGGAAAATGAGGGAAAGTAAATGAAGAAGAAAAAGTAGGGGAAAAGTCTTTCCTGAAGAAGGCAAGGCAAAGCACTTTATTAAATGTTAATGATACATTAGTTTTTGGTTGAATATTTCTTTTGGCTTTATCTTCTAACACCTTTGCCTGTGTTATCCCTTTGTTCAATCTAGCAATCTCTTGGTATGCTAAAGAAATACAGCTTCCCAATTGTTACCGCCGGGCATGTTGGGTCAGCCTGGCCAGTGTCAGGGACACCGGCCAGGACCCCGACACCCAATGGTCTTTAAGGTACAGCAAGAAATGCCTGCCAACTGTTTTTGCTCTCCCCAGGGGCTGCAGTCTGGGTTCCTGTTGGCACTTTCTCCTCTTGGGTCTTCATCCATGGCTGATGTCCGTGAATGTGCCGAGTGAGAGAAAAGTGCATTTTTGCTTGGCCTCATACAGTGGCACTTCTTGTCCCAGACACTTTGTGGCCATTTCTGTTTTCTGATCTGGCATCTCTTCTCATCCTTTGGCCAGTCTGGAGCAGGCAACAGCTTTTCATTACAAGTGAATGGTGGTACAACATATTCAGCACAGACCGGGGCTGTGCTGACAGAACAGGCAAGGGTGTGCACAATCATCTCTCCCGTGGAACTGGAGCCAGACAGGGACTAAGAAGGTCTTTTAAGAAGTATGTTTGTATTACTGATGACCTTTTAGAAGAAATGCCTCTCCTGTTCCATTTCTTCGACCAAATTTGGCCTGCCTTGATGAGTGTGCAGCTGGGGTGATTTCTTTGCATCCAGTGGCAAGAGAAGCCTGACACTCCACAGCTGAATATGGTATTTGGAGAACTAATTTTCTTCTTTTCCTGAGAGGTCATGTTCTTTCCAATGCTTGCCTCTGCAAATGAAGGAAGGAATTTTTTTACTTTTTTTTAAAAAAGACGGCTCTACTCACCTGATGCCCTCAATGAGCTCAAAGTTTTATCAGCTGGTTTCTGAAAATCAGACCTACTGATTTCCCTTCAAGACTGAATTCACCTGCAGGAAGCAAAATGCCTCTAAGCACAATTTCCACACTATAAAGGAACTGTCCATGTTCACACTTGTGTGGATGATCCACAGGTGGTCCCATATGGGAAAGGTGAGGAGCTTGTGTGTAAACCTGGTGTTTTCATTTTAACACCCACCAGAAGAGGCATCCTAAGGAAAGTATATTTACATTAATATGTTGAAGTTTCTCCTAGATAAAGCAGAGCTGAAAGAAGGAGCTTTCATTCCTAGTCTTATGGGTGCTCTGAATATTGACCCTGTTGCAGAGCACCTTAAATTAAACTGTTTTGGGGTTTAGAAGACCTGGTTCTTCACTTGTCACTGCCTTCTCACCATGTACATCCAGAACTCTTCCCCCAAGACAAGTCCTCCCAAGTCCCGCTCCTAGACTTGCCACTGCACTGTCTGGTGCTTCTTGCACAGGAATAGTGACCCTATGGCAAAAATCTTTCATGAGGAGGAAAAATAATAACTCAAAGAGTATGGTTCACCTGCTGTCATGTGGGCATTATTAAAAAATGCTCCAGAGGTGTTCAAGAACCATATATCAAGCCAGAGATGGGTGCATGCTAATTAGGTGTAGGTATTTCTAATGCAGATATCTAAGTGAAAGTGAGATTATTCCTGCCTCCTGAGCCCGTCATTGCTACTCTGATTAACTACCCAATAGTAGTTAATCACGTTATTGTAATTCTGATTAACTACCTGATAATACCCAGATTTAAAATTTTCAAGGCAGGGGTGGCAGATGTGTTCTGTATCTATTTAACATCAGCTTCTGCCAGGGATCAAATGTCTGTGAGTGGATGCTAGACGCAGATTACACAGTATAAAAACTAAATAAAAGTATTGTTCAGGCTGGTTGGTTTTAGCTTTTTTTTAAAAAACTCTAATTTGAGATAGTTCTAAAACCAGCAAAATACTTTTGCCTTCTCTTGTCCTGTCTCTGAAACTGAAGGAAGTATTTGAAAATACTGAAATTGAGGGGCCAGGCTACCCCAACATGTAAACTGGGCAGCGAGACCCCAGTGAGCAGACTGATCTTGAGAAAGTGAACTGATTAAGAATGAGCTTGAGAACATTACAGGAGAGATAAGGAGGGATCTTCACATTATTCAATAAATCTCAAACTCCTGGTGATCCAGATGGTCCCTTTGCTCTTTTACTGATATGTGACCATTACCAGAGATGTGTAGCCCATCAGTAAATCAACCTAAATACTTTGTTATAATAGTCCTCATTACAGAACATTGATAGATTAACTGTGCTCCATTTCAGTTTATGAGCAAAGCTCTTTGCTCTCCCTGGCAGTGTGATTAATGTGAGGTTCACATACTTAACATTAGAGACCAGTATTTATGGCCTTAAAAACATCAAGAAAAAAGCAAAATGTTTGCTGTGACAGAATATATAGTACAAGTGTTAAATCTTATCAAGGATACTCTCATCCATTATAGCTTCAAGAGGTGCTATCATTCACCGAGCTGACCCGGCAGACCTCGGAGCCTCATTGTAACATTCTCTGTATGGTAATCCAGTTAAGAGCAGAATGCAGCCTAAGTGAGACATAGCTTAACACTTTCATATGCTCAATAAAAACATTACTGGGAAAGAAATCATCAGCAAGCCAGACAAAGTCATCCTTCTCAAGGGGGAAGGATGGAGTAAAACTTAGCCAAGTAAAGTAGAAACAACTTGCAAGCAGTGGTAGCAATGTGTGGGTGGTGCAAATTTGAGGGCAAGGTTGAGGCATGGTCCAGGCCAAGCCACCACAACAACATTTGCAATGACTAGAGTTGTTTTCAGTGTTGCTATTCTTTAATCAAGGAGGTTGAAACTTAGCAGGGGCTTATGAAAGAGTTATAATGTGTTTGCAATGCAGCTTGAAATCTTCAGGGAGCACAATACCCATTTATGCTGAACTAATTTATGTTATAAGACTCAGAATACAAAATCTTGAGTGAGGGAAACAGATTAATCTCAAGTTTGTACGTCCTGTTTCAAAGTCAAACTTCTCAGAAAGTCCTGGAATGCTCTCCACCTCCCATACACCAGGGATGTGCCTGTAATTGTCAGGATCTGCTTGAGGAGCTGCACTCTCAGTGATTGCCATCATGACATGCTTCATAGATGAGCTCAGAGACAGCTTGACCAGGTTGATTTATTATTTGTCCTGTAGTAGGACAGGTGTTACTGAATGACTAATACTGGCCCTATTCAAGACATCAGTTAAGCACTCAAAGGCACTTAAACATGCACATAATCACAGATAAGCCTCAGTATCACTGACTTCAAGGAGACACCAACAGTGCAGTCAGAGTCAAACACATGCTTAAGTACCTTCATGAATCAGGGCCATTATTTGACCAAACTACTTGTGGTATTTGTGAAAATACTGACAGATTGCAAAAGTTTCATTGACATAAGGCTGAGTGATTGTTTGTCCAGAAATGTGAAGGACCTGCACCCAGCTTTCTCTCTTTGTCTGAACTGGTTCAAGAGACACGTCCCTCATGTGCTGAAGGTGAGAAACTGCAGAGTGCTCCAGTGTGCCTTGGTTTCAGGATACATTTCAGTGGGTTTAAGGCATGCGATGACAGAGAGGTTCAGGAATTGTCATTTCTGGACATGTTTTGCCACGTCTAAACCCAAATAAACTATGTGCAGGATCAGGTTGTGAACCAATAAAGTGCAAACAGCAGATAGGACTAAGTTTGGAAGGAAACAAAAATGCCTTTGAAAATTTAACCAGCTTTATCCACAGGCCTGTACACCAAAGGAACAGTCTGTTTCTCAAAGGGGAGGCTTTAGCTGGCATCATACTACACTACCCAACTTCCATCCAACAGCAGATCCCATGCCAGAGCCTGCAGGCAGTGTTGTTTCACATCTGCCTCATAATTTGAGGGCTAAAACGCTATCTACCGCTAGCTGGGAAAAGAGTTTGGATGCCTTCTGGTTTGGAAAGGTTTCTTTTTGATGATAAAGAGATCTCAAATTCAGCTGTGAGTTGTAGTTAAATCACTGCCTCTAAGTGCCTGGAGTCAGCAGCTTTCCTGAGCTGTGTGGAGATGGGAGCTTACAAAATGTCTCCATTTGATGTGAGGGGGAGGGCTTGCTGAGGAGTACACATTTACCCAGAGATTTATTGGGGGAGAGGGCAGGCTTGTGCCAGACTTGAAAGAGAACATGCTTCTGTGAGATAAATTCATTTTCATGTTTATTTATCTAGAGTAGAAAAACGGTCCTGCCTAGTAGAGCATATGCTGGGCGTAATGAAAGACAAACGTCAGCTTTTGAAGGAAAACACCCATTCATCAAAGGACACGGAAGAGCAAACAACTTGTTCATTAAAACACAATTGAAAGGTGGCTTCTCCACTCCACCTGCTTTCCCAAGTTGGGGGCTGCATGGGAAACTGCTGCTCTCTTCACTTTCTACTTACTCTCTGTCTTGGAGCAGATGAAATGCTTTTCCCATCTCAGAGATGGGGGAAAAAAACCCAGTACTTAAGCCCACAGTAATTCACCAGCTTTTTCTTCACTATTTTGAAGAAGGCCACATCTGCATTCAGCTGAAGTCTGTTGTTACTGATCCTGGCTGAAGGACTGACTCTGTACCTGGGCCAAATTCTGGACAGCACTCTCTGCTCTCTGTGAGCCCTTGTGGTGGGTGCTGGAAGCTGGTAATATGATACATCCCAAGGATCCCTCTGAATAGGAGGAAGCAATCAAAACCTTCTACATTTTCCCAAGGTGGGAAAGCAATTTCCTCCTCCAGCTGTAAGACTGGGGCAGATTGAAAGGTCTCAGGGAAAGTAATTATGGGCTTTGATGAGTCTATCAGGAAGCTGAGACTGGCTCATTGATGTGAATAAACATTTTTGTCTTTGTCCTAAGTGTCTGTAGAAACCAACAAAAAGAAATCATCTTAGTGTGTCTAGTGTCTATATTCCTGCATGTAATGTTGATTTCTTTTAAACATCATCCATATATATGGACATAAATAAATAATAAGGAAAAGAATAAGGACAACAGCCAACCCATGTGATAGGTATCCTAGATAAATCCACCAACATTTGAGCTCTGACTGGTTTAAATTGTTTGCCACTGCTCTGTTCATTTTCTGTGATTTTTTTTGACTAAGCTTCAGTGAGGTTTTTGATTGTGTCTGTCATAATATAATTCATCTGCATCTCTGGAAGCCATAATTAATTAATGAATTAATTTCTGTAAAATCATGATAGAGAAATACAAGTTGTCCCTCCAGACTGACTTTTATTATTGCACATGAAAGCTCAAGAACAGAAAATTACTGAATCACTGGTTGATTTTTGCACACTTTTAATGTGAAGTCACAGTTCAGTTGAGTCTTTTAAAAACAAGTCAGTTGAGCCCAAAAGATCCTGTTTGCAGTTCCCACTTGTCAGCAATGACTTGCTGCTTAAAAAAAACCAGGAGACTTTGAGGCTCCTCTTTAAGAGTAGATTAGATATAAAAAGAAATGAGTGGAAGAAAGAAATTCTGTTTTGCACTTGGAATCTGCAGACTGGACCTGCAAAGAAACAATACAGCTCCAATCCGGGAACACCTTGTAAAACCAAAGTCTAGAAAAATGTGCGTAGGTAAAATTACTCACCACTCCAATCGCAAAACATCGGTGTTGACATTTCTTTGGATGTAACTGGAAACTTAACAACGATGATCCACTTTAGCTGGGGATTTTCTTAACCTATAAAGTTCAAGTAGCTGTTTCTTCTCCCCAGACCACTGATCTGGCTTTGCCGACTCTGAGACTAAATAGACGCCTTGTGCGAGTGACCTTACTGACAACGCCTGGCACATAAGCTTTATTTTTAAAAAGTGAGCAAGCAGACACCCGGGTTTAACTTGTGACCTATTAATATATCTAGATGGGACACAGCAGGGGCCACAGGCATCTCAAATGGTGCATTGGTTTGTTTGAACAGCATACTGCTTCTGTGCCCATGCACAGTCCAAGCCTGAGACCTGTGGGCCAGGAGGGAGCGGCAGTGTAAGCTGAACTGCCTGGGAGAGAGCTGGGGCAGGAAGAGGCAGACTCCTCTTTTCTTCTGTATTTTTTAAATTTTATTTTCTTTTTGTTGAGTTCTTTTTTCTGGTTCTCAGTCTGGGGAAGAATAACCTGGATGAACTCTCCAGCTGCATAGGCTAAGCTGTGCTGGTCCTTGTGTGTATGGGGTCACAAGCTCATCCCATTACACCTGTATGGAATGGAGTAGCAGCACCTTCCATATGTCTCCTCCTGCTTCTCTTCAGCTCATCTAGTGATCACCCAGGTTGCTGTTAAGGAGAGGGCGGAGATAACAACCCTTTTATAGTTGATAGGGAATGTGTTTAAGCAAGAAAAAGCAGTTCACTCACCTGTTCCTTCCACATCCCATGGCAGTTACAGAGGATTCACACTGGAGGGTATTCCTGTCTGCTTTCATGCTGCTCACAAATGTGCTGCCTGACGTATCTGAGCTCGTATAATGCCAATTCGTGTAGTGACTGAGTGGGAGACATCTGGCCTGGCTTTAACCATGAAAAAAGGCTTGTTCTTTGTTCTAACAAAGTCCCTATAATCAGTGGAAGGAAAGACATTTTCCAGTATATAGTAATTCCCATCTATCTCAGCAGGGGATGATGGTACTCATCTCCCTTTACTGAATAGAAAATACCAGAAATCAATAACCTCCAAAGAGCAGAGGTTGTTTGGTTTTGCTTTTCATTGGCAAGCACACCAGACTGAGCTATGCTGGTAGATAATGCCCTCTGCCACCGAGGCTGCCAGGGGTAACCCTCCAGCCCCATTTGCAGAGCAGTTCACATGAATGACCTGTTGAAAATCTCTAGGAAAATTAACAGAGGTGACTGATCCAGCCTTTTCAAATACTGGGCTCAGCTAACATGGCTGAGCTTGTTGAAGTGCCACAGACCAGATTTGCGTGCCCCCACTTGCTGGAAGACTCTAGGACATGGCAAAAGTGCAGAGATAGAGAAATGATCAGCTGGGGATTGGACCTTTTCCAGAGGTACAGCTGGGGCCAGAAAGGTGTGTACACAGTAGCAGAACAGACTAAAAGACTTCCAGCTTTTCCTCCATTTGATCAGAAACTAAAAGCCATTGCAAGATTCTAGAGCTAAAGCTTGTCTCCTCTAGTAACTGCTCTGTTTTTCTTGTGCCACACAAAATAAAAATGGCAATCCTAGAGATAACCAAGCAGTCAAATTATTGTGGCTTAGGGATTTATGCATATAGACACATATCTAGTTTTTAAAGAAAGCCAGGAAGTTCCACTCCTTGGAAAAAACATTAGGGATATGTCAGGCAGAGCAGACAGAATGCTGGAAACAGCAACTTAAAGGCAAATAAATGAATGAGAAATATTCCAGGTAGAAGATAACACACTAAAATATCATTTAATTGCAAAGGAAGGATATCAAAGGTCACTGGGTTTCTGCTAGTTGTCAGGAGTCCTTCCCACTGAGCAAAGCAGGCAGTGCTGACATAGCTGAAGAGTCCTGGCACTGCAGTGGGGCTGGATCCAGCTCTAGCACGAACCCAGGCGCCTGCTTAATGCCTTGGGGTGAAGCTGCACATGCTGAGCAGCAGAAGTGCCAGAAGTACCAGAAGTGCCTTTCCATCTCCATCCACAGCCACCCATCCCCTCTCTCTCCTCTTACCACGAGTTGTCATCCTCTCTCTCATGACTATTTGGTTGTCATCCCAGATCTAATCTAGGTCAGTAAAAGTCCAAGGGAATGAGGAATGGATCTCTTACCACAAACACAACACGATTTTTGGAGGAAAAATTACGATTCTTGTTTACCTCTCTGACCCTCTTCTCCCTGTTCCCTTGTTGCCTGCATGCCAACAGGAGAGGGAATATTGTGATATATTTCTCAAGCCACATGGAGCAGAGACAAAAGATGGGAAAGTTCACAAAAAATTTTGGATCGTGTTCTGCCACTCAGCTGCTGCAATCTGGCCAGTACAGATGAAGTAGCAAATCTCCAAGGATTTTTTTGGTGATTTGGCAAGATAAGATTCCCTTATCTTAAGAGGAGTGCTGCATGAGAGTGTTTAGATCCCTTGGCAATACATGGCACATCCCCAGCTGCTTCTGCTCTATAGAAGAGATGACATGCTCCTATTGAACCTGATGTCCTCAGAGCATGGCTTTGATGCTGGGATTCAGAGCTGTCAGCTCCCAGGGCAATGATTGACTCACTGGACAAGGATAAGCTCATTACATTGTGGGCATGAGGTTGGCTTGAACCAGGCTTGTTCCTATGGGATGCAGTTGCTCCTCCACTGGATAACACCCAGGACACAGGATTGCTCCTCTATCGTCTGTATAGAACTTTGGGTTTTCTCAACCCCAAAGATCTGTTATTATTTTGATGTAAAACTTGGCTATCACGTTGGAGTTTCTTCCTCCAGATGGAAAAGCAGTGCCACAGTCAGAACAAAAATACAGCACAAGAGCAATGAGGGTGGCATTTTTTAACTATTTCACACATGGGTACCTCAAGCTACTTCACAGGTCTCCAGAACAGCTGTCCTTGCTTATCACTAAGAGCACAGCAGTAATGAGATGTGAGGATTTATCCTATGGGAAATGGATGATGAAGCAAGGCTAGAGATGAGGCCATTGCAAGGCCCATTCTGCTTCTTAGCCTTTGGTTCACCTCCTTGTTTTGTACTACAACATCCACAAACATAGAGAGAAAGACTTTCTCTCTGCAATAACTCTTTGGCCACTGATAAGCAATTCTCTTGTGTTTCCCATCATGGCAACCTAGAGCCAACTTTCCTGGAGCAGTAAATAAACCCGTTTCCTCCCACTCACAGTGTTGGGATTTGCTTTGTGAGCCCAAAGAAAGGTTCAACTCAGTATTTTACATAAAATTTAATATACACGACTGGCCTGAGTTTATAACAAAAAATGTATGGCATGAAACTAGAACCATTTCAAAAACGTGAAAAATACACATTCAATTAGAGGTGGATCAAGATGATTTATTTGTGCAGCAGTGTTGAGACTGTGTTGGAGAATATTGCAGTACAGTTCGTCTCACTGCTAGAGGTGAATCTGAGTCACCGTGCCTGGAACTCAGAGTGAACTTTCCCAGAATTTAGGAGGAAGCCTTTAGATCTCACCAGGGAGCTTTAACTCCAGATTCTAAAGCTGCTTTTGTTAGTAGTGTGGCTTTTTTAAAAAAATAAGTCTACTACCTGGCAACACCATAGACTTGTCCATGCCATCTCCTGCAGTAGTATCCAGCTGGTGAAGTAATGATTCTCTTTGCTCTTTGTCCCGTTGTGCCAGAGAAGGATGATGGAAGATGGAAGTGGCTGTTTGTCCAAAGTAGAGAAGACTCAAGTCTCTGTCACCTCTCTCTGCACAGCCACTTACCATTAGCACACAGGACCTGTCAGGTCTTCTCACCATCCTGGTCTTTGCTGGCGGCACTGATCCTCCAAAGGTGTGGAGCAAGAGGGAATTTGTGTCTTGAATAGTGACAACCCAGCTATTCACAGCCTCTCACCAGACTCCTCCAGCTAAACCAAACTCATCCCTGTCCACAGATACAGACTTGGCTGTTTGGTGCTTTCTCCAACCAGCCCTGTCTTCCCCAAGTGAAGCCATTTCACCATCTCCCATTTTTCCAGGCTGGACTGTGCAACCTATTAATTTCAAAGCCACCTTCAAATGGTGTAAAACAAGTTTCTCTTCTCATTTCCAGCTTCCAGATAAGCTATCCATCAGATAGCTACCATGAGAAATTAGAGATCAGTTAACATTTGTTTTGGCTTAATGTATGTTTGTTCAAATGTTAAAATCTCAGCCTGTGCTTTATTTTAGCATGTTTTGTCATTTGTCAGTAACTCTCTCTGCCATGTTTTATAGCACACATTTTAGGACTCTAGGAAAAAAGCAAATTGATGCTGTTCAGGTTCTGACCTTTAGCATGATGGGGGTGTGAGCACGAGGGCCTGGACCAAGTTTCTGAAGTAAGGTTTGTGTTATGTGTGCAGTGATTCAGTAAAAAATATGTGAAATCACATGGGAACACACCATTCAGTTTCTTCTCAGTCAGTGTGGTGCCAAGATCAAACTGGTGTTTGAAGACAGTCTTGTATGTTGAGTCAGGGGGTTGGACTCAATAACCTTTTATGGGACCTTCCAACTCAAGATATTGTGATTGTATGGTTTTGTGCCTTAGAGAGACTCATTGACCAAGGCAGATTTCTATATCCCAGCAAGATTTTGCATGTTCTATTAATAGAATATGCTCCACATCAGGATGAACAAGAGATCATTCAGAGCATTTTATCTGCAGAACAAGCCTTAGCCCAGCATAGGAGCACTGTCACGGGCTGCAGAATCCCAGCACAAAAACTCTGCCACTCTCCCAGTGTACAAAAAGTGTATAAATTAATCCCATGTGTTTCTAGTAATCTCCACCTAAATGCCTGGTCTCTGGTAGCCTACAGTGAGGAACCAACTCTGCTGTCACATGAGTGACCCAATGTTCACTGAGCAAGAGCAAAACTGCTTCCCACACCCAGAAAGAGACCAGTCAACATGGAATGGGAGGCCAGGATCAAGATCCTGGTCTAAATTTGGCAAAGCAGACTTGAATGCAGGTTGCCACATCTCACACGGATGCTTAGCTGCTGGGCTACTGTGTGAGGGGTAAGTGTGTCTCTCATGATGTTCCAGGATAGGTAAGTCTCACCATTTCCCCACATACCCCAAATTCCATCTTTGTAAGTACTTTGAGAATTCCCGTGAAAAGCTTCAACAATCTGATGTCTTCATCTAGAAAGAGATCTGAAACTTTCCAGCAAGCAATGCTAAAAAACTTTAAACATAAGTTAATGCTTATTGTCAGTGAACACATTTTTAATAATTAATTTTTTCTGTCTGCAAATATTTTTACTTAAACTATACTTTTGCAAGATGTGGACTATTGTTGCTGGATTATGGTTTGTTGTGTTTTCTTCCTCTTTTAAATGCAGAATGGTGTTTCAAAGAAAGCAGCTTTCTGTCTTATAAGCATGGGGAGTAACAAAAATTTTAATAGAAGGAAATTAAAATAAGACAAAGTCATTTCAATTTCCTAGCCATGTTAGCACAATAATTATCGTATCAAAATGAAGGCATTGTTGTAATAATCATTACTGTTTTTAGAAAATCCTGAGCTGTTTTAAAGAAGACTATTGGCACCATTACCCACGTTTGTAAGGCAGAGAAATTGAGGCAGAGGAGGAAGATGTGGCTTGTGCCAGGCTGTTCCCCAGTGACAGCTGGTAGCAGAGCCTGGATCTTTTAAGGCTCACACTAAGGGTTTCCTTGCCCCATCGAGGAGTGGATGTGACCTTTTGGTGCCAAGGACTCAACATCCACGCTGCTCTGTGTTCAAGGACAGTCACTCTGGAGGAGCTCCAGTCCATGTCTGAGCATGGAGCTTTCCTTGGCTGCTGGAATGTGTGAGGTGCACTCCTCACCCACGACTTGCCAAGCCATGGCCAGCATTTAGGTGGAAAGCTGCTCATGGCCAGGACTGTATCAGGGTTGCTATGATATATGAAGGCTGAGGCAACATTTTGCACTGTCTCCAGGGCAGTAGTTCCTTTTTTGCTTTTTTTACATTTCTGTTCCTTTTTGCTTCTTTGTGTTCCTTGAAAGCCCTGCCTGACTGTGGCATCTGCCACAGTAATTCGCAAGTTGGAGGTGGAGGGAGCTCCTGGGAAACTGACTTGTGTCATGGATGCTGGACAATGTCCTTTAGGACGCCAGGCTCAGCAATACTCCTGTGCTGTGGCAAAGGAAGGCCAGGAATTTTCCTTGCAAAACCCAAAGGATGCTGATCCAGCTGTGAAAAACAGCTGTTTCTCTTGGATGCTGGTAAACATCATATAGAAAAGGACTGCTGAATATGGTCTGAGCATTTTTCACTGCTTTTCCAATAACTGCAGTATGTGAAGTTGCAATCTCAGCTATATAAGCATAGGTGAAAAATGCCTACCCTGTAAATAATCGATTTAACTAAACCCAACCATGATATACACAGCAAAGACCAGACCCTGGAGGTTTCTACACGCTGCCATAACTTCAGGCTAAACAAGTCTGAACCAAAGAAGTGTTTTGTCCTAAGACTGTATATTTTATGGGAAGTTGATGCTTATTTTCCATGGGAAGCTGATTTTTCCAAAGGACAGTTTCAGCCTGGCAGCTCAGCACAGTGCTGCTGTGACAAGCTGCTCTTTTGGCAGTGCTGACAGACTTTTTTGAGAAATATTTATTTTTTCAGCTAAGTCATGAGGCCGGTGACAGGTACATCATGGAATGAAACAGAATGCATGGAAGCACACAAGAAAACATGGAAGGTGGAGCACAGCCTTTTTCACCAACATAGGACACATGTTGAAGCCACATTTGTGCAGCTCAGTAGAAAGACATTAATTATGGTGTAGTCCAAGTTTGCTGACCAAAATAAAGATCCTGAATGGAAAAGTTTGGGTCAGGTAGACTCAGAGGTTATTTTTTGGGGAGGTTTATTTTTGCCAGTATGTAAGATGTAAATGATTTTGCTTGATCCAGACCTGCATTTTTAAGGCTCAAAATATATATACGAAGGGAAAAAATACCTTCCACCTCCAATCCTGACCTTTGAGAGAGAGAAAAGTTTGATGCCAGTGAAAAAAAGCTCCTGTTCAGCTTTTAACCAGGCTGACACATCTGAAGGCTAAATGCATCTCAAAATAAAGAATTAAGTTCAGTTGAATTGAAAATAATTCAAAAGGCTGAAAGGCACAGACACACAAATTAAATGTCTTCTGGAACTAGTGCCTTTCAAAGTGTCTTATTCCAGCAAGTATGAAATGAGACATGTGGCCTTGAACAGTTACTCAAAATACTAATAAAATTAGTCTAATAAAGTTAATTTCTCAGATGAATCAGGCCACAAGCATCTCATAATGCATTGTCTGGTATTTTGATTTCTTCTCTCTCAGTTTCCCCCTGTGGCATGAGGCCTCAGCCAGTGCCAGCTGCAGTGATGCTCTCTGGGAAACAATGTCTAGAAATGACCTTGTGATTACACATCCCAAAGGACTTTTTTGAAGATACCTTCCAAATAAGTGGATATCAGTCACTGAGAGATGCTCAGAACAAACAGATAAAGGGCACAAAGTGTACCCAGTCACAAAGATCAGCTTCAGAACACCAGCTCATCCCAAATCCCTTCCCATAATCTGCCAGTGACCCCAATCATTAGTCCCCCACAAAATTCTTTCTCATGGATGGAAAGTGGCATATGCTTTCTACTTCTTGTTTTTGTAGCTGAATATGGCCAATTCACCCACAAAATTCTCTGTGAGCATAATAGACTAATTGCATCCAATGTTATAGTCCCCTCATGCACTGCAGATTACTTCAGCACTGATAAAAATTTAGGCTTAACCACAAATCCTCAGGGAATAGAATTCAAGAGATACCCAATGATCATGAATCTCTAGAAACTGATCTGGATTTTGAATAACTGGCTTGTAAGAAGACCATCTATTTAATGAAAAAAGGAAACTTTCAAAAACTTAATCTAAATGAATATTTATAAAAACTTCCCTCTAGTCCCCTAATCATAAATTTCTGTAAATTTATAGCAGCATTGCAAAACCAGTTACATACCAAAATAGGCCACCAGCTGAATTTAGGGCTGTATACTCTGTGAGGGCTGAAAATTGTAACACATAAAGTGTTGTTTGTAGCTCCTGAATTGGTTCATTCCCCACTGTATTGACTTCACATGGTTGTCACTTGGAAAATCATTCAGTCACATTGGAAAAGCAATGAAGTCAGTGGTTAAACATGATGCAGGTTTTAGAGGACACAATTGATTAGGCAATTCCATTGGTTGTTCTGTCAATGAGGTACCCGAAAGTAACTGAGTTCCTGTACAGGTGAATACTTTCCTCACCATTCAGGAAGCCTGATGTGATCAAATTTTTATATCTGTTGGTACAGGTGTAAAAGTGGTGGCAAGTAGGGTCCTGTGCCTCTCCATTTGTGCCATCCTGCAGAGAGGACCCTTCCCTCTGACCCGTGGCTATGCCCATATTGGTAGTTTAAATGAAACATAATCATTCACCCCATAAATTCACCAAAATGGTCCTTTGTGAAGTTTCACCCCATGCCAATTACAACTTTCCCTGGTGATGCCCCAGTAAGACTGGGGAGGTAGAGCACTCCAGAAGCTATTCCCAGCAGGCAGCTGGTCCTGGGGCCAGGGACATTCCCAGGGTCATTTCCTTTACTGGTACAGGCACAGCTTCAGCATATAGATTTCCAAAAGGTGTAGAAATGTCATGCTGGGGCCTGCAGGATCCTGGAACTGTAAAATGATACATTTTCTGTGGAATGACTTCCACTTATTCTCCAGGCTCATCAGATCGTACCAGGAGCGTGGCAGGTTGTCCCAACAGAACATAATGTTACTGTTGCAGTGACCCCTGGAAAGCCCTGAACTGCAAAACACTCTGCAAACATATTACTAAAAGAATGTTCCCACCTCTAAAAAATGTTTAATATAAGCAGGACAAGAACCAACATGGATATAGATGGACAGGAAGCCATGGGATTATCTTGGAAGGCGCCTCAGGAAAGGCACTGCTCATCTGTAAGCCCTGCCACAATTTTTGTGGCATGATAGGGTTTTTTTCCAAAACGTGGAGAGACATGTTCACATCTGAGCAAGGGTATCACGATGCTTGTAGATCAATCTTCACCCATTTTGTCAAATAAATCAGAGCATGCTGAGATGCATAAAGGAAGAGCTGTTAATGCAAAACCCTTTTCTCCCCTAAATGTCAGGACACTCCTCCTGGGACTCCATGTTCTTGGTCTCTCCCTACATTTTGTAGCAAATGCTTTACATTTACACATCTTTTCCTTCTCCTGGCAGCCCTGCCAACTCCCTGCTGTGTTCTTTTCCCCTTTTGCCTCATCATCACCAGTGGTGGAGGCCAAACCCTCTTCATTATGTGCAACTTCATGATGTCCAGATTTAGTTCTTGCTGACGTTTTTGCAGCTCCATTGCTTCAGATGGGCTTAGACAAGTCCAGCGAAACATAGCTGCCTCTGAGGATGTAGTCATGACTCAGTGTCTGAGAAGACAGCAGAACTCAGAGCCACAGCTCTTGGAAACGTAATGGGATCACTTTTTTAAAGTATAACCCTAGCTCTCACTTTTGCAGAGTAAGGCAAACCCTTCAGTTTCACTTGTTCTTTAATTTAATTTAATTGTTCTTTAATTTAATAAGCCAACTTTATAATCTTGGATGCCCAATTCTGAGTTTTTCATACTTTAATACAATTTTATGAACCTTTAAAGTTGTAAATTATACTGGTATATCTGTCCCAGAGAACATCTCAAAAATCCTTCTGACTTAACTACAATATAGCTAGTCACCCTCAGCTTGCTTTACACTCTGTGGAGAAAAATAGGAGCTTCAACAGCTCGGGTCATTAAATTAATCTGGTGCTTTCTAACAAAATGAATCTTGTCCTAGAAAAGTCTTTTTCTTTCCATGAGGGGAGCCAAGGGCAACTCACCATGTAGTCTACACCTAAAGTTAGGTAAAATTCAGTTTATTCAAGAAGCAGCATGACTGACTTTGGTTATTAAATTTCATGTTTATTCTTTTAAGGAGCATCCCATTTTTGCTGACTAGAGATGGGACTGTCCTAATCACACTTATGAGCACAGATGTGTAGTTTGGTATCTTGTGAACCCTCTCCCTGTCTGCAGTTGTGATCTTCACTCCAAAGTATTCCTTCCTTATTCCCACTCCCTTCTGCTTTTTCTGCTGAAAAACAAGGCTTTGTGATATTGCTTATCCTGGTTAAGCCAGGAATAACCTCATACACAGCTTTCCAAAAGATTTGTACTGGTTTTCTCCACTTGTCATTTGAATCCCCAAAAAATTCAGTGAACTGCATCTCAGGAGCTAAGAGAATGAGAGAGATCTAGGCAAGCAGGAGCTGTGAAAGCAAGTAAAACATCCTAAAGAGACATCGTTAATGCTCTTTGTAGAAGGGGTTAGCTGCTCCTACATGCACACAGTTTCCTTCTCCTTCAGGAGACAACATGGATCAAACACTGTGGATCAATCTATTATTGAACCATCAGGGAAAAGAGAAGAAATGAAAGTCATTGCAATGAGCAGTGGCACGATGGAAGATCTGAAGATCTGCCTTTGGGATATCTCTTGAAACCTTATACTCTTCCTAAAAAGCTATCAATGAGTTCACTGATGGCACCTGGGGAAAATTAAAGAAAACCAGATGAACCACAACAAACCATGGCCATCAGTGCATGAGCCAGATGAGAGGGAACTGCTCTCCCTCCAAGCATGGTGGATTTCTGGCTTCTGTGGTATCTGACCTCACACTGGACACTTGCACAGTGGTGCACTGTCATGGTATTTACAGTCCCTTGCTTCAGCCATGGATAGCCGATGCTGTGCTGACACAAATCACTGGGAAAGTCAACGTTTTTTCACCGAAATGTAATATAGGAACACAGCCATGTCATGCTGAAATACTCCTTGATTTAAAGGTCATCTATTCTTTACTTGATATTCCATAAAAAGTTGGCCTGAACAACTTGATAAACAACTTCATATCACAGCTGCTGTTTCATAATAAAAGTGCATGTGGGCAGCAGATGAAAAAAGAACTTTTCACCCTTAGATATGTTGTATGCTGAATTGTATACATAAAAGTGCATTTTGTTATTAACTTTTTTCCAAGTATCCATCCTACTTTTATTCCCAAATAATTTTTCTAAGTGACATATTTAATGTGTAATAACACATACTGAGTTTCTTATGAATCCAAGCCAGGATGCAGGATGCCTTCATCTGGTTTCCTCCCCAAACTGCCTTAAAGCCCAATAAATCTGTGACTATTTCCTCTCTGAAGCCTCAGAGGATATAGAATTACTTCACAATTCCTCAAGCCCGGAGCCGTCAGCGTGGCTGATGGAGAGCCAAGATCAGAATGGAATTGCTGTAATTGGAAAGCGAAACAAAAATAGTCCCCTGGAAAGGAGGAAAGTACAATGACAAAAGCAAGTCCCATTTGGAATTGCAGCACGATGGCTATCAGACGTCGTGGTGAAGTGTGTGTTTGCCTCAACAAACTGTTCAAACAGTAGCGACTGTCATATGTCTCCCGTCATAACCCATCGTTAACAACAACTCTGTAACAGCACTTGATGTAGCCATGGCCCAACGCAGTTTAGTTTTCTCATTGCACAGTCAGCAGTTCTGTACTTTTCCTGAAAAGGGATAAATTATGTTTCAGCTTCAATTTTATGTAGTCACTTACCCTCCCCACACTGCTGTTTTACTGTGTGATCTGTGTCATATTAAGCTCCCTGCCTGGCATAATTTTTATTGAGCATTACATTGCTGCTGGCTTTGAAGGACAATTTCCTATGCACTTACAGGTTTAGTTAAGGGAAACAAGGAACTGCTCTGGCCACTGCCCACCTTTGCAAAAATCTGTGACTGTAATACATGGTGCAGTGTGTGCAGTTTCAGTTTCCAACACTGAAAGAGCAGGTTTTTGTTGCAATTCCCTACACCTTTCTAACTATGAAGAAGTAAAAGCAGTGTGTTTGGCCACTCTTCCGTTTGTGTTCACATGAGGATCAAAGTGCATTTGCATAAATCCAATGTCTGTGCAAAACCACCTGCCCCTGCTCTCCCATGCAGGGACTTCCCAAGGGCAGAGGCTGTTACTTTCAGGTTGTTCTGTGCATAGCAACAGAGATGGAGCTCAGGCAAAGGGTTTAGCAAAAATCCCCATATATAAGACCTCATATATGTGCCTTAATGATCCAGGTTTTTTACAGCTTATTGCCCTGTATCTGTTTGCAGACAGACTATTAGCAGAATTTTGAGGAAAGAATGTTTTTGCCATATGTTAAACAGGTCAATGTCAGAAAGAAATGAAGGTTATCTTTCTTCCTCAAGATTGCAGCATGTGTTAGAGAGATCTCTGGTGTTGCAGAAATGAAGGTAATGAATCCATGACTATCTGAATCTACGCCAGGATTCCACCATCCCTGAATATCCTGATCTGCTGTCCATATCTATGGTTAGGTCTGTGGCCAGGGCACATTAGGGTCTTTTCAGGCTTTTCAAGGCCTCACTGCACACTCAGACGATGCTGCACAGATACCCTGCATCCCACTGTCCCACTCACCACCTCTGCAGCTCTTCTTCTAAACAGAAGGAAGGAAAATTACTCAGTTTAAGAGTGCCCTTATCAAATTCACTTTGCTTAACATCCTTGTAGATTCAAAGCAAGATCTGTAGGCATATCACTATGGTTTAACAATCCCTCTCCTTTCTGCTGTACGCTCCAAGCTTTACAGAAGCTAAACTATTAAAATATGTGTTTCTTTCACAGCATGGCCACTTGGCTCTAAGCATTACTTAAAGGACATGGGTAAACACAGGAAAAGATGTCCCAGCAGGAGGGAAGTGATTGTGGGGACGGTATGTTCTGACAGCAATTCAGGTTACAGAGGAGGCAGTGGCAGATAATGAGTTGTTTTATTTAAATAGTCAGCAGGTTTCAGCCCAGAGAACAATGGAGTCTGCTCCCACAGCATTGCTGTATACATGCAGGGAGCTCCATTTGGTCAAGCCAACAGAGGCAAGAAAAAGCCAGATAACATCTCTGAGAGAAGCACCGGGCTGAGATATTGGCCCTGATTCTCCTTTGGCCCACAGCATAGAAAGTCACTTAAGGTGAGTGCCAATACTCCATGGCAAAGCTGGAAAGTAGCGAGGCAAGTTTGGGCTTTTCCAGCCTCAGGGTAGTTCTTATTTTTCATTTAAACACCTGTGAGGTTCTCAGGCCAAGATCCATAGCCATGCTGGGTTGGGAGGGAGACATAGCACATGAACTGGAAAGGGCAGTGAAGCACCCAGATCTTAGTGGGGATCCAGGCCTTGGCTGTGCAGGGGTATGAAAAAGGGCCCAGCAGCAGATGGACAAGAAGAGGCATTCCTTGGGAAGAATGGGACTATTCTCTTCTAAATAGACTTTTTTCTTGCTGCCTTCTTATTTCTCTGTTGCTCCCACCTTTCCTTTCTTTCCATATCTGTCTCCATCTCCAGCCTCACATCCCTCTGCGTGCCCTCTGGGCAGCCCAGTCTCTGCCCACACTTTTCTCTGCCTCCTTGAAGCAGCTCCCAGAACCAGTGCCTCTGCCCAAGCCATAGGCAGGTGTGCCCTGCAGTGCCTCTGAGCTTGGTTTTTGGTTCCTGGTACACCTTTGGCATCAGCACGTCCCACCAGACATGTGCTCCATGGACTTTAGGCCTCTGTGAGGAATGAGGATTTGGAAGATGATCAATTTATCCATTGACTATTTTTTTAAGAAAAGCAGGTACACTAGTGGACACAGAAGAACTTTTTCAGGTCTTCAGGAAACTTACCAGCACACTTCAAAACTAAGCAGGGGCTTGGAGCAGTTTCTGTCTTCTTCCATCCAGTTTAACTTAATTATAGGAAAGGATCTGAGAGAAAAAGTTGTGGTCTTGAGCCAGGGAGGCAGAGAGTTCATAAACCCTTGTGAGATAGACAAGATCACCTGTGAATCCAAGATAATAACCTGGAGAAGGATTGTAGGGAAAAGTGAAGTATGCCAAAGAGTCTCCACCTCCATTAAATCTGTGATTTTCAGTATCCAGTGGAGTAGTTAATGTAGTTTGCATAAATGAGCTCCCATATTGATTATATTTGCTCATAGCAGTCTCCCAACCCTACCTGCTGTCTAGGAAGATGTTTTACATACAGGGAGAGTGTGGCAAGTCATTTCCCATCATTTGGTTGACCTCTGACTGAGACAACACTCCTTGAGAAAAGCAATAAGCCATTCTCCATGTCTCCCTAGGGACAAGAAGAGGAGGGCTGACCCTGCAAGTAGAAAGATTCCAGATTGGTTTTAGGAGAAAGGCCAGTGTCTGAATCTGGGCAAGTCATGCAGTGCCTATCACAGGAGATTTTAAAAAGAGATTAGCGAAATCTCTGTAAGAAGTTGGCCAGGACTAACTGATCTTGCCTTGGGGTGGGGAAAGATGAAATGCCTTCTGAAGCTCTCTTCCAGCCTTGTTCCTATTTTGCCATCTACAAAATACTTTCAACCAACTGTGATATCTTTCTTTCCTAGTTTCCCTCAAGAAGCAATTGGGAAGCTGTCTGTCCACTCAGCAGAAAGTTGCCATTCAAACCCTTGAACACATGAGCTGGCTGCCATCCATTTTGACTAAGACTCTCAAAGAGGAGATGGGTAACTTGCAGTCCGATGAGATTACCAGCCAGCAGTGGTGTTCTTGGATGTGGGGAGTGTGCTCTTCTCCTTGGGGAGTGAGAAACGTTCATGGGTTTCACAGATACCACCAAAAAAGCCACCCGGGGGGAGCAATTATGATGCCTATGACTGGGTGATGTTTATGATCAACAGTGATTGGGGTAGTGCTCAGAGAAGCAAATCCAAGATGAAAGGTTCCATATCATGTTACCAACCACCCAATCCAAGTGTGCCAACACTGACAGACACCCTTTGGAAACACATAGAATTCAATTATTTTGGCTAAATTACCACATCCATAGCAAATTACAGGCTGTCTATTGGAAAATATCTCCTCTCAATCCTGCCATTTTTTGTTCTTCAGTTATGTTTATGTTCCCAGCATTTTCCCCTCCTGGCAAAGGCCCAAAGTTTTTTGGGGAGGACTAAAGATAGGCTTTTTCTCCACAGAACGCTATTTAGTGGTTGGACAAGTTTGCAATTAGACAATGTAGTCTTCGATTCCACTGCAGACCCATGATATCAGGCTTTCAGCATGGCCTACAATATTGGATCCAGATCTGAGCCTTGCCAGACCAAAGCAGTGCAGAAAATCTGACTGCTGTTGGAGGCAAGTGATAAGGGCTCTGTGGTTGCAGGCTATCAGAAGCTGCTTCTTATCAGGAGTGTCTTCAAGAGACTTGGAGAGGGATGGAGGAATTCACTGACTTTAATGGGCAGGAGACTCCATTTCTGCCCATAAACTCATAAGAAGACCAGGGCAATAAGTCTGAAAGTGAAGTGAAGTGAAGTGAAGTGAAGTGAAGTGAAGTGAAGTGAAGTGAAGTGAAGTGAAGATCATACTTTGCTGAAAGCAGGGAAGCTCTGCCCAGAGGCACCAGCTTGGCTGTCAAAAGATGTGCATTGTGTTAGCCCAGCACCCAGCAACCCTCCTCAGGCAGAAATCAGAGGGGTTCAAAACTCTCCAACCTTTCCAAACAATGTAGAGAGACTAGGGATGGAGCCAAAAATTTTAAGCACAGATTTGAGTATCTGCTCGTTTTCTCATTATTCTTGCTCATTTGAGATTTGATTTTTGTGTTTCATTCCGCAGCATCTTCTTTCTCCATGGGCACAGGGGAGGTCACTTACAACCCATGCTCACCACGATACACATCCCACAGCAACCGTTTCACAGCCTGGAAGGGTGAGCTGGGAGCTCACGTTCACGTTTAGGAATCACTGACCTTCTTGAGCAGAACAGGAACATGTCAGAGTAGGTGCTGTCCCACTGACTCGTGCCTCTGGTGTGTGTGCTGGGACCTATCTTGTGCCTTGTGGGGAGGGGCAAGCACACCTCTCCCAGTATTGTGCTGTGTAATCATTTCCCATCACATCAGTTCTCTGATACGGAATTAGAGGTGAGAAATTGTTGCAAACTCTCAGGTCAGGTTTTGAAAAGATTATGAATGGATAGACAGCTTGTCTCCATTTTTAAAATCCTGTCCCACAGAAATTACCCAAGAAGGTAGAACAGGGATCATGATAGAACAGGGATTTTTGCTCCCAAAGCCCTCTCTAAAGGCACAGCACTATTCCTACCTTTTAAAGGCTTTTTCCTCATTTTAATTGAGGGAAGCGGCAGTCCTAGACTTAGAAACATCTACAGAATCATTTCTGAACCCAATGACACCCACAATCAAATTAAATGGAGTTTTCTAATATTGTAGCTAAAGTTTCCTTAGCACACGTCACTATGATATGTGTCTCTCACTGCATATGGAAAGGTCTGGAGAGGGAAAAAGAGAATACAGTGAAAACCAGATAAATTAAACAAGAGCCACAGAATTATATTTGTAGTATTTAAACTATTTGAACTCAATTACATTACATTACATAATGAGAGACTGCTCCATTTATTTCTTATTTTCCACAGGTAACGAGGTTTTCTAAAATCCTAACTTGGATTCCCTATAAATAATCATGCCTGTCTTTAACAATACTGTCCCATGCAAAACAAGTAAGAAAAAAAAGAAAAAGAGGATTGAACAAAGTTATTAAGAAAGGTAAACTTTTTAATCCATAATCTGTGCAGGCTGTATTATTTCTTGATGACCACAGGCTTGCCTGAAAGCATACAGAAGGGATGAATGAACTCCACAGAAAAGCTTCAGTTCAATCAGTTCAGCTTTCAAAGCCAGATAAAACCTGAAAAAGTTTCATTTACTTCAGGGAATTTGTGAAGAGAGAGATTCTCACCAAAGACAGTGATTTTGCATTAACCTTTAGGTCAGACCAATGTTGCAGTATTAGCATTATTTAATTAACAAAATTCATGCTTTGAAACTTTAAATATTTGCAAATTCACCCCCAATAATGACTTTCATTCATTATTATTTATCTAGGGCTGGAGTCAGCCTGTGGCAGCTCTTATTTCCCGCCGCGGGAACAGCTGGGGGAGACAATCCAGTCACTTTCTTTAGGTGTTTAATGGGAGCAGAGCTCCTCCAGAAATCTGTCTCCAATTATGAGCACTCCACGCTTTGAAAATCCTTCAGTGTCGGCGAGACATTTCCCAAACAAGCCTGATGATATTGCAGAGTCATAGAGGCAAAGCTCTCCTGGCGCACACGCAGGCCCCTGGAGTGGGATCACACCTCTCCTTGCCACCAGCCAGCGGGGGTTAGCAGGGCTCGGCAACACAGGCACAGCAACCAGCCAAAGACCCCAGCCAGCCGTCAGATCCACAACGATTTGCCACCAAAAATGCTTTGTCGTGAAAAACTCGGAGTTGTGTTGGGACAAAACGGGTGTTCACTTTTGCTGTTAATTTTTTTTAAAAAAACAGAATCTTTTACTTAGCTTTTTAAGGAAATGCTGATTATTTTTTTTTTTTAAGATTCCTCTGCCATCTTTTGAGGTTTTCTGTTTTGTATTGTATTTTGTATTTTATATTTTTTTAATAATATAATTTTATGTTATAATTTTATATTATAATTTTGAAAGTACACACTCAAACTATGTCATTTAATTAAAGGGTTTTTGTTTTGCATTTGCAAGTGGCTCCTTCACCTTTGTCCCCATTCCTTTGGATGGCCTGAAGGAAAACACTTTACCTCTTTCCAGCTCTGTTCTGTTGATGGTTAAAAGGGAAAGTGATGCTGACATGCTTCACAAGTGCTTAGAGATTAAAATGCTCCCACTCCTGACAGATGGAGAGAGTCTATGGGTTTGTACACAGGAGCCAATAAAGCTTTCAGTATTGCACCCTGCCACCCTGTCCCTGCAACACTTGGGAAAATATCCACTGATGTTTTTTTGAAGCAGTGTTTCTCATATCAATCCATCTACCTGCCAAGTCTTCATGACCATGGGGAAGTAATTGAAATGTCCATGGCTGGTTCCTGTGAGTACAGCAGTGGCAGGAAATTAATCTGGGTAATGACATCTCATAAATACCGTTCTAAGCTCAAAAATCACCATTTTGCTGTTCCTTCCCTCTACCTCTTCCTCCTATATCAGAGTCACATGGCAAATCTGGAGATGAGTTTCATCTTCCTTCCTGGTATGAGTGTGACCAGGTTTTTGGGAGAACCAGAGAAGGGCAGCAGAAGGCTTGGCTCATCACTGTGCCACAACACGGGGGCAAAAGCACTGCCAGGAAGGGGGTGGTGAGTTTGCATAGACTCAGTGTGAGAACTGACCTTTAAATGAGGTGGCAAAGGAATCTGATAGTTGGGTACATGCACTTTCTCTGGAAAAGCCATGCTTCTGCTGTGGGTTTTAGCAAAGGACTTCTAGATTTGGCACCCCAGAGATGGGGCTGCACTTTCTCCTGCTAGTGCCAGAGCTTGCAGGGAACACTGCATGGAGGTGCACCTACACACACCAGTCCTGCCTCGGGGTGCCAGTGTGGGCACAGACTGTGGTGTCCCTTTGCTGTGCCGGCTGTCCCTGCATCCATCCTTGCCATCCTGCCTCTGGAATCCCCCCGTCTGCTTCCAAGAGCCGGCAGTGCTGGCATTTCGGTGGGAAGTACAAGAAACCCTCTAGTGGACGCTTGGAGGGAGCAGATTTGGGCTCCGAAGTGTGAATATTTTTATTGCTTTTCAGATTTTATGCCATTTTGATCTTGAAAAGACTGTCCTTCTCCAGGGAGACACCTAAATCCTTATCATGTGGGTTTTTTCTTGCTTCCAGCCATAACTCAAGCCAATGCCCTGAGCTGGGCACAGACACTTGTCTCACCAGGGTTGGAAGTTGTGCCATGGGCAGTGAAGGCCAAGAATCTTAGAAACGTAGAATCATTAAGGTTGGAAAAGAACTCGACCATCATCAAGTCCAAGCATTAACTGAGCACCAGCATGTTCAGCACTGAACCATGTCCCCCAAGTGCCCCATCCACACACATTTTTTGAACACTTCCACAGATGGCAATTCCACCATTTCCCTGGGGAGCGTGTTTCACCCTTTCAGTGAGGAAACTTTTCCTAATATCCAATCTAAGCCTCTCCTGGTGCAATTTGAGGCCATTTCCTTTTTTCTTATTGCTTGACACTTGGGGGAAGAGGCCAACCCCCACCTCACTGGAAACTCCTGTCAGGGAGTTGTAGACAGCAAGAAGGTCCCCATGAGCCTCCTTCTCTCCAGGCTGAATACCCCAAGCTCCCTCAGCCATTCCTCATAAAACTTGTGCTCCAGACCCTTCCCCAGCTCCATTCCCTACTCTGGACATGCTCCAGGACCCCCATGTCCTTCTTGTCATGCAGGGCACAAAACTGGACACAGAATTTGAGGTGCAGCCGGGGGCCAGTATCCAGGTGACAACGTGGAGACCTGGGCTGCTCTCTACTAACTGCAGACTAAATTGTGGATTTTTAGAGCTACTCAGGCATGTAACTACATAAGTACCTAAGATTTCCCCTCTGCATCCCTTCAAATCCAAATACCTTGGAGGCTTTCCTGAAAATCTTTTAGTAGTTCAAGAGCCTTTATAGCTTGTTCAGCACTGGGTAAGAGCCTTGTCAGGGTTCCAGGCTGAAGCTTTATCTCTCAGGCCAGTGGTAAGAGTTGGATAGGATAAGGATTTCATCATATGAAGTTTCTAGTGTTTCAAAGCCCAGTTTTTCCTGGTCATTTGAATTCCTGCAGATTTTATTTTTGGCTGAGCAGGATATCCTTTACTGTGAGATACATTTACCTGAGCTGCTGCTTCCTCAGCCTAAAGCCCTCCTGGAAAAGCCATGACTATCAGGATGCCTTCACACTGAGAGCAAATGTAAAGCCTGATGGCTGTGACTCTCCCTTCTCCAGCAGAGAGCTGGTAATGAGCGACACCACAGCTCAGCCCTCTTATCCTGCAGAGGGGGAGCTGCAAAGGGCCACTGCTTTGGACACTGCAGGGACCGAGGCCTGCACAAAGATGCTGGGTCGGTTTTAGCTTGGTCTCTCAGAGAGTTGGACACCAGCCTCATAGTGGGCACCCTATTCCAGCAGCAAATGAAGAGCTGGAAGTTTCTTTGGTTGTAGTTGTCCGTGATACACAATACACAGTCCTTGAAGCAACTAAACAACTGGAGGTATCCAGATAGGAGTGCCACTGGGAGAGCCTCTGCAGGGCCCTGAGGTGCTGTACCAGTGTGCTGGGGGTGCTGCTGGAGGAAGGAGAGGTTGAGGCAGAAGATAAAGTACGTTCCAAGTGCAGCTTTAAGATTTGCCACTTTTTGGTAACCTCAATACCCTCCTCTGTTCTGTGCCCATTCCAGAGCTGGCCCTGGGTGCCAGACTAGCTCAGCAAAAGGCTTGAGACTCCCAGGGAGATGGAGCTGTGCCTTCTGGTGTGCAGAACCTCATCCTTCTCATGCCCGTTAAAACCAGACTCCCAAAGCACAGCTGAGAGCACGTGCTTTGGATGGCCGCCCTTCCCCCTTGCTGCCCATGCTTTGTCCATCACCTGAGCTCTTTTTCAGGAGCTGAGACACCCACAGTCCTTTGACTTAGAGAGTGCAAATGCTCCTTTTTCCATCTCTGGGGCACTGCCTGCCTTCCCCAGGCCACATAGGGGGACAAGGGTCTATTTCAACTCTTTTGAATACAACTGCTCCAGTGTGGGTGAAGTATTTAAACTGCACTGCAGTAGTGAGTCAGACACAGTACAGCAGCACACCTCTGTGCTCTATGGCTTGGGCTCCTCTAGAGGAAGCAAAAGGTGTTTTTTCCTCTTCAAGTTTGTTCCTGAATTTTATCCTATTCCTATTTTAAGCAAATACATATGCTAGTCCAAATAGGTACAGCAGTCTGCTGCACCAGAGCAGACTTAACAGGGGTCTCTTAGTTTTGTAAAAGCATTAAGGTGGCGAGTGAGCTGCCATGGCTCAGTGAGAACCTTAGAAAGGATACTTGTCAAGTGTAAAATAATGTTAACAAATTAGAGCAATTAAATTTAGGATGTGGTATGTCAGAAACCAAAGAAAAATGCAGCTGCTGGCATCGCATTGGGGTGCATTTGTCACATAATGTCAAGGGGAATCCCTATAGATAGAGGGATCTTTCACTGTGCACACAAAATGAAACTTTCATAGTACTCACAGGTTATAAATGGAACTGTTGTTGACTTTATTCATGCAAAGGTTGCCTGCTCCCCAACAAAATCTCAACAGTCCCAGAAAAAAATTCACTCAAGTAGATTTTTCCCCCATTGAGACTCACTTTTCAGGCACAGCCATGTTCTCTCCCAGCCCGTGCTGCAATCAAAGTGCCTTTTGTACGTCCCTCCAAAATAGTTTATTCTTCTCTAGCAAACAACATCATTTAGCACTAGCTGGAGGAGCTGAGTGGTCTCAAGTTAGGAAAACCAGATGTATTTGAATCATCTGTCAAAATCAGAGGCCAACACTTGATCTATGGCAAGGTAATGAAAAGAGTCACTCATTCATTAATAGCGTGGAGCCGTAGGAGCGCTGCAAATCACGGAGCGGGATATTGTATGAATGTGTCAATGTTACTGATATCCAGGGGCTCATTACTGAAACATGCACTGATGAAAGGCTTCATGTGTGCACCCAGAAACAAGCCAATAAAGTCCTGCTCCTTGCAGGAAAACAAAAACAAGATCTGAAAAGGCAGCACAGAGTTAGAACAACAGTCTCCTGTTACCCTTTTTGCTATCACTGGAGCAAGACACTGGACTTGAGAGACCTTTTTTCTTATTTTTCTAAACATTTTTTACGGACCTAACAGCCTACCTCCAAGGTCATGCCATCAAGAGGCCAAAGTGATGACTCAGATGCCATCAGTGAGTTTAACACCCTGTCCTGTGCTGTTATTTATAGCTGGTTTTATAGCTGTGTTTTTGAGGCCCCAGCTGAGGCAGAGCCTCAGTGCATGAAGTCTTATACAAACACACAGGGAGGAACGCCCTGGCTAAGGGCTCACAGTCTGTAAAAGGGGGCTGCAAAATGCCTCTGGGGTATGGCTGGTGGCATACAGAACATCTCCAGGAGACCCACAGAATCATCTCTGCAGCCTGGAGGAGACACTTCCTTGTGCAGCCAAGAAATCGCCCCCACAATGACAAATGGGGGTGCCAGGGAGAGGGAACATACAGGGGAAACACTTGGAGGCATCGGCCAGAAGTCTGCACTCAGAGGCAGATTAGACACAGTCTCCTGTTTGTGCAGTGGATCGTCTTGATTGAGGACATTTTCTGCTCCATCTGGTGAGCTGAAGTTGGATTTCTCTGGTCTGAATGCTGTGACCAATGGTGACAAAGGTGATGAAGGATGTGCTCAAGGTCACACTGAATTAGAGGTTCAGATGGAAATAAAACCTAGACCTCCTCAGCTCCATCCAGATGCCAAGGCAAATAGTGCTGGAGGATGCAGACGGCCACTAATAAACAGCACCCCCATGATATTCTTACAGGATTTGAATGGTCTCCTGAAGAAAAGATTAGAAAATATACAGAATCAGATCTGCAGCTAGCACCCATCAGAAAAGCCAGTTTCTCTGAATTTAGCTGTCAAAATTTGACACCAGCCTACACCAACTGAGGATTTGGCCCTCTATTCTTGGGAAGCTATTTACAGTGGAAGAATGTGCATACACTTAGGCAGCTTGCTCTTTTTTTATTTTAAGATCAAGATTCGTTCCAGATTGGTAATAAGTTTAGCTCTTTCACTGACAGGAACTGCTCTGACAGCTGCAAATCATAATAATATGCATTTGTGTACATTTGTGCTTACATGCTTGTGCATTTTTGCTGTTGTAGCTAAGAGTACAGTCAGTACTCTTAGCTACAACATTATGTACATTATGCTTTATCTTGAAATTGTTTTTGCAAACAGACAGTGCTTGCATAGTGAAGAGGGCTGTGCTCTGCTAAAGACATCTTCAACTTCCTCACAGAAAACACTGTCTCCAGATAGGAACATCTCCACCTAGGATGTTGGTCAGATCAGGCCTCAGGTTAGCCCAGGGCTACAAATCCAAAACTAATTTTTGAGACAACAGTTGGTTGTTTCTCCTGACGTGCTGCCTTCATGCTGCAGTGCATGCCCACACTGGTCTGTGGGAGTTAGTTCCAGCAAACTGGGGCTGTTCTCCTGGCTGTAGGAATGGAAGCTGGGGAAGGCATGAAAGAATTATTAGGAGCCGAGAAATGCAGTCCAAATCTTCCCGGGAGTGGTGGCAGATTGCTAAGTGAAAGCAAAAGAAATGCTCTAGGCAATGCATCCTGCTGGGGCAGCTTGTCCCAGCTGGCAGCACCAGCTAACCAGGATGGTGTTCTCAGCGGGGTCAAGGAAAAGGCTGGGAGCAGCTCCTGAGCTGGGGCTTGTGCTAGCCCCGATGTGAGGACATGCCCGAAAGAGCCCACCCGCCTTCTCAAACATGTGCTGCAAGGCTTACACTTGTGTTTGGATGGTGATCATAAGTAGAAATGCCATCAAAATGTTGCTTTAGTTCTGGAAATGCAGCGTAATTCAAAGACGGTTTTATGATGCTGCCAGCCCCAATTCCATTGATGGAAATCAAAGCTTCCCAAAAACCGAACAGACGAGTGACAGCATGCCAGGTTTAGTCCTCCTAGGTGGTGGCACTGCTTGCTGAGTCTAATATGTGGGCATGCAGCAGAGATTCTCCACAGCTTCCCATTTGGCTCTAGGGACTGATGGCCACATCCTTGAACCCCACACAACCCAGTCTGCTCGTCTCCGATAGATCCGCATGATAAAATCCAGCTTTGGTGGGATTTATTTTCATCCCTCTAATGAAAGTGTTTTGATTCAGTTTGAAGCATGGTTTAGAGAGCAGGAAATTTAAAACCAGCTCAATATGCTGTCAGCTTGAACACAGTGATTTGCTGTCAGCCCACCCAACTGGGGTGCAGGCTGGAGAGTGATGGAAAAGGCAGTTTGGGGGCTTCAGAAACATTTTCCTCACTATTGTGGTGATTCCTTCTCAAAGAGCAGACAGTGATCTACAGTACGTCTCCTTAGCTGTGGCTGAAAGCCTGTCAAGCAATTCAGTATTCCCAAAAACTTGACTGAGATACTGCTGCAGGCTCAAAAAGCACAAGTAAAATGCAGCATGATTGCTTGAATAGGAAAACTGCAGCATTTAAAATAAGTATCAAATAGATTGGTATTTTTTAAAACTTTTGTCATCTAACATGTTGATCAGGCCTCTCTATTCTGACTATACATGTTTCTCTTATAGGGTTGGCCTCAGCAAGTCATAGAGCTGGGGACATGGAGTTGAGTCACAGAGCTGAGTTGTGGTAGATGAAGGAAGATGTGTAGGAGCTGAGTCTCCAAAGACACTTCTAGCACACATTAGACATGGCCGTGGTTGCTGGTGCTGGACTGTTGGAGAGCTAAGCCCAGACTGCTTGAGGAACAAGGGCTTCTAACCTGGGAATAGTCTTCTGAATGTGTCCTGCTAGACCTGATGGAGCACAGCTGGAGAAGAGAGACAAGAATGCCCCAAACTCGCTTGGTCACAGGCAAGTGGGAAAGCACAGCATAAATCCTGCTCTGCATCTGCCAGAAGAGGGATTTGAATCTTAATCTAAAACTGTGGGAAGTTTTACATATAACCAGGTTGTTATATGTAGAGTGAGGGGTGAGGTCACCTGGTGGGGAACACCTGCTTCTGCTGGGGTGAAAAAGGATATATTCAGGCTCCCCCTCAAAAGCATCTGCTGTGGATTTTACAGGATTTACCCTATCAGGTATCTCCCTCCAGCCCAGAATTAAGCACTTTGTCTCCCTGAGCAATAAAGAGGTAGCATCACACCACGACCACCAGCACAGCTTTTGGCTGGCCCTGGCAGATCCCTGCCCAGCAGAATTTTACCATGGCCCTTGTTTCAAGGTGTCTGTGGTTCCCAGTGCCTTACAGTTTTTCCTGGGTCAAACACATCCCTTGGTTCATCATGGGCAGGGGGAAAGGTGGTATGAGTGTACCTTACCCTCCTATGCCTTGCCCACATCTCCCAGCCAGTTGTTACCACTGTTAAATGTGAAAAAGCTTATGAAATCCTGGTTTTTTCCCTGTCAAAGCATCAGCTAAATTTGGACGGTGTTTAGGAAGCTAACAGGAGCACTGGTTTTAATTTTAGGGGAGAAAAAACAACCCTCCTAAGCTTGAATTTGTTTTCCAACTTCCAAGACAGCAACCACATCCTCCCTGTTTTACTGCTCCTCCTTATCTGACAGACGGGGTCATGCCACAGGGATGAAACAATATATGTTCAATGCAGAGGCCTCACATGTTTATGGGGAACAGCTCCATCCCTGGCCTCCTCAACATGATTCTGAAAACAACTTTGTGCTGTAACATTTCTTTGATGGCTGGTATTGGGGTTGAGTCCCTCACTTCTTCAGAGAAAAGTGACCTTTAAGTCTCCATTTTTGAAAGCCGTTCCAAACCATGGAGCCTCGAGTGCCAAAACCTTTTCACATTCAAATCTCTTTCAAGCAGAACAGGGAGAGGAAGACCAGAGTCAGTGCACTCAAATGACCTCATTTGCCACATCAGAGCACAGAGCATTTATTCTATAAAGAGCATCAGTATGTGTGCAGTATCCAGGATGTCTTGTTAGCCAGTTTTTTTGATATTACTAGTAATAAGCCAGCTTTTATACGGTATGGTTTGGCTGGGAACAAATGTATAAATTCTGCAACATGCAAAATTTTGAGGTTCTGATCAGCAAAGCCACATTAGCACAAATGTAAGTTTAAGTACACAAATATGGAGAGAATCAAAACTTTCCACAAAAGATGTTTTCCAGTGAGAAATTAGCTGTCACGAATTTTGAGGTGAGAGGTCATTTTTTTTTCCTTTTCAGAATTAATTTAGTTGTGAAAGTTCTGCTTTTTGAGGAAAATGCCAAGTATTCCTTCATATTTCAAACACTTACTCTGAAAATAGAATGCTCAGATTCAGCTTGCTTTCCACAACAAATGGTGGAAGTTTCAGATGCCTTTATATTCCCAGTTTCTTTTATGGGCTTGGCCAAGTATTATCTCCCAGAACACAACTGGTTTTTCACATCATGAGAGAAGGCTGTGGTGTATCACAGGAAAGAGGATCTGAACGAGTGTGGTCAATTGAGGCAAATGTAAGTATAAGGCACTTAAATGGCAATTCCTGCAGGGCAGCACATTAGCATTTCTAGCTTAAAAGGAAAAGAAAAGAAAAAAGATAAAAAACTCCTAGCTTTCAACAGCAGAAAAACTTGCCCTTTATTGAGAAAAGCTTAAACTTTTCTGTGGAAAATACTAATGAAAACAGCACTGCTTTCATTTTTGTTAAAACACCCAAGTGAAAAAAAGAAAGCATTTCTGAAAAATTTCTGAAGAAGCAACTTCTGAAGAAAGTCAAATTGGGTCAAAGAAAAGGGGTTCTTTCTGGGTAAGTCAAAATAATAAATTTCCAAATTATGTGTCAAGCAGTGGCTTTGTCTCACAAAGCCCTGTTAGCAGAAGCACCTCACAAGAAATAGGCACTTTTCTAATCTTTGAACTGTGCAGGTTCATTGCTGTGAGTGTCAGTCTAATGGACAAGGGTTTGACTGTATGGGAGAGCAGCAATTCCTCATAAAATAGTGTGTCATGTGCTTTGGGACCATCGATGGTCATGGCTCTGAGACTTCAGAAACAGATATGGGTGGAGATGCTTTCCTGGAGAGATGCATTTATGGGTCTGCACTGAATCGAGCACTGGCAGCAGCCCACATTGCCCCGTTGTCTCTGAGGAAGGGACAGTGCAGAGGGCAAACCTTTCCCTGCAGGGGCAGATGAAAGCCTGGCCACCCTGACATAGGGTTTCCTATGTGTTTGAGAGTTTATGATGGTTTGTCCCTTTTTCTACCAACTCTGACTCAGGATGTAACAAACAGGTACGACAGAAAATTATGGCACCAAGGTCTGGGCTTGTACAGTCAGCAAGTTGGGTGCAGATTGTTCTAGGGGAAGAAAGTCCTGCTGGAAAAAATTTCCTTTAATGTAGGAACATCTTACTCCTAGGACATTCTTCAAGGTGCTCAAATTGCCCAAGTTACCTGGGCTTGTGGGCAGCCAGTGGATCTGACAGGAAGCCAAAAGAACGGGATTCAGCGCTGCCCACGTGGATAATGCAGCATTTTACTTTTTTGTTTTTCATATTCCAGGTTGGGGGAAAAAACACCCTTTTCCAGTAACTATCAAAATTTGGAGCCTGCAGCCCTGCAACCAGATGCACTGTACAGCTCCCAGCTCTTCTGCAGGGAGCAGGTTTACAGCAGGACACTGAATTTTCTAGAATAGCTATTCATGCCAAGCAATGCTAAACTCTCCTCTAAAAGTCTAGGACACTTTACCCAACCCAAATTCCCACTCCATGGGGGCACAGGACACAATGCTGCCCTTTGCTGGTTGCATCTTACTTTGCTGTAAGCTGTCTCTGAGGATGTGGTGTGTTAATCTCTGCACCTCTTTCTGCTGCAACTATTGTGCTGGCAAAAAACACTTGATTTAATCACATGGTGAAACACAGATGTGCGTAACACGGGTGTGATGGGAACAGCAGACATAACCCTTCAGAGCACTGACTGCCTCATTCCCCCCTTGGAGATATGTGAAAAAAACCCCAAAAAACTAAAACCAGAGTGTCAGGGCCAAAAGTACCCCACACCTCGTTCCCATGGTGTACAATGTACCTAACAAGCAGGTCTTTCAGAGCACAACCATTAAAATAAAAAACCCTCATCAGCTTTGCTGGCACAGAACAGTGTTTTCCAGGTATTGCTGATAGCTGGCTGACATTCTAGCTCTCTGTGCTTCTGAGAGAGGGAACACTGGACTCTTTTTTCTTTTGATTGGAACTGCTGAAAGTTTATTTTGTTGTTGTTATCACTTTCTCCTGGAGAAAAGTGAGGATGCTGAATACCTTCCTCCTCTTCTGCTTTGGTTCAGACCGAGCTGGTGGGGGTAGTGGCTGGGGAGATCACTAAACTCATTGAAAGCAGGCAGCACCCAGGGTCACAGTGGACCCCAGGGTCTCCTTGTCCCCCTCTGCACGCATTTCACAGGGACCACAGGGCTCATGGACCATTTGCTTCAAGCTAAAGTACTTAGAGGTAGGTATATGCTCAGCACTGTTTGAGTGCCAGCATCTGCAAAACAGGAGCAAGTGTGAAAAATTGGGTTCCTCTGCAATACATCTAACCCAGGTGACAGGGTGGATTATTCCCTGAAGCTTTTGCAGAAGCACTTTCTTTCCTTCTTTGACTATATAGGGAGACATATACAGGGGACAGCTATAAACCTGAGACGCTCCCAGGGAAAAAGCTTCGTCTCTTGCTCTCTCTCAGGGAATTCACTTTCAGAAGAAAAAGTGGTATTTTACTCAATTCCTTTATCAATCTTCTGTCTCAGCCTCATCTGGGACCATCTTCAGGAGTGTGTGACTGTCGCTGAGAGGCACAGGGACATTATCACTGATAAGGAAACCTGACACATTAACAGGGGCAGGAGGAGGAGTGGAATAAAAACAGAGAACAAATTATTAGCATTTGGGCCTATAAACAAAATATCTAAAAAAAATAGTTTCTTTCCACAGAGAGAAGGTTCACTTTTGCTTCTGAAACTAATTTTAATGTAACATGTGTTGACTTCTTTATTTAGCACTACAACAGTTAGCAGTCTTGGGTTAAAGATCTCCAGTGTTATCCAGGGTTTTGATTTGCACAAATTTCTTTATCGATATTTTTCTCAGAATCAGCATGATGTAGTAAACAGTACTAAATATAATCTTTTCTTAAAAAAAAATTTTAAAAGTGGCATTTCTTAGGACAAAATTATTTACAGAGCAAGGAGATGAAAGGGAGCTTTAGGGATTGCTTTTTTCTATCAAGGACAAAACGAGGAGAGAGTTTGAATAGGATTGAAACAAACAATTAGGACTGCAAAGAAATCCTTCATCTCTGTACTCTGGAAGGTCCCAATTCAGCAAAGCACTGCAGTATGTGCTGGATTTTTAGGAACAATTTCAGTGTTTCAAGTCTGGCATAAACCTCAGTGTCCTGACGAATGGATTTTCCATGGAGGTTGAATGGTCTTTGCAAAGATCCTTTAGTTCAGATTTTCATAGTGTACATTTCTGTGGTCCAAAAGAATAGCACACAAACATGTACACAAAAACACAAGGAGTCACCAGGTTAAATTCTCAGACCTGTTTTAAATGGGAGCTCAATTCACCACCTTCTGGAGATGCCTTCTTCTCTCCATCCGCTGCGAGGGGAGCTCAGGTTGGGTTTCTTTCTCTTTTTTAAATAGCAAACAATGAAAACAAAAAAGACCACCATGACCTGTTGGAAATCTTGCAATATCTCCTGTTCCCCCAGCTCCTAGGTGGGAGTTCCCATTAGGGCTGGATTAAGCTAAATCAGATTATGCACCACGGACAATGGTGTCTGCAAGCTACGGACAAAAGGTGTCAGGGCAAATCTCTCCTCAAACCCACTAATATTGTCCTGCAACAGGACTGTGAAACGAGCCCCCTAAATCAATGCTCCTTTTGTGGGCAGGCTGTGGTGTAACAGATCAGATGCAGGCTGGGAGTATTTTGAGTTAATTGAAATAACATTTGCCAATACACCTACATCTGTCCCAGGGGGAAAAATAAGGACAAGTGCCAGCTCTACCAACCAGCATCTTTCCCTGCATTCTTTTCCTGTACTCCTTTATTTCATTTATTCTACCTTCTGTTAGCAGCCAGAGAGCAAAGCTGCAGCGCAAACACACATTTCTTGTAAAAGTACTAAATTTGGCCAACCCTACACAAGACTAACCCTGGCCTTTCAAGTCTCATCAGACTGGCACTGCCAGTGTCAGGTTTAGACTGGATATTAGGAAAAAATCATTCACTGAAAGAGTGGTCAGGCTTTGGAGCATGCTGCCCAGGGAAATGATGGAAACACCATTCCTGGAAGTGTTCAAAAAATGTGTAGATGTGGCACTGGGGACATAATTTAGGAGTGGACTTGAGAGTGCTGGGTTAATGGTTGGACTCAGTGATCTTAAAAGTCTTTTCCAACCCCGACAATTCTATGAATTTGTGATTATAATGCCTGGATGTGCAGTTGCAAACCAGCAGGAGCAATGCAGGAGAAGCATTTCAAGCCCCTTTCTGTGAAGGGCTCTGTGGGGTTTGGTGACATGGCACCAGTTTGAAACACCCATAAATGGAGACATATTCCATGTGCTTGTGTGCATGAGTGCATGTGCACTGCATGCATAAAATCTTCTTTCTGAAGCTCCTGAGACAATTGCAGAAAATATGAAACTTTGCAGGCCTTGATGAATCAAAGCTTCTAATTTTTTTCCCTTTTTAAAGCACAGTTTTTGGTTTTGTAATTTATAGTTTCACATTAAGATAGCCATGAGCTATTTGGGTTGGTTTTTCTGACTAAAGCCATTTATATACAGTTCTCCACTTTAAATCTTCCTCCCCTAACAAATGATGCTCCTGAGCAGGCATGGGCTACTAGATTAGGCAGTTGGAAACTGTGGACTTTAGCAGTGCCTTGGATAGAAAATCCCACTTGATTTAAGCGCTTACAGTTGCCTAGTCATAACTGTTACCATAAGAGATGTTACTTCAGACTAACCCTCTCTTTAAAAGAAGATGCCCTTATTAAGGCATTTGGAAGCCAGCACAGTCTCTTCTGTCCTCTCTCAGATTTTACACAGCTGAATCCTGACCTACATTACGTCACCTACCCTTGAATTTGATGTAGAGCAGGGTGAAAGCTGGCTTATCGCCTGTCTTATAAATGAGGAAGGCCTGAGAGCATTTCCCCTCCTCAAACCCGGGCTGATGTCACTGTATTGTGTGTGTATTACTCATGTCAGAGGCTTCTGTGAAGAAACTTGATGCCCAAGAAGGCTGCAAGGCAAAATATACCTACCTATACTGAACCTGTCCTTTTGCTGGAGAGTGCTAACAAATGGAGAGACCATTATCACTATCACTACCACAAGGAAATCAACACTCAGTGCAGAATTTCTTCTCCCTCTTGGATACTTGTATTATTAAAAAAAAACAATCAACACACTCTTTAGCAGTAGAACAACCTTATATATTCCAGACCAAATGTGGTCCACATACAATATACTTCTATTAACAGATGCCAGAATTTAGTTGTATCTGGAATAATGATGAGATATGACTTACCCTTCAGTGGCACAACAACTGTGAACAAAAATTCTGAAGTAACTTTGTGAAGTTTTCTTCACCTCTGAGATGGGAGGAGGTAAATACACCACAGAGGAGGCCAGGGCATGGTGCTGCAAAGCTCCTGTTTTCCTGGAAAGGCCCACACACAAAAGGCCAATGGGTGACATGTCTACAGAAGTGGCTGAGAAAGCATTTTTCACAAATTTGGCTAGAAATTCATGGCAAATGCTTTAGGCATCACTGAGAGGACACCATGGCAATGTCGATGCTGAGGAATTATCTGACCCGTTGACTTCTCTCTCTGGAAATAGCTGGAGGTTTGCAAGAACAGCATGGAAAACTCAATGTGAGAAACTTTTGGTTTCTGCCAGGTAGTCAGAACAGCACTATTGAAGAATTAGATTAATATTAGATGTTAGGAAGAAATTCTTTATTCTGAGGTGGTGAAGCAGTAGAACAAATTGCCCAGAGAAGCTGTGGCTGCCCCATCCCTGGAAGTGTTCAAGGCCAGGTTGGAAGGGCCCTGAGCACCCTGGGCTGGTGAAAAATGTCCCTGCCCACGGCGGGGGGATTTGAACTAGGTGGTCTTTAGGGTCCCTTCCAACCCAAACAGTTCTGTGATTCTATGATTCTAAGAAGGATACTGACTAAAACCAAAATACAACAAAACAGAAACTCTTGTGTCCCAATCCAGCAAAGTTACACTTCTAATTACATTTCTGAGAAAGTCTTTCCCCTTAATGACAGCTGTACCTCCTCTCTTGCAGCCTGTGATGCTGGGGGTTGTGCCTTACCACCAGGGTAGTGTGGGGCAGAGGCAAAAAGCCTCATCTGAAGAGCAAAATGAGGGCTGCTACCAGCCCAGTGCCTCCTCTCCAGGCTGGTGCTGAGCCTTTTGGCTTCCTCTAAAGCAGCCTCATCACCTACTGTCCCTGATCCAGGATGTCCTCCCAGTTTGGACATTCCCATCACAGGAGTTCTCTGTGCATTAGTGCAAAATTCTGCACTTTGGCAAACAGAACACCACATTTTTTTCATCATTATTCACTCTGAAAAATGTGCTTTGGCAAAGGCATCCCCTTTATTTCTGTGAAATACAACTGAAGAAACAAAAGATAAATGAGCATGTCTAATACTGCAGCACAGTTTAGAAATAAGGTCCAGTCTACCCTCTGATGCAAGAGTGCACCATTTTTAAACCTTGGCTAGAGATGCTATATTGTCAAATACACACACACACACAGAGGTCAGTAGAGTTCAGTCTGATTTTTTTTTTTCTCCTCTCTAGCCACTATTTAGATTGCTGCTCAAAAAATTTACTGCTTTATGCTCAAATTATATTTACATTTGAGCATAGAATTTCAGCATGGGCAGGGGAGGAGAGCGTATTTTCTTCATTGCCAGCTGTCGATGGTTTTTCAAAATGCTTATTTCTCAGAAATTTTCCACAAACTTTCCATTGTGATCAAGGGGCACTTATCTCAAACCACTTAGAAACTGACAGGACTGCACAGTAGGACGCTCTGACCACATAAGAATATTTAGCCAGGAAGAATGAGGGGGAGGATTATGACTCTGTCTTTGGTACTCCTGACATGCCAGCCGCTGTACAATCTGTCCTTCAGAGTATTTACACTCCTGAAAATAAAGGCAGTTTAAGATGCATTTTAAGCAATTTGTTGGAATCTAGCAAAAGAAAATTCATTTAACAGATTTGCTGCAGAAATTCCTATTTATTTAATCTGCCATTTTATTATTTTGCAGAATTGTGAATGTTGATGCTGAGATAGAAACAGGACTTTATTGGCACTGCCAGTGGTTCAAAGATGAAAAGGCCTCGAGAGGCCTTTTGTTATCAAATTCCACTTACCCTCCCTGTTGTAACTTTCATCACAACTGAAGGGATGGTGCCAAAATCTGACTTCACTTCAGAAAGTGCCAGGAGACACCACTGGCATTGCAACAGAAGAAAGAGAGGGGGAAGGAGACAAACTTCAATGCTGACTGTGGCCTAGGAGAAGGGGAAATGGCTGAGGGGAAAAAAGAAAATGGCTTAGTGCTGCTTCCCAAACCTTCCCTGAAGTTGCTAAGCAGGTGGGGGAGATGAGGCCAGACCCACGCTTTCCAATGCCAAATGGGGAAAACGAAGAGTTCCCACCAAATGACTGCAAAGTCTGCCCTCGTTTCTCCGCCAGCTCCTTCCTCTTGTCTAAAGCAGATGAGAAAATCCAGCCCAGCAGCAGCTGAGCAGGTAGCATACTGCTGCTCCCCTGAGCGTCTCAGAGATGGACAGGTCTGATTTTCCTTTGCCTCAGTTTCTGCCCTGTGTCTCTCCACTGATTAGGTGTTGCTTGAAGAACAAGCTTTTAGGGCCTGGCACCGCTCTGCCATATGTTTGAAAAGTGTGTAAGGAATGAGAACCCCCAGCTCTATATTTGCATGTATCAATAATGATGTTAATAACAATATCTTCATGACCAGAGCCAACATCTTCAGGACTGACAAGAAAGTTTTGTTGCCTCCAGTCTTGTGTACAAACAGGGGACCTTTCAGAGGGTCTGGTTTTCCAAGTTTAGATATTCATCACTATCTTAAGTTCAGTCTCTTCTTGCTCTTCACTTAGGTTTTGACCAAAATGGAACATCTCAGATTGCTAATCATTTTAGAATATCGTGCCTTATTGTGTTTGTTCTTCAGTTTTTCCTGATTGTGCAATGGAAATAAGACTGCTTACTCCACTGTGATTTCTCAAAGCACTTTTAGTGACTCCAGGAAAAGCATTTGTATGCTAAAACTTTATTAATATTGTGAAATGATGAATAATCAGAATGTGCCAGCAGTTACCACATAAACTTGTGTCCTTGGGCCCCTTTTTACTTGACAGGTCTGTCACGTTAAAGGTGAGGTAAATTCAAGAGAGCAATAGTTATTGAATAACCCATAGATGAAGACTCTTATTTGGTAAAAAGACATTTTAGACTAATCCACCAACAGAAGATCCTGGCAATTGTGAGTAAAAATGTCCACACATGGAGTTACTCAGGGACAGTTATTTCAGGAACAACTACTGCTTCAGGGTTATTCTGGAATAGCTTCTTGTCTACAGCAGAAGGGGAAACCACAGCACAGAGCATTCAGAAAACAGCTATCTTTCAGGCACTCAGCCAGGACTGAACATTGTGCTCCATTTCATTAAAAATAAAACTATTCTTCTTTTCTATTGAAATAATGTGGGCAATTTTGCAAGAGGTTTTCTGCTTCTACTTTTGATTCTGTAAAAATGGAGATAGTAGAAGTGGGCAGCTCGCCTGGTGACCTTCAGAAGTGGTCAGCAGCAGACACCGAGAGACAAAGCCTGAAGCAGATGAGTATGACACATCCTGTGGCACTTGCCTGAAGCTCCTGCTGGCCATAGATCAGGGATCTCCTGCTCTCCTGAAGACTTTTTTGCATCTGTATGTTTACTAGCTCTTGAAGGAATTGTCCATTGGGGATCTGTCTAAACACCTTTGAAAAAGTTCACATTTTTGGCATAACACTTTGTGGTGGTGAGAACTGCGTTTCATCGCTTCAGTTGATGTCTACTGCTTTGTAGGTCGTGGAGACTGGGCAAAAATGCCCAGTTCTCTCCTCAAACCAATCAGGTAGACAAGACCTTTCTCATTACGTTCACTGGGAATTGGATCGTGGTCTAAAGCTGATCACAGATGGCTTCAGGCCCTACAGGAAAACCTCCACCTTGCATCCTCAAGTCTTCAAGCTTCAGGACTCAGCTGGAAATGGAATCAGTTCTCCTCTGGCCCAGACTTATTTATAATCACTGGAAATCTTTTACTGCCCTTTAAAGCAAGCTCTTACCTGCTAATAGCACTTTCCCCACTGAGTGCATGGAATTAGCCATACAATTTGTCAGGGAACCTAAATAACAGTAAGATGTATTTGGTGTCTAAAATGAGTTTATATCCCATGCTCCCCTCCTGCTCCCTGCTGCAAAATTCACGTGCTACTTCGTATTTCAGTACCTGACAGACTGGGCTGGTTTAAGGCAGCACCCAGAGAGAGAGAGACAAACATCTTTTGTTTGGTGCTTATCTGCTTCGATCCTGCCCTCTCTCCACCCCTCTCTCTTGCTTGAGGTAAGTTCACAGCTAATCATGAGAGATGTCAGATAAACTTACTGTGAATTGAAATCCTGCAAGGCTGAAAGGAGCACTGTTGTTCCTTTCTCAAGCAGGTATTGTATTTATACAGTCAAGCGAACAGGAGATGTAAAAAAGATAATTCCCTCAAAACTTGGCTAGTAAACTCTCCAGAGAAAGATAAATGATATTTAATTTTTTTTTTCACTTGATGTGGAGCCAACAACATGCCACTGGTGCAAAGCAGTTATTATAATCTTCTTCCCTGCCCTTGCAAGTGTTTCAGGTTTTGGTCTGAAGCATCCAGGCATCCCCAAGTGCCCCAGCTGGCTACCATAGAGCCTCTGAGTGTGGCCTGTGGGATGGGGATGGCCATCCTGGCAGACCAGCTGCTTCTACATGACTTATCTTAAACAAATGGGTGCCCAACTTGAACCACGATGTAGTAACCCACTTCTACACCACTCTGGGAATGAAACACATCCCAGTATTTTCTATAACTTCTCCTAGGGACACAAAACAGTTAAAGGTATGTTGCTAATGTTTCACTCATTGATTCCTCTATAAACAGTCCCCCTCCACTGTAATGGAAGAGTTTTGATATTATTGTTTGGTGTACAACAATGATCTCTAGTTAATTAATAATACATGTGTTTTTCCCCCACCTGTTTGTTCAGTTTGCCTGAACAGTAAGGAGTTATTTAAAGCAGGGACAAGATGAAAGACAGCTTTGCTTTCGTGGGAACCCGTGGGTATTTCAGCTGCAATTTTGTATCTGTAATGAATAGTGACAGGGTGTTATTACACCTAAGTCCTCCGTGTACCAGCCAGTGCACACAGGAGCACAGACAAGGGCCGTGACTCAGACCCACACGGTCAATGAGCAGAACTGCGTGGGAAAAGCAGAAATGCCAGGAGAAAGGTAAAATCAACTCAGATTTGCTGGCATTTGCTGCAGCTTTGCTGCACTACATCGTACCAGCGCAGTGCCCAGCTGCATGGCTTTGCAGGTTGCCTGGCCATTTCTCCATGGCTCTGTCTGCCTTTCAGCAGCCACTTTGCAATGCCAAATCCCTGTAAGTAATCCCTTACTGAAGCCAGAGCAGGTTTTTCCAACCATAAAATGATGCCAAGTCTCTGCTCAGCTACAGACAGAGATTCAGACTCTTACTGATTTTTAACTGTCCTTATCTCAGTACTTCTCTAAGTGTTGGAAAAAGCTGCAGGCTGTCCTTTTCAAAGGGTAGATGGAGATACTGCCTGGCCAAATACCATCCCCAGCCTGCATTACAAGGCTTCCCTGAGATCAAAGCGAACAGCAGGACTGAAAATATAAATATGGTCGTATTAAGCAATGTGAGGAAAGACTGCTGAGATCAAATCTAGTCCTGCAGTGAGCACGAAGCTCGCCCCCTTCAGGGGCCGTGGGATTTCATACAGGTACTCCACTCACTGCTGGCTGCTGCTCTGTGTCCCCAACACGGCTGGAGCTGAAGCCGCTCTGTGAGCAGAGGCTGCATGGGCCAAGCACAGAGCCTTCCTCTGGAGCCACTCCCTGATGCTCTGGAAGCAGCAATTTCAGCTTGGACCAGCCATCCATAATAACCACTGCACAGGTGCATCCTGGAGTTACCCTGCTACGTCACTTTATTTAGGATGCTGTCCCACAGCCAAGTGAGAGAGGAGGGTGGAAAAGTGATGTCTAATTTTGATCCTGCTGGAAAATACCCTCTCACTGCATAGACTTACTATTCCCAGCTGATATAGGGTGATGGGGTGAGGCTCCTGGGGTAAAATACTTGGATTGAGTTGGAATATGGCCAGTTAGTAATTACTTGAAAATTATCTTTAGCAGCCAGTTCCTGTTAGGTGCTCTGCATGGAGGCTCTCAGCACCCTGAAGGGAGCAGATCCCTTCTTGTCCCTGGGTGTACCCCTCCCAGATGATGCTAGCCTAAATCTGCCCCTAGATTTCAATGCCAACATGTTTCCCATCAAGCATTACTCATTAAAAGCTCATCCCTTCTCTTTTTGACCACACTCGAGACACAGAGCTAACAGACAGAGAAGGATCCTATTTATAACACATCGTATCATATGGTTAATTTAAAAATGGCATTTGTCAGCGAAAGCAGTAATTTTTTCAAGATGCTCACAGAGGGCTCATGAACAAATAACCCCCAAAATTACAGGCCTATAAACCTCACTTTGACTCAAGTAACTTGACAAAATGTTCGCTGCAGAACTATTTGGGGATGGCTATTTAAACACAGTGAGCAGTTCATTATCATTTGTGTTTTCCTGCTAAGCTTTCACTCCTTTGTTAAACCCACTTCAGTCCCCGATTGAGACATTCACAAACCTGCCAGGTCACTCCTGCTTATCTTTCCCATGACACCCCCGTCTCCCAACGAGCCGAGGGCCATGTCAGTGCATTTCCACATAAAGCAATTCTTCTGGCTGAGCGGAGGCATTTCCCCCGCGCCTCCTTTCAGGGACGGTCGGCCCGGTTTCAGAGCAGACAGTATGACAGATGCAGGGTGCATTTCCCAAGCAGAAAAGAGGTGGAGGCTGCGGGATGAATGTTAAATGTACCATACGCCCGACATAAAAACAGACCAAACATGCTTACGAGATTTATACCAACGCTTTACTTTCTCCACTGGTCAAAGGTTCAGGCGCTTATAATAGTTTCCCAAGGCACATTGACTGTGACAGATTTTAAAGAAGAGACTCCTGAAGGAGTTCAAGGCATAAATTGAATTACAGTATGCTTGGCCTGCGGTTGCTAGGGAGATCCCAGATCCGAGGAGAAAGTTCCTGGTGATTTTTCACTGTTGTTTGAAGGCTGTGAAATTAAGGCTTTGTGCGGCACTCACCGAGACAAGGCTGTGCTTGGCGTTCACCATTGACATCAAGCCGGATCGGCCCGGAGGGGGCAAATTTTTATGAAACAGATATGACAAAGCAGCATTTTGATCAAGTCATCGCTCTCTTTTAAAAGGGCCACTTTCACTTTTATTCACACTGAGTGATGGACATTCCTATTTAAACACTTTCAGCTGCAGAGGCCTGAAGCTCAGACCAGGAGCCCAGGCTGCCCTGAGCTCTGGGAAGGTTAGGGAGTGGGATCAGGGCTTCACAGCTAATCCCTTTACCTCTGGCATGGGTGGAAGCAAATTCCCAGCATTGAATGCACCAAACCTTAAGAGAATTCATGTCTGGATCTGTGTTTTGCAGCCAGAGTCTAATTTCAGCTAATTTCAGTTTGGCACATGTGCTCTCTGGAGGGTACGTCCTGGACGTGCTCTGTGACACCCTTAGACAGTAGAGAATGGATTCTCCTTCTACCAACATTCTGCCTTCCATGAGAGGAATGGGGTTCTAAATAATCTAGGACAGGAAATTTTGTTTGGGTTTAGATCCTCTTGGCACATTCATCCAAATCAGAAGACATTGAGAATTTCTTAAATAAATGTTTTCCACTTTTTTTCATACTTGTGTAGGGAATTACTTATGGCAGCTTTGAGGCCAGGAACAATGGATGGTTGTGCTTGCAGAGCAGGTGCTGAAGACAAGCCAAGGCTAAATGAGTGAGAGGCTGAGATCCCAGGGCCACTCCCAACAAGCCCAAATGTCCTGGGTTCAGCAGGACATCCTGAATATTTCTCAGCTCTATATGCAAAGCTGAATGTTGTCAAATCCTGGATGCCAAGACCCTTTCCTGTGACCATCTCATAAGAAGGTGAGAAAGAGAAAAGGATAAAAATGGAATAGGAGACTCGCAGGGCTGAGCCTGCTGCTCCTGCTCTCATGGGAGGGATGCTGTTTGGGAGAAGGAGTGACTGTCCCACAGACATCAGTCTTACCCTTTCCCTTCTCTTCCCACCTAGCTTTGTGTCTCCTCATGGCCCTGCACTGCTCCTGGTGCCAAGACGCCCTTTCTCAGCTGTGAAACACCAAGAGCCTTTTCCTTGGAGAGAAGTCACTTTAGCTGGGAAAGAGTGCCTCCTTAGGGTAAGGTGATGCCACCCAGAGCCACACCTGGAGTGGCCTGGTAAGGCAGTTCCCAGCACTGTGAACCCATCAGACCAGTTATAATGTCAGATTACTTTGGTCAGCTGTCTCTAGAGTTTAAGCAGCACCAGTCAGAATAGTTAGTATGAAAATGAAACACCAGAATTAAAGTAAAGGAAGAATAATTTTAATAAATCCTAGCTGACAACTTTATTTGCTCCAATTTCCCCTAAATCACTTTGTTTCCGTCCTCTGACCCCATCCCAGAGGGACTGATGCTGCCCCTTAGCTAACAACCATTTGGCATGTTGCTTGGTATTTGAAGCCCAGCTGGACTTGTCTTTATTTTATAAAATAGTAGGGGAACTTTACAAACACAAAAACCCTCCCAGAATGAAGCCCTCTACTTCTTGTGTTTGCCTGTTGTGCACAAAAATGTCATCTCTGTTTGCTGAGGGGAGCTAAGTGAGTTAAATATGGATGGGGAGAGCTTACTTTCACTCCAGCACTGTTTGCTCCAAAACATTATGCAATGCAGATTAATGTCTTAGCACAAGAGAGTTCAGATGAGATCCTGTGATTATTCCTTCTCAAAAATTTGAAAAAAACCCCAATAACCAAACAAAAAACCCCACCAAACAAAAAAATCAAAAAAGGAATCTAGTATGAGAGGGAGAACCTCCCCATCCCCCCCAAAAAAAAAGAGTCCACATTTTGAGGAGTTGAACCTGAGGCAAAAGGAAGGAGGCTTAATGGAAGTGAAGACTGCAGACAGAGATCTTTTTCAGGGTTAAATCACAGTGGCACACAAGGAAGCTGCCTCCTCTACACACTCAGGGAAGGCAGAGCTTGGGTTTCACTGAGGTCCTGCTTTGCCAGCACCCACAGCCCTGCCATGTTCCTTGTTATGATCATTAGTAATGCCAACAGGATTCAATGGGCAGGATAAAGCAGGCATTGTTCTTGACCGAAAGTCCAGACTCTCCTGCAGAGCTCAGCCCTTGGAGCCTGCTGAGGCAAAAGCAGGTGAGCCTCTTCGAACGCTGCTTTTAAAAAAAACTGCAGCAGGTCTCCCAGAGAACTCCCCAGTTCTGCCTTTCAAGATCCTTCATATGCAGAGATTTCTTACCTGGATAGATTGATGCTAATAATGTGAATTTCACTAGCAAATCCATAATCATCTTTCCATGGCTCTATACCTGCCTCTGTCTGCAATGTCTCTGTCAGCACCAAACCCTGTCAGGCTGTCTTACACTGCCTCTGATCTTGCTCCTGAGCCAAACCCCCTCAATGTTGGTTGCAGGTTATCTGCTGCAGATCTCAAAAGTAAGGGTACCTTAACACCTGTGAGTGGTTAAAACTTCTAGCATACATAATGATGTTTTTCTAGGCAAACATATATATATATGTTTATGTCTCTGTGTGTGTATGTTCAAAGTTTTTAATAATTGACAATGTTTTGCTTCTTTTTGTTTCTAATCAATACCCCAGAAAAATGCAGAGAACCTCTCTGGGGAAAGTCCTTCCCCAGTCTAACATCTCTACTGATGAGCAGCTCCCAGCCACAGCAGATTCCACATCTCCCAGTGGAGGATGTCAGTGCAGGCAGAGAACAAAGGCAGGAGCTGCAGTGTATGGCCAACAACCACCTTGGCACCTCAGTCCCCAGGCCATGCTCACTGTCAGAGAAAGACCTTTCCCATCAGTGTCACACACTGGTCCAGACATGGTGACCTCCACTGGTTGCTGCTCCTGCATATCAACCCCTTGGAAGTGAAATGCTGCCCACCTCGCTGCTACAAACCTCCAGCAAATCTCTGCTTTTGGCCTCCCCCTTACACAGGTGGAGAGGGATCCCATTACCTGCCTCTGGGAACGGCTTGTGGTGGAGTTTCTCAGTGGTGCAACACTTTTATCTCTCTTCCATTAATTTCTAATCCATCCCTTTCCACCCTCTACTCCCCCTCCCCCCAGTACAACTCTGGATAGAGAAACAGCTGCAAATAAAGAAAGGATTTGCTCTTGTCTCTTAAAAGACAACTTTTCATTCAGTTTCTCTTTTGGTTGTGAGTGCTGTTGGTAAATGAGACAGATGCCACCTACTTATGTTTTCTGATCCAAAGCATTCTGAGGAAAATGGAATCACTTCCATTCATTCCTGCACACACTCGACAAGTGGCAATACCTACAACTTCATCTCTTTACACACTCCTTAATTCACATAATTTCTTTTTTCAAATCACTGAGCTAGTCCATGCAAAAAAAAGTGAACAATATACAATGCACCAGGGTTTCTATATTTTCCCTTTGGGCATCTTTATCTAGAATTTAAAGGCCATTATTAAGTAATGCTTTCATTTTATTTTATGTTTTAAAGTAATGAAGCCTAATAAAATTGATTTCCAAAGCCATTTCATTTTAAATGTAATAAATCAAGCTGTAGAGATACTGTGTGTGCACGTCTGCGTATGCCAAATGCAACTCAAACTAATACACTGATGTTTTACACTATTATAAAATGTGGTTTTATATTTTTTTTAATGCCAGCTTGATTAATTGGTCTCCTAACTGAACGTTCAGGCTGCTACTGTGACGAAATGTTTTGTGGGTTGACTGGGCGATGGATTATTATAAAGAGCTGTGTAATTAACTCTATTGGGAGTCTTATATCAGGCATTGGGGTTCAAACCGAGCCATGATGACTTGCTGTTAGAAATGAACCAAATGCCAGGGGGTAAATTCATACCTGGTGTAATCCACTGCACAGCCCACTGGAGTTACTGCAGGAAGGGGTTTTACTTGTGCCTTATGTTTTCACTTGCACGGTGCAAAGGTTAAGGCTGTCAGGCCAGGCTGTTTGAAAGCTTAACAAGTAAGTATTATCACTGTTTGCAGAGTCATTCTTCAAATGTTTTCAACATAAAACAGTTTATTAAATGTCTGGCAGACTTTCACTGAGAAATGCCAAGATGTGAATTCTCCCCTTCCTCGCTGTTATTTTAATACTTAGCACCTCTGCAAGCGAGGGGAGAGAAGGACAAGGAAATCCCCAAAAGAAATAAAGACTGATACCCAAAACACAGCTACTCAGAACTCCAGGAGGGATCCAGGCCCCACCATGGTGGTTTGCACTGGGAAAGGCTGTGTGGACCAGGAGTCAGTCAGTGCCACCAGCCTCCAAAAGAGTCACAACAGGTTCCACACAAGGCATCCTCCCTCTGGGCTCCTGCAGAGCCACTGTGAGCTCTCCAGTGGGTCATTCTCCTTCCCATTACATTTCTTGGCATTCCCCTAATGTATCTCAAGCTTAAGGACTGCTCTGGCCTGTGTGATGCACTGCCTGGCCCACCACCTTGAGCTGAGGGCACCAATGAAACCCTCCTTGTCCCCACCATGTGGTGGGGCTGCTGCATTCTGTACCTGGCGTTGCCAAAAAGGCCTTCACAAGGATTTCTAATACTCTGAGATGCCAGCAACCTGAACATGAGGTGATTCTGGCCCCTCATTGGATAAAGAAAACAGTTCTGGTTTCCCAGCAACAAACAACGATTTAAACTTTCAAGAGCTTGTGGAAGAGAAAGGAGATGCCTCTGTATCTCTAAATAATTCCCAGGAGGAGGGGAGTCCAAAAGGAAGAACACCATAATGCAGAACAGTGGAAAGAAATGAAAGAGACCCTGGAGAAGACTGAAATCTATTTCACAGATGTCGTTTTATTGTGTTGGAGAAGCATCCTCCTAAAAAAAAAGACAGAATAGTACAGAGAGATCAAGAGTTTATGACTGCAACAGTGTAAAGAACCTGGGCCAGAAACTATGTCTAATACATTGCTCCCAATGTTGGGAACAAGAAGGGGAGAAAAAGGAAGTGGAATGGATAATTTGGATACCTTTGTATGCTGTGGAGTGGGACAACCTGCTCACAATCTCCTGTATGGAGGAGAAGGGTGTTAGTGGGTGATTCTGAGAGGGAATGAGACAGCAGTGATGCTGGGGGCCAGCAGGTAGCGATGGGCAGCCAGGGAGAGCAAAGCAGGCAGCAGGTACAGTACCCTCAGTGACAGTCCAACACAATAAAAAACAATGACATGAGATGGAGATTGGCTCTCTGTATCTGCAGCCCCACTGTAGTGTCCATTTCCTTCCTTTGGTGTCTCTAGTTCTCAGGAAGAAAATCTTGACACAGAGAGGCAAACAGCTCTTCCCCTCAAGGAGCAGAGGCTTCTCCCTAGATGAGGGGTGCAGAGTGGCCTCAGGTTTTGGCTGTTTACAGGGTTTTTCTCATTTGTAATATCTTTGATTTCATGAAGACATAATATCCCAGGCTAAAGCTCAGCTTACCAAAGCACAGCTGACATCTGACAGGCTGCTGCTTGCTGCAAATGGCCACTGAGTGTTTATCAAGGAGTGGCATTCTACTAGTACAAATATTTGCTACAATGCTTCAAGAATTTGGTCAGAACTTTAGCATTCAGACAACATGCTAACACGCATCCTTCCTTTTTAAATGAGGAGTAAGAGGTAAAAGGGTCTTTCCATATACTGGTCCTCCAATGACTTTGTCAGGGCCATTCAGCAGCCAGGGCTAAGTGAGAGCCCCAGGGATTCAAGGACTTGTTTCTTCTTTAAAAAAAAACAAACAAACAAACAAACAAAACAACAACAAAAGAACCCCTTTCAAAATTAGGAAAAAAGCTTCCAGACACAGGAAAGACAATAAGGAACAACATACATTTCCAGATTTGTGATGTAGCTTCCTCTTCTGTGTGGAGTACTGTGTGGCAGCTAGAGCCACACTTTGGAGTGAGTTCTTTTTAAAGGCAGCTAACTCTGTAGATTAAGGCCCAAATCGCAAAACTTTACAGAACAGCTTGCTGCAGGAGATAAATAAAAAAGTACAAGTGAAACACTAGATGCTACAAGGAGAAGAGGTCATTGCTACACACATTGAGAACACAGAGAGTTGGAGCCTTTATAGTAACTTTGTTGGATCCATCTGAGACAGATAAAAGAAAGCAATGATTTCTCATCCAAAAGAGATGAGAGAGGGAAAAGATGTTAAAGGAGAAATGCTTCATTTTTTCTCAGAAACATGAATCATTAGGGAAATATCATCTTCCTCTGTTAGAATAAATTATTGTGCAGCAAACATATGCTACTGCTTGTTGTACTGGAAAAATAGAAAGCACCTACTGCTTTTTGAGGTTATCAAGTTAAAATGGATAAGGAATATGAATCAGTTTCATAGGCACTCTTCCAGTTATGTCCTGAAAGCATAGATATCCATATTATGTTCACAAAATCAAAGAGAAATTTGATTTAGAGGGATTATTTAATAATTCTGCCAATGCCCAAGCAGGAAGAAAGAATGAAGAAGGTAGGATATTTGATTACTTGTCTAGCCTGCACCATGCCAGCTAGAATGTTTTCCCCACATCCAGTCCCTGGGGCCAAAATCTATTGACTTACATTGATGTGAGTACAGAGTAAGTCTGAGAGGTACATGGATTTTCTCCCAGTCTGTGGATGTCCCATTCCTGAAAGTGTCCAAAGCTGGATGGGGCTCTGAGCAACCTAATCTAGGGGGTGGTGTCCCTGTCCAGAGCAGGGGGACTGGAACTGAGGTCCCTTCCAACCCAAACCATTCTGTGATTCTGTGGCATCCACAGGGCTGATAGAGATTACAGAGCACTCTGAATCACCATCAGGAATGTTTGGAGTCAAGAAAAACCTGGGGTTTTGCCACTTAAGGAGAGCACATAGCAACTTCTCCTTTCAGTGTATCCCACGGATGCACCTTACCTTGAACAGACACATTTTGCATTAAACTTTTCCTCAAATTGCAGAAAATACGATAGTAATGGTCTCTCCCTTCATTTCCTTTCTCTATGGGTTAAAACTGAGGGAAAGAAGATATCTAGGAAGATTTATTTCAAAGATTAGGGTAGGAGGTTCACTTTGACTGGAAGACACAAACCCCAAAAGTATTGCAAGTGTTGCCATTAGGAAGGGCACCTAATTCCTGAGGAGTTATGCACAGACTGCTTGGGAAAACCTGGGTTTGCTTGGCTATCAGACTTGTTATCTAAGCAGCATCCAGCCATCATTTAGTAACAACTCAGACAGACCAAGGCATATGAAAACGTACTGGTGTATCTCACAGTTTGCCTTCAAAATATGCAAATATCTGATATGCAAATATCAAATAAGCATTCATATGTATACATACAAATCACTGTGAGTAACAAGCACACACGTTTGACTTACAGATTCACAGGTTGATATGATTATCTCATGTAAATGAACACAATTCAGAGTCTATTCCCCATCCCAAATATGAGGGTTTACGTTAGGAGTCACTCTTGTGAAACCAGGGGCTTTTCTCTTATTTACACCCCCCGTAGTCATGGTCAGGATCTGCCCCACCCATAGCACGGGGGAGTGAAAAATGAGATGCAAATCTCGGCTCATTTCACTGCTGTGTGCATGCAAATGCCACATGCTATGTTATGTGGAGTAAAAGTGCCCAGACATCATCCTGCCTTATCAGAGCTCCCTACAAACACTGGATTTATGAGCTGCACATTAAGCCCCATGATTTATGATGCTTTCTCTGCTCAGGTTTGCTGCTTTCCCCCAGGGACCGTATCTGTGTCCGTAGGCACTTTCTAAGATTTCTATGCACTACCTAAACAAAATGCCCTTTCATGGGACCAAATACATCACATCGGGAAAGCAACTGTATTTCTTTCATAACGGTTTAAGCTCCGTCAGCTCTCTGAGGCTCAGTAGCAGCTTCTGGAAAATACTTAGCCTTGTGTATACCAGAGTGATAAATTAATACAGAAATGTTCTTTTAATTTAGAACTGCCCGTGTTTCTGTCACTGGCCATAGGGCACCCTGACAGGAGTACAAGGCCCCTCTGTTTGTGTCACCATCCTTAATGCAAAGTAGGTAAACTCTGACGCAGGCTCTTTTCCAGCAATGTAGCAGCTTTTTCCTTTTATTCACTCCTGAAGTGGCATTTTGATGCACTCAATATGTGTTCAGTGCAGGTCCAGGAGAAAAAAAATTCAAGGAAATACCAACTCCCACAGGTTCTCCTGTTTTCATGCAATAGCACGCTCTAAATGAACCTAGGAATTAATCAGCATCAGTAGAAGAGCTGCACCTCTCTTGAGTTTCCTTGGACAGAAATTATACAGCTGGCAGAGAAAGGAACTTCTATCGTATTTTCACCTACCACTATATGTAAAGTGGGATTTTATTGGCATGTGTACTGCAGCTCAGACCTTGTTTCAACAAGGCATCTGGGAAATCAGCATTTTAACGTTAATAGCCATTACCATTGCTTTGAAATTGTATCTGTGCTATGTGGGATGTGCACGCCATACCCAAAGATGGAAGAAACTCAGAAAAAGTATATGTGCAGCAGAAAAAAGATAAGGATAAGGATGGTTTTTTTCTGTCTCTAAGCACTGACACACCTTTTTGGTTGAAAGGGAGAAATATAAATAAATTTCTTCTAAAAAATAATCATCTATCTGGGCACTAGCCCAGTTTTCCAGTCCCTCATATTTATAGGCTGACTTACGAGCTATTTGCGTCTTTTTCATTACAAATGCCCCAGTTTCTGGGGGCCAAAACCTTGACTAATAAAAATAACAATGATGATAAAAAGTTAATGATGCGCTCATTTTATTTGTAGATTGCATCCCTATTCCCCACCACTTGTTCATTTTGGGCAGCATCCAGAATTGTGCTCAGGGACCTAAAATGAAACTAAAGAAGAGTTTAAGCTCCTATTCTGAGAAGAACAATCCAAAACCAATCCTCTGAAAGGCTTTACTTGCTTTAACAGCCTTTATTTTTCCGATGAAAATATTTTTAAGCTGTTTTTTAGGGGAAAGGAGGGTCTAGAGATTGTGTTCTATCTTCACTGCCTGAGTGCTATAACTGATAATTGTAACAAAAAGGTGAGCAGAGGAGAAAAAACCAGACATCTTTCCACAGAAAACAGGGATCCTGCCACCTGCACTGAAATATTTGATCTCGGTGCCTGCCTAAAGAAAAATTTCAGACTCTAAACTCTTATTTCATGTAGAGACAAAATGGTAGCCTTCAATTATGAGCTACTCCTGGATTTAAAAAGATATTTTCTTCCTTTCCATTGGCTCAGATATTCCCCTATCTACTCCCAGCAAACCTCTAGGCAGTAGATATGCGGGGCTCACTCAGTATCCCATGTTTTATCATTTTCAGGTGTTACAGTTCTAAATATCCCAAATGTCTACATTTCCTCTTCAGAAATGCCTGCAGCAACAGAGACCAGTGAAGGTGAGGTCCAGCTCTGCTGCAGAAATCCCAGCCAGGTACAAGCCAGACTGTAACAAATAAATAATTTTTTCCTTCTCAGACAGACAGAAAGCTTTTGTTCTGGTCCGGCAAGGACAAGGAATTCCCACCATTGTTTCATGCTTCCCCCTTCTTTCTTCTTTTTAAGTCCATTTTTCAAAAAGTAATTTTGAAATGTTCTGGGAAATGCAGGGGGTAGTAGTGCTAATCTATCATCCTCTTCTGATAGCATTTAATTAAAAGCCACAGCTATTAGTCATCTGCTGCCCCACCACCAGGGCTGACCTGACAATATCTTAACACACTGGTGAAAGAAAAATTGAGATGATTCTTTTTCATTTTATTTTATTGTACCAGCAGGGGAGCACAACATATAATTTAAGGGAGGGCAAAGGCAGCTTCTTCTGCCAGTTTCTCAGGAGGTCAATCCAGTGGTTTTTTAACATGAGGGTTTTTTCTGCTGTTGATGGCTGAAATGTTGTGTGTTAAAAAAACAAATCCAAACCAGGAACAGCTACCATAGAAGAAAGCTCCTGTGTGACCAAAGCTGTAATTTCCCAACAGAACCTCTACAGCCAACATTTTCAGCCTCTGCAAGGGTTAGACTTTTCCCTCAGCGAAATGGGAAGCCAGGAATTATCAGGTTTAATTGTAATAGAGAATATTTCTGAGACAAAATTGTTGAGTTGGCTGTGGACTGATGACATCTGGGCTCAGCTTGGCCCATCTGCTCTTAAACCTGTCTCTTCATATACTTGAAGATGCCTTTGCTAAACCAGACTCAAAAGGCTAATGATGGAAACAGCTGAATCCTTGAAGACAGGCTCAGTGGTCCCCTCTCCTCTCGGTAGAATCTGACGAGGTGCTGGGACTTGCTATTCCTGACACTTATCCTGGTATGCAGGTCTAGTTTGAGACTGCTATAAAAAGAATTTATAGTTTTGCTTTACTCACACAATTGCCAAATCAGCTCAGCACTCAGCTTTCAAGAAGAAGCAAAACCAGTCAGCAAAGCGTGGCCACAACCACACATCCCCTGGAAGACTACCCCTGCAATAGCTGGAATGAGAATGGGTAGCTACCTACAATTATTTTTATTATGAGTCAAGCTTGGGTTCAGGCTACTCACAGCCATTATGGTACTAATTTGTAACCTATCATTAGGAACAGATTTCACAGCCTGCTCTGTCTACAGCATTCCGTCCTTACAGAAACACGATGGAAGATCCTGACAGTGGCAAAGCCCCTTGTTCTCAACAGGCTGCATAAAGGCACTGGGCTGAAGTGAGAGGCTTACCTGTATTTCCCAAATTGCCAGAGTAGTTTCATGAGCAGCAGAACATGGTTTCCTAAGTCTAGTCATCATATGACTGGTGCAATTAAAAAAGTGTGAGCTCTGAGCAATTCCAGCCTTTCCTTCTCTCTCAGGTGAGGATTCCCTTATGTGTCCTAGAATTGTGTTCCTGCTACCAACTTCTCCTCTGATGAGAAGATGATGAGGCTCTCTACAGAAACATAATTTTTAAGGCAACTTCTAAGACCTTGGTATCTTCAAGACCATTACAAACATGTCCAGCACTGGCTGAAACAGGCAAGGGGATTCAAAAGTTATTATTGATGGAAAGGGATTTAAAGAGGGCCAGTAAAAACAGATGAGCTAAATATTAAAAAAAGTCATCGAGAGAAGGGGATGGTGGTGACATTGCAGGATTTCCCAGGGAGCCAGGAATGGTCATCTCTTTTTCTATCTCTATTTTGACCAAGTCAGGAATCACAGCAACAGACAGTTCAACTTGTGTGAGAGTCACTAACCCACAAAGCAAAAAATGCCCTTCCCCCCTCTACTGATGCTGCTGAGAAAGGCAAGATTTTAGCAAGAGCACACCATGTGAAGCTACCTCAGGGATGTGTCTCTGAGCTGGTGGCACACCTTTGGCTCCAGTGTACACACACCTGAAAAGGCTTTTGAAGCCTGAGGCTCTGTGGAGGCTGGTCCAGTGCAGGGCAAAAGCAATCCCTGCATCGGAACCACATCACATCAGGGGCCTTGACTTGGCTTTGTACCCTTTGGGACTCCAAAATATCTTCTTATGAAGACATTCCACCTGTGGCCCAAAGATTTTATTTAAATGCAAAATACTAAGATTTTAATGTGCAAATTGTTTTCCTATGTGGAAAAAGACATAATTACACATCCAATATATTTGCAATTTTCAGTCTTCAGATGCAAGTGTATCAAGCCTCTATGGACATGAAGTGAAGGCTTAAAGCTCACAGGTCTCCTCTTATGGACAAAATTCTGCCAACATATTGGTTTTCAGAGATACTTCATTATTATTTAACCAATTCCAAGTCTTAAATGGGAAAAAGGTGAAGTGATGTTCTGTGTTTATTTCTCTTCTTCATTTGTTAGTGTGTGTGGTGTGGCGTGGTTTGGTTTGGTTAAGAAAGTAGCTATAATGAGATGAGACCACAGACCACTGGTTAAAAAGCTAAGAATAATCATGCTAATGTTTTATTCATGTGGGAATGTTAATTCAGATGCAGCTGTAATTACAGTACCATCATCATCTAGCGGCCTGGAAGCGCAAATGTTCCTCCTGACATGTGGAGTAATGGAAACCAGCTCTGTACAAATGCTGCTAACCAATACCCAGACACACTCAACTACACTCATCTCATGGCCCCTGGGGTGCTCTTCCAAAAGGCATCAGTCACTGCCACTCACACAAACTGTTGAAGACAACGCTGCATTTTTTTCCATCTCCAGGCTTAAGACAGATCACGCAACATCCCAGGATTGGAAACAAATAAACAGCTAACCTCAAAGTCCTGACACCACAACAAATGTTGGCAGCAAAAGTTGGGTGCTGGGGAGGTTTCTTTGTGCCCACCTTTGCTTGGAGAGTGTGTGGTGCTGACAAGGGTGCTGAGCAGCAGGGGCTGTGCTCTCACAACCGTACAGAGTACCCTGTGGACAGCCCTGGCACATGGAATTCCTGCTGCTGAATGGCAGAGCTGAGATTTGGCTGCACCTGGTATAACCTTTCCTCCCTCGAGAACAGCTCTGAGCAGACAACAGGAAGGAGCTGCTTGGCATCATTCTTCTCTGCAGCTGCTTTTTCATAAAGAGCAAGAAAGCAAGGAACAGAAAATCCTCTATTGTTTGCCCCGCTCTTGGCATTAAAATGAGAATTAAATTAAATTTTACATTTGCCTACAATGTTTCTGAGGATGTACTTCTGCTTTCCTGAAGACCTGGCTTAAGCAGTGGCTGAAATCAAGAAGATTCTGTGTAATGAAGAATGTACCAAGATCAAAATCTCTGTAAAACAACTTCCTTTTGTCACTGGTGCTCCAAACCCCCCTGGCAATGCTCAGCTTTCTGGCAGGCTTATTTGTTATAAACCATTTTTGGCCAAAACTATTTAAACTCTGCACATCACTATCTGTGTCTTGAAAATTCATGCAGATCATAAAATTTCTCATAGGGATTCTCTTTTTACTCCATGTCCATGATTCAGTGAAAAATTATTCCATTCTTCAACAAAACATACTCACAGTGTTTCAGAGGGGAAGATCCAAGTTTCAAATGTACAGCACAAATGTTGGGAGCCAGGCAGAGAGTTCAGGTTTACACTGGAACAGCTTTCAACAGCTGGTTGAGACCCATCTGTAATAAAAGCACTCCAAGCTGTTTGGGAAAACACATTTTCATTCTGCTAGAGATGTCAACATATCTAAATTACATTCTGTATAGAATGGAAATAATAATCAAAATACTAAAATAATAACAATAATCCCAAACCAGAATGTCATCTTGGGAGCATAAAAACACACAAGCACAAAAAATAAAAGTCCTAAATACAAAATAAATTGGGTTTGAATTTCTGAAAGTAAAAACAGCATTTTGTGGCAATGGTAAGCCTGACACAAATTTTTGTTTAAAATGCCACAATCCAGAAAACATGAACATATTGTTTGAAATAGAGTTCCCTGAAGAAAAACGTGTATGCTCTCAACACTCTCTAGTGTTTCCTCCACAACATGCCAGCCTGGCACTGCCCTGTGGTCCAGCAGGAATATTTTGATGAGAGGTGTTCCAGGCAGTTTGATGGAGTGTGCAAGGGAAGGACTCCTCTGTGTATTGGCTGCTTCATTAGTATTTGCTGGTCACCTGCTGTGCCTGGAGACTTTGTTCTTTGGGTGGACAGGAAAGCCACGGTCATTCAGTTGTCACTGCAAATTTCTTGCCTAACCTTTGCAGTGTTTAATTGTCTTAATTTCTCAGGACTAGAGGGCCAATATTTAATACAACCAGTTAAAGGAAATAATTAGTATAGCACTTGTCAATCACAGGGTGTGTCAAATAGAAACTGTGTCTCTCATCACTCTCCTAAAACTGGTGATATGGAGGGGAAGGCAGCAGCTCTGGTCTTTACTGCAAAAAAAAATAACCACAATGGAGAGCGCCTGAAACAGGTAAAAAAGAATTTATATACCAGGATGATGATTTGTAGGAACCTTCTATGCAAAGACAAATGTTTTGACTGGTTTCTTTTATGTGTGTATTCAATAAATCATAATCACTGGGTAATATTTTTTGGTACAATAGGGAACTTGTAATTGTGCTTTATGCTATTTGTTTAGGTGGAGACTGTAGTCTTACCTTACAGACTCTCAGGACACACTGAAGTGTTCAATTCTCCTTTCCTTTAGTGCTGCTGCCCTCATGTCTGTGCTGAAGGGGATGCACCTCCTTCCCACGGCTGCCTTGATTGACACATTGACTCTCCTCCAAAACAGCCTTCTCTACTTTGAGGAAATTCTGATTTCTATTAGAAGACACCATAGTTTTCAGGAGAGTTATCCCCCTGGTTATTTCACAGAATCACAGAATAATCTGAGTTGGAACAGACCCAGAAGGACCATCAATGCCATCCCAAGGGTGTAAAGAGATGAAAATGAGGGATGGTTTGGAGTAGCTGTTTCTGAAGGTAAATCAACAGAAGGCCGAGCAAAGGGAAAAGCAGCTCTGCCTGGGCAGACAAATTCCCATCCAGAGCCTAAATATTACCCAGATTTAATGTTTTCTGACTCTTTTGGCAGCTGGGATGACTGTTCTCATATTTTGAAGGAAGACACACATGTGAGATCTTAGACCCGGCAGTGAGTGCTACAGTGTGATCACACTGGGCTAAAAACTCAAAAAGAGGCTCATCTCACCTGTCATCACAGGGAATTAACACTGTCAGGGCAGCTTGAGGGCAAAGAACAGCCCAGAAAAGGCACCTGAATATGAAGTATACCTAGTTCTGAGGAAAAGCAATAGCTTCTCTTAGCCAGATGTTGGGGAGAGCACATCTGGCATGCAGCATGCCTGGCTAGTGGAGTGGGAAGTGATCAGGGCACAGCATCACTTGATAAAGAGCTTGATTATTTAATAAATGCTGATTGGTTTTTTTCATTTACCCTTTGGACTTGCAGACCCTACAATCCTCTTGGTTGTGTTGGAGCTTTCCTCAACAACTTGGACTGAACCAGCCAGCATGGACATTTCTCCCTCCAGAGGAATGTGGGACACCCATGCACGAGCAAAATTAGCTGCTGGGTTTTCAGCAAGGCATTCAGAATGAGAAAATTCAGATAACAACTTGAGGCACAAACAGCTCCAGGAGTTCCATTTTTGCCTCTGAACATAACAATGCACTTATGTTGACCTTGCTGATCTAGTTAGAAGTGAAGGGAATTCTTTTCTTTTTTACTGAGTTCTAAGTATCATTATGTCAAAAGGGAAAATTATAGCTGAAGAGAGTCCTGAGCAATATCCAGAGCTACAAAATATTGCAATTTCAGCTGTTCTACCGCTGGAATTTACTTCCACACCTTACATACAAATAATATCAACCCCGTCATGTAATCACCCACCCCACATGGGAGCTCAGGTTCCAGATGTATTCAGTTTGGCACAGTTAAGCCCTCACCACTTACTCCTTTCTTGGCCCAAGCAGCTGGGAAGGCCTGGACCTGTCCTTGTCATGAGTCAGAGCATTCACAGGGTTTTCATGTTCTATCAAATAACTCTGTAGTGACTCCCGTTGCTTTAGTGGGGCAATCTGGATTCAGGGGAGCCCACACCAACAGCTACACCCTACACGTATGTGCATGTAGAATAGAACAGAACGCTTTCGGCTGGAAAGGACCTACAGTGAACATCTAGTCCCACTGCCTGATCAAATCAGGGTTTATCAAAAGTTAAATAGTTATATTAAGGGCATTGTCTAAATGCCCCAAATACTGACAGGCCTGGGGCATTGACCACCTCTCTGGAAAGCCTGATCCAGTGTTTGATCAGCATTGTGGCAGAGAAATGCTTCCTAATGTTCAGTCTGAACCTCCTCTGGTGCAGCTTTGAACCATTCCCATGCATCCTGTTGCTGGATCCCAGGGAGAAGAGGTCAGCACCTCCCTCTCCACTTGCCCTCCTCAGGAAGGTTTAGAGACCAAAATATGTATGTGTGTATATATATATACATGTATATATATATATATATATATATAAAAGCTACAAGTAAATGGGCATGTATTTTTTGCAGTACTAGATGGAATTTTTTTCCTAACAGAAACATTTTCACACTGACTATTAAAAAATCTTCTATGGTTATCTAGCTCCCATATCTTCATGCCATTCTGAAAGATAACAGCAGACATGGGACTTAAAGGAGAAGAGTGAAGGCTGAGAGCCCCAAGCAGAAGGACCTGACTGCAGCACCCTTTTCCTGAAAGCAGGAGGGAGATATCCTGTACAATTCAATGTCTACAGTATCTTGTAAGGCTGCCACAGGGAGCTCACCTCCCACACCAGTGCTCCCCTGACCCAGTCCCTCCCTCAGCATCCCATCACTCCAGCTCCTGTAACAAATGATGCTCCCATTTCTCTTTCACACCAACAGAGCCACTGTCAAAATCCTCCTGGCTATTCCCAGGCCCTTTCTACAGAACTAATACATTAACAAAAGTATTTCTTGCTTCTTTCACTTTCCCACTTTCTCTCCTGTTTTTAATTAAAAAAAACCCTCCCTGCTTGTGAAAGTGGGGCAGGGAGGTTTTCTTTGCCTTTCTGTAAAAAAGCCCACCAAGAAAGTTTCCCTAATCTCTCACCAGTGTAAAATAAGCTTTCATTATGCCAACGAGAAAGCTTCAAAGTTTTAATTAATTTCTCTGCTTACATAAGCATAACAATATTACTCGTGTTGGCCTATAAATTGTAGCCACCAGCTTGGATTTTTAATTAAATTAATGTCATTACTTTCAGAGGGATGAAATATATTCCACCACATGCACTATCTACTCAATACTTCTCCTCCTTGACTCCCCCTCAATTCTTTGTGGCCTACATAGGTGGGTTCAAAGCTGGGCACAGCAGAGGAGCTTAACAGCAAACCACTTATAAATTAAGAGCCATGTTTGGAAAAGGTATTCTTTCAGAGAGGCAGGACCCGTTCACAAATCCTACAAACCAAATGAAACAAGAAACCACAGGGATAGGGGGGTAGCATAGGAATGAATATGCCCACATATAAAAGATACTCCTTGCTGTCTGTGATTTGTGAAATAGTGTACAAGCACAACTTTGGTTTGCTATTGTAGCAATTTACTGGTGCTTAATAAAACATTCGTTTGTGCGATGACGTCTGCAACAATTCATAGGCTCATTTAATCATGGAAATGGAGGGCTCAAAGGAACCTCGAGAGATCAATTACATCCCCTGGTCCTCTCTTGAGCTGTATAATAAATAAGAGCAACAAGAGAAGCAAAACCAAAATGTGTAAAGAGAGTGGGTATGGTTTAGAGTTTGGGCTCCTGCTGTGTTAGAGGTTATCACAGATAAACTGTCCTTGGAAAATAACTCCTATTTGCCACATGCTTTAGCTCAGCTGTAACTCATACCAGATGAATTAAAGCTTGACTAATAATTCTGATGTTCTTCTTACTGAGGCTCCAAGAGTGTGTACTTAATGACTAAAATGTGTTTATTTAAAAATTACATAGCAGAGCCATGACAGCCTTTTGTAAACTCCAACAACCAGTCTGTTTTGCTGCCTGCAGTTCAAATAAAGAAATTGCCTTCCAAAGCAGACAATAACCTTTGGTCTCTGCAGCACAGCCCAGAGAACAAATGACTTTATGTTACATACACACAGCACCACCACATCATGGACTCATCTAAATCAACAACTGCTGAGCTGTTTTGGTCAGAGGTGCTATGGCCTAATGCAGTTCTTCCAGTAAGTTCACACAGGGAGCACAAATCCTATGTGTGCCACTTGCTCTTGAGGGCAGAGGTTTTTGTATTTGCTAATCGTGGGGCACGTCCCTGCGAGGGTGGAACCAGTGCTCTACAGGGTGTGTGCTGCAGTCCCGGCTGCATCATTGCCCCTCTTGCTCCCTGCCCCACATCTAAGGAGTACAAAAGGTGGACTGTTCCCTGAACCTGAAGGAAAGTGTCAAAAGCCACACACACAGAAGCTGGGGAAGACACAGACTGTGGACAGAGCCAAGGAGGTCATCAGTGCTCAGGTGACATTGGTCTGTGCCAGTGCAAGACACAGATATAGATGTAGGTGTAAACAGAGGTGGATAAGGAGGTGGACACAGACACTCATACACTGTTATACTGTGGGGGTTTTGTTGTTATAAAATAATTATGAAGACGACTCCTAATTGTTCCCTTTGCCTGTGTGTCACTCAGGCACCCAGAACCAGCTGAAGTGCTGCATGCTCCCCTGTCAATGCGCGAGCCCAGCCTGCAGGACTGACTTGGACCCCAAGGTGTTTCTCACTGGAGAAGAAAGAAAGGCACTCTCCATCCTACAACCAACAGTGTGATGCACCAGCAGCAGTTTTGCTTTCTGTCCAGGCAAAAACAACTCCCCCAGGCTTCCTCCATACCTTTTCCTGAGATAGCATTCTTCCCAGCATCTGGAGGGAACCTACCTGCTCAAGTCTGTCAGCAGGAAGTCAAGAAACATTTGCTGACCAAGCCAGCAAAGTAACTACATATCAGCTCTTTCAGGAGCTAAGCAGGACTCAGAAAGTCTCAGGGTAGAAACTCCCTTATGGATGGGTGTAGGATTTAGAGGGTACTTCAGCATTGCTCCAGCTCACTGCACTTTTAGGCATGATATGCGCTCTTCCCAGCCCGGGTGTATGGGGATTCTGGCTTTGGAGATCATTCACTGTGATGAAACAAATAAATAAAATATTCATTCAGCTAGAAAAAGGCTGACAGCTAGTGTAGTAGGGATGTCATCCACCTGAAAGTGCATGAGGAATCAACTGGCTCTACTTCTCTTTGCATATTCAGATGTCAAAAAATGGAGAAGTATCTTCAGCTAGAGAAACCAGGAACAACTTCCCAGTGAGAAAACAGATACTTGGCTCCTATCCCAAGGGGCAAGGCTTAGTGCCCAGGAGTGAGGTAGGCTCAGAGCAGAGCAGACCAGACTCTGTGTTAAACAGCCAAGAAGAGTTCTTGAATAGGCTGGGCATGATGGAGAAAGAGGGGTAAAGATAGATTGATTTTTTTTCTTCTTTTTTCTTTTTTTCCTCCTTTTTTTTTTTTTGTGGTGAAGATTTTTCTTTACTTTTATTAATCCAAGTGAATGCAACATTTAGGGATTTAGGGTTTGGTTTTTTCAGCCTTTCACCATCTTCCTCAAAACCAAAATGTCCCAAAAAAATCTTTCAAACTTCAAAAAACATGGCCTTAGAGATGAGGCCACAGGCCCCCTAAGAAGAGGACAGGACTTAGAATGTCATTTTCACTGGCTTTTGTCCTGAAATTACCATGTTACAATGGCGAAACATCTCTGCATGACAACACTAAGCCATAAACTATCTGGCAACACTGTGTACAAATCTATGCACAAGTTTAATGGCAGGACCATGAGAGAAAGGCAGGTTTACTGAAAGATCACAGAACCAGCCATGAGGCCAAACAAAAGCAGGACAGAGCAAGACCTGGTCTGGAGTGTGGAGAAATAGCTGCTGATCCGGCCTGTGTGTTACTTATACATCACCTATTACTGACACACTCAGAGTCATAAAGCCCTGCAGAGGTGAAAAATGTGCTTGTCTGTGACCAGAAGTTCTTGGCTTCCTTGACACTGCAGAACATCCCTGTAAAGAGGTGATGGATGCTCATCCTGCTAGAAGAGAGGTGGCCACCATTAGCAGCTCAGGATTCCAGCTCCCTTGTGTCAAAAATGAAAAATCAGAGTGGAAAAAACAGGCACAGAGCTTAAACTGACATATTTGTTGGAGCATTACACCATTTCTGAATGGTGATCTTTGAGGCTGTGAATCCTGACATTGTTCTGGTATAGAAGGACACAATCCAGTGACAGATATGGTAGAACTAGGACATGGTATCACAGTTTTCCCATGGAAATAAGAGTACAGCTAAATTATGATTTTCTTTTGGGGAACAAACACATTGGCATGGTAGAGGCAAACCATTAACTGTAGCAAAAGAATGCAAAAAACCTACTCCAGTTTAACCCCACAGACAGCCCATCTCAAGGCACCTACAAACTACAACAAACAGTTAAAATCCCCCCAATGAGAGTTATATTTGCAGAGGTGCTGTCAAATTATAAAACTGTGACCTGGACTTTGGCTGAAACTTCAGAGTTCAGGAGTTCTCATAACAAAGGTTTTACTTTATTTTGACACTGCATATGAATTGTAAAGCAGGAGATATTATTGAGAAAATATTGAACAAAAGAAATGTTTTCCAGACAGGCATCAGCTTTAAAAAAAAACAACCACAAATATTAATTTTCAGTATTATTTTTAATTTTAAAGTATTAAAATTACATTATTAATTAGTAGTAACTTGCAGACAAACAAAATATGGGCTAAATGTTTTCAAAGGAAGTTTTAATGCAAACATTTTAGAGAAAGCAAGGGCTTTTCATAATAACATTAATTCAAGTGAAAGTTCAAGTTCCTAGTGGATAAAGAGGAATGTGAATTACTGAACTCAGAGGAGAAGCCTCGGTAGATCAGGAAGGATTTGCTGTCTGAAGGGATGTCTGCACTGCAGCACAGAAAGAAATCTGATGAGATTGAGGATAATTTATCTGCAAGGTCTAGATTTGAGGGAACAGCAATACATTCGTGTCTAACAAGTAGAAAGACAAAATGGGACCATAAATTAAGTCAGGTAACATATCTGAGTGCAAAAATCCTTTCACTCTGTAACTATTTTTTGGCTGTGCAGATCAGGCAGTATTTCGTTTGGCTGAGTTGAGGACTGAGATGACTACTGACATAGGGAATAAATAAATCAACAGGGGCCTGACACCGTTTTCAGCTTGACCAATTTAACTCAAGACCAGTTGTTCTGAAATTATTCAAGTTCTTTCAACACACAAATGGTAAATGAGGTTAGACCTGGGGTGCTCAGCACCAGAGAGGAGCCTCTGTCTGCTATATATAATGATTTAATCCTTTATGTAACCAGGAGGTAAAGAGGGCCCACAGCTTCATTATGTCCCTGGACAGAAAACAAGGCTCAAAGAGGCAGGTCTGTGACTCCTGGTATAAAATGTTAGGCAACAATGAATTGCATCTTTCAGGTGTAGGCATTGGTAACAGCCTGTGGGTTTGAGGTCATTAAAGAAGGCTGTGGAAAAAAGAGCAGATTTGTGTAGAAAGTTTAGTAACACGATCTCGGATCAGATTAGCTGCTGACACGGAAAATTATCTCCGTGAGCCGCTTTAGATAAGTGGTGAAGGAAATGAAAAGATTCAGAGAGTGGCTGCCAAAAGCCAAGGGTGATGTTCCCCCATGCACTGGTGTAAGAGAGACCAGGAGAGAGAAAGGAAGAGGTTCTGGGAGCTTCATTTCCAGTGTGCTTTGTTTACACAGCACTGATTACAGTCACAGCCCCACGAAGGCCGTGGGTTTATAGAAACTGGGGCAGTGCAGACAATAAACACAAACCACTCAGGAGAAGGCTTTTTCCCTCCTCCCAGGTGATATTTTGCAGCCTGATGTTGTGAATTACATGTCCACTCCTTGTCAATGCTCTTACACTGCCAGATGATAGGAAGCATCCACACTAAAAATGGGAAACAGGCCCTAAATTCCAGAAGCTAAAACTGTGGGGTTTTTTTCTGAATGCCACAGTAGTTGGTAATATGGAATTACGTAAATTCAGGCTAATTAGAAGGATATGCTGGTACATACATATTTTCTGTATTTAAGAAATAAAGCATTTGAGGAATCAGGAGGCTGACTTTCCTGAGAGAGCAGAGAAAAAGGCCTGGGGAATCCAGCCCCACAGATATTTTACTGTGATGATATATTTTTTTGCAGTCTTTCACATGTTTCCCATGTAAGGAACTTTGCCTTTTATCTAAAAATTGCTTCCACGGTTTTCTTAGTTTTCCCTTGTGCCTTTTTTTTACCAAAATTCATCATGCAGACATACTACTTTCTTCAAAATACTTAAGAGCAGCCGTGCATTCCCTACACTTTGAAATTAGCTGTCACCATTTGCTTTTTGGAAAGAATTTCTGTCTAGGGTGAGCTCCTATCACCTCTGGTCACCCTCCACTGCTGGCCAGGTCCTCAGCCCTGTGCATTGGAGCCACTGACTTCCCAAGGGTTTAGAACAGCCAGGTTTATGATCAGCTACTCCCCTCACATCCGTTTTACAAGAAAAATGTGCCACCAGCACTCACAGATACGAAACTCATCACCACCAGGAGCCTTTGCCTGGAGAATTATTTGTTATGTGGGGAGGGGGGTTCCCAATCCTACAAAGTCTCCACCAGCCACAGAAAGTATCTGTGGGTTATGAGGCAGACTAATATGTTAGTAAATCACAAATTTAGCTTTGCAGATGCTACACTGAGGAGGCCTTTGCCAGAGGGCTCTGTCCTGCAGAAAGGCCTCCCCAACCTGCCCTCAAAAAAGGCTGTTATGGAGATCCTCATATCTGAGGATATGAGCCAAGTATGATAAATACAGTGAGCAGGAGCTGTGGGGAGCCTTTAGGATTAACGTGAACAATTTCGTTCCATTGAAAATACCCTTAATGACAGAGAAGCATTAGGCCATGCTGAGCTCAAGGAGAAGTGGCTTTGTGGGACAGGGCAATGACAGCAGGAGCTCAGCTCAGGCTGCCTGGGAAAACTGCTCCAAGGGAAGACCTTTTTTTCTAGGATGGAGATTAGATTGCTGTCCTACCACAGCTAAAGGGACAGAACTGCCATAAAATTTAAGTTTTTTCTGAGTTCCAGGGTTCATGGCTGCCTGACTCTGACCTAACAGTCTCTTTGACAGAAATTGCCTTTTTTTACCTATCACTCAATGTTTTGAGCACCTCCACAAGAAAGTATTGAACAGTTTTCAATCACAGTGTCTCTGCTTGCAAGAAAAACTTTGAGGGGAACTTAATGACTCTACTGCTCTTTGGTCACTCCAGTGCTCACGCTGAATGCCCCTTTACAGCCTGCTAGTGACCACAAAGGAAATTGCAATTCACTTGGGCAATGTCTTTTTCTTTTTTTTAATAATTAGAAGAATATTTAATTTATTAGATAAAAAACTGGAACATTCAAAAAATCTAACGAGTTTCTAGGCGTGTGAGCATTATGAGGGAAAAGTCAACTGTGTAAAATAAAACCACAGCGTGCAGCCATTTGTATATCATTATTGTTGTCAAATATGATTCTTGGCACAGTTTCTGCACTGTGGTCAGCACTGCTGTGGTATTAACAAGCATGTTATCTGGGCACATGAAGATACCTGTGCGTTTGGTGGTCCAGGTGAAGCTGTAATTGTTATGACTGCATGGAACAGCAAGGGTAAACACAGATCACTGAGCTCCACCCTAGGTGCATTCAAACTCTTGAAATTTTTGATGTTCTCCCCTTCTAATTCTGACGAAAATATGAAGTCTATTTGTCAATACTTTAGAGGGTTATAAGAGATCTTTCTTCAGTCAGTTTTGCACATCTTTTAGCCTAGCCTGGAGACCTAGTAGGAAAATTGCCTTTAACGCCACAAAAATAGAAGCTGTCATACTTCAGAAGAAAAGCTGGCTACCAGCTGTGAATATTAATGTATTTTTTTGTTGAGCTTTTCTGCTTCAAAGTTGAGCATTAAAGGTGTAATGATACTTCCTTTGAGACAGGTTTTGATAAAATTAAAGGGATCACAACTGTATGTAATTAACTGTCACACACAACAATTCAATTTCCAGTCATGGATGCAGAGCCAAGTCTGCGTCACAGATTGAACAGCAAATTGATCTTCAGCTTCAACATACAATCTTTTAATCCAAGAATTTTCTGATGAGGTCTGGAGCACAGGAGGCCTTACTCTTATACAGAGAAAATTTAATCAGCTAGCTCTACACCAAGTTTTCACCATCCCAAGGTAAAATTGTGCCTTTCCAGTAACCTGGATCCAGATAAGCTCTTCTTCTAATGTGTTTAAAAGATGTCTGAATCGGTATTTACATAAAAATGAGGTTTACATGCCAGTATGCAGGAACTGTTTTACGACATTAATTTCAAAAAAAAGAGGTTTGATTCCCACAGTTGTAGGTTGCCATGCCAAGCTTGTCCTTGACCTATATGATGAGCTCTTATACCTTAAAATCACTGCCCTGGACCTCTCAGCAATGCAAGGATTGTCATTCCCTTAGTGCAAATTGTCCTCTGATAACCAGATATGAAATTAGGCAGCTGTAACAGGGTCAGCACCATCTCAGGAGGGAGTTAGTGTGCCATCAAAGATCCAGGGGGCAAAGCCTGAAGTTTATTTGGTCTGGGCTTGACCAGCAATTCTATAGCAACATCAGGGTACTCCACTGCCTATCATGATTTTCTTCACATTCCCTCCAAATTCAAATTTCTGTAGGCCTTTTCAGACATCTAATTTCACTCTTGTTGAAGTCTCTGGGCTACATCATGTAGTTACCGATGCTTTTGTTTTCTTCTAAAAGGCTGGTAAAAACAAAACAAAACAAGAAATATTGAGATAATGTGACCTAAGTGCTAAATTCCAGGATGTTTACTAATTATATTAGGATCTCTTGAGATACAGTCCACTGAGGAGAGGACAGTGTCTGTTGCTGACTTGGGTCAAACTCTAGAAAACTTTTGAAAGCTGCCTGTTAATGACTCACTTCCTTCCATCAAAATGAGGAATTGTAATTGCAATTGTGCTACCAGTGACATGACTTTTAGGTCAAAAATTTAAAGAAGTTAAAACACGAGCATTGCCAGACAAGAGCTCATCCAGACCACTGGAGGAAAATCGGACATTTCTGAGCTCGTGGGGAAAACAATGAACCCAGCAGTATCCTGTTTTTACATGCATTTGATTAAGGAGATGATGCCCTTAGAGAACTCTCTGAGTTCTGTAAACCTTGGTAGGCCAGGAAAATTCTATAAAATGCCAAAAGTGGTGTCCATATTAAAAACAAGGCCGCAGTAGGTCACAACCTACAATCAATGAATACTGCAGATGCTCCCAAAAATGTTTTCAATACAAAAAGAAAAGCTCCTACACTATCTAGTAAACCGTAGATCCTAAACCTTTCCTGAATTTGCAGGCATGTCTCAGCTGTAACTCAAAGCAGAGAGCATTGAGTCAGTAGAGGAAAAGCTGACACTTTAATAAAACATGGCAGCAAAGCAGGAAGTGGTGAATGGTGCTTCGTGTATGAACTAATAGAGGCTATAAGTTAATATACAGCCCTTAAATGGAGTTCCTACAAGGAACAACCAGGAAAAACCAGAAACAGCAGAACATTTACAGGGATTTGATACATTTATGGCTAACATTATATAAGGCTGCTGTCTTTGTCAACTGGAGCTGAACTCTGCTGGAGCGCTTCCAGTCTTGTAAGCTGTGTTCCCATAGACCAAATTTACTGGAGGATGCAGCCCACTTCTTCCCACTGAAGTCACCCAAAGCCATGTAAGCTCCAGGCTCTGATAAGTGTGCGTGACACAACTTCTCTCCTCCTGCTGCACCATCTCTTTGAACTGTCCTTTGGCAGAGCATGTATCCTGCCACTGGCTCTGAAGGAAAACAAGGAAACCAGACTCTTAATCTATGCATGTCAGTTTGCAGTTTGCAACTACATGCTGTGAAGGTTCTTCCCCACTCTCAACCTCAGACAGGGCTCAAGTTTCCCGCTGTCATTGTGTTATCATAAATATTCAATGGAAAACAGTGATAGCAAATATCCCTGGAAAAAGGAGCTCCTTGTTCCCTGGAATAAGGAGCTAAGGGCCTGTGTAAGGGAACCTCTGCCCCTCAGAAACCTCTCCCCACTTATGTCCTCTTACTTTCAGACAGATCCATTTCAACCACAGCCCCACATTTCTTCTACTTTTCTTGTTCCAGGGTGTCAGAAGATAAAAAGCTTTGCTTCTTTGGCATTATATTCAAGAGCAAAGTTACAGAGCACTATAGTAGTGAGGAGAATTTCATCACAATCTGCCTTGGAAGGATGGGAGCAAACACAGTGTGATAGTGCTAGTGTTGTAGTAATGGAATAGAATGGTCATAGAGTGTTTGAAAAGATAACTGGAAACACATATCAACAAACTTATTTTTAGTGAATCATTGTATTGCTTATCAAGTTGCAGCTGCATTATTGCTCTGGTGTCATTGCCAGAGTGGTGCCCAGCACCAGGATACCTGCAGTGGTTGGTGCAGTACAAACGAGGGGTGCAAAGACAGCCAACATCTCCCCAAATACTTTACAACTAACGTGACAAACACAAGCCCAGAAGTGGGTTATGGTTCAAAATGATGGAAATTAGTGGTAACATGACACAAATAATAATTTAAGGAAATTATCTTTGCTATTTTTGAGGTTCTCCTGGATGAAAGGAGTGTGTCAAGAAAAGTGTGTTTTTTGAATGTGTCACGACAGAAGAGTTTCTCAGGAAATATGACTGGAAAGTGACAAACAGAGAGCCCAGGAGACCTCAGCACTGGTGGGACATGTGCTGAATGACCAGCTGAGGGAATCCTAAAAGGATTCTAGAGACGTAATTCAAGAGACATCTGAAAAGATATTTGCCAATGGCACCAAGGAGGTGCAATTGTGTCCATCCACACACATGTTCATGAACCAACATAAAGTCAGAAACCACTGAAGAATCCCATAAAAGCTGAGTTATCATAGCTGGGATTCCTGTCCTTATGGCTAGAAAGACTGAGCATTCTAGGATGCTCATGGAGGCTCTCCAGCGCCCTAAATGCCATTTGGGATACCATTCTGATCCTCTTTGTAGGGTTTTATCTTGGATCAGCTGGCCTAAATCCAGAGCAAACCCAAGGAGCAAAGCTAATTTTCCTTAGTCAAAGCAGCATCTTGTCAAATTTAGTTACAGACATAAAGAGTTCAAATTTTAGTTCCATGGAGAAGAGAATTAATATCTGTCTGGACAAAATTTTTTTATGTGCTCCAGATCAGTAGGATTTGGAAGTGACACCACCACCACTTTCCAATCTCAGGCTTACAGCATAGCCCAGTGTCATGTCAGAGGAAACAAGAGCATGCTCAGAAAGAGCCCAAATCTATTGTGCAGAGGGAACTGCTGAAAATAAATGTTAAAGCATCAGACACATCTGGATCCAAACCATAAGCAAACTTTCCCTTGAATTTGAACTTGGATTCAAAGAGTAGAGGGCGGGGAGGGAAGCCATAAAGCCTCCTGTGATGTGACAAGTGAGGGCTGTTTCATTAAGGTGACACTGTGCTTTTAATTAGATAGTCATTTCATTTGGCTCTAAAGTGTCAAGTATAATTAATACGACATTGGTAATCATTAGTCTATGGTAATCTTGGGAGCTGAATTTTTTTTTTCTTTTTTTTTTTACATTGTTCAAAGACCACACACTGCTCTGATGGAAGTGTGAAGATCTTTTTGCTGCTAGTCTGGATAATCTCTAGTTTCTGTGCTTGTGTCTTGTCCTATTGTCTATTCTTACTTTACGAAGGAAGTGATTTGCTATCAAAGGTTTTTTAAACTTCTGTGTTGCAATATGCCTGATTACCACAGGAAAGCCAGGGATAGGCACAGGCAACCAAGTGTCTGACTATCTGTCTGTCTAGAGATGCAAGCATTTGATTACAGGGGCTGAGGGGCATAATTTTAACATGTGCACACACACACACACACACTGTGGCACCAGCAAGATGCAATATTGTCACTGCAGTGGATCACAGCTGTGCCCACCCCTGCATGTTCATACTGTGGTTAAAAGGAGTTTTCACCTATGTTTTTCTATACTACACATTTATGAAACCTTAGTCTTTTCTTTCTTCTTCTTCACAGAGGAAGTCAAATACTGGTTTTTACTCCACTCTCTTGGAAAGACAGACATGCATGAATTCATGCTTTACTCCTTCATCCTTCTATAGCTGTCTCCAGATGTGTAACAAGAACTGACATTTTGGTTTTCATCCACTATAGTGTTCCCAGCCACCACACTAGAATGTTGTAACTGACCTGGAGACCTTAATACGCAGGTTTTGCTATTGGATTTCTCGTGCCACTGTCTTCTCATTGCTTAACTAAGTGCGGCCGAGTATGGAACTGTCAGCAGGCTGTTCCCATAGAGGGAATTCCTGGGTGCACTGTGCTGTGACCTTCATTGAGGCCCAAACCTCCCCAGAGAACCATGATTTGGGCTTTCCTCCTGGGATATTTGTTATCCAGCTTCTTAAGGATATCACTGAATATGAGTTTCTCACTGTTCTTCCAGTGGTCCATAAACATAAACCCATGTTCAATAACCTGGTGAGTTGTAGGGCTTGTGAGATCACAGCATGGAGCACGGCAATCAAAGAAACACAGACCTTCCTAAATGGCCTATTGAGCACAAACAACTGCCTGGCAGGCAGGGGCACACACAGGGAGCCAAGGCTTGCTCTGCTGCCCAAGTCCCAGCTTTGTCTTTGCTCACTAAGGACCCCCAGGCTGGTGGCCTCTCTGCACAGCCCGCAGGGACACCCAGTGACTGAGCCCCAGGCTGCTGGAGGGTGCAGGATTGCAGCGGCTGCTTGAGTAAGCCAGGCATTTCCTATTTTCTGTAGAGATTTGCTAAATCTAAATATTTTAAAACAAATACAAGAACTGAAGTCTCTTCTCCTTGTGGCACAACAGGATGCTCTTCCACTGTTTATCTTGGTTGAGCACAGGAAGTTGTGTTGTTGGGAAGCGTTGGTACAGATACAACTTGTTAGTGTGTTGTATATTTACCCAAAATGTCTGGAGACGATTCAGGGTAATCTGCAGACGTTCAGCCAGATAGATGTGTTCCTCAGGGCTGGTGTGAGTCATGGAGCAGTGACCTGCTGGGGAAGGAAAGAGATTAAATAATTTACAGTAGAAGCCATTCTGGTCTTTGTAGCTATGTGCACATTCAGACCTGCCTCATCTCAAAGCACCAGAAAGGACTCATGAGATTTTCAAAAATTATGAGAGCTCTGATTATGGCAGGCACTGAAGAGATTGTGGTTCCCCTCAAGGTTCAGCAGGACTAAGTTTTTCCATTTGAAGCACAAGATTAGGACCAAAGGGTGCTGCTGTTACTGCAGGCACAGGCACAGAAGCACGTTCCTCTGATTCAGCAGCAAATCGACTTAGTTATGGTAGCTGAGGCAGGCTATCCTCACCCAGTAAATGTGAATTATTGCCATCTAGCTTAACCCACAGTGGAAGGAGTTTCAGATAAATTACATTCTTTCACATTAGCCATGGAGTGGGAGCACACACCCTGACAGTTCCTACATCTCAGCTGACGCTCAAGCCTAAACGGGATTTAAGTGGAATACAAGTTGTCTGTAGACCTTCTAGCAAGCCAAAGACCTCGGACACCAGCTGTTGGGGAAAATGGTTCTTCTCCACATGCTTATCAATCTATGCACTGTCACATATGCCTGAGACCAACTCAAGCTTATGCAAGGAACACAGATCCATGGCACGCACGCAGCAGATCCAGCAACTTGCACCAGACCTACCCCTTCCTGATGCTGGTGCCTCAGGACCTGAGTTAGATGAATGTTGCTTCTATTCACTTGTTCATCATTTTTGCATAGAAACAAGAGCCTACTGGGCCAACATCCATGCAGTTTAGTACTATACCCCTGATCAGCTCTGAGGGCTTGAAAGACCTAAAGTCGTGGTGAAGACAGAAGGAAGAATAACCTACAGAGGTCTGATTTCTAACAGTTTTAAAGGGTACAGTAAGTTCTGAAGCTCTACTTTTAATAACCTTCACAAAATCCTTTTTATCATTAGTTATAGCTGGAGAGACTGGATGTGAATATATATTTAAGTCCTGCCTAATAACTAGAGGCAAAAGAAGATGAAAAATAAGGAGGGACAAATGTTGAACAGATCTTTTTTTTCAATCTCAACATTTTTGACAGAAGCTTGAGGATGGTTTTCATTTTATCCCAATTAGCTCAGACTACCCTAGCTATGGAAAACTGGAAGCCAGCCAAGTTTTCACCAGGAGAAGAATTTGGTAACTCCAAGAAATATTTTTATTAATAGCTTTTGTGTCTGTGTGTGTGTAACATCTGGGCTCATGCAAGTGTTAACAATCATTAATATTTGCTTCTCTGCTGAAATAACTGAAACCATCTCAATGTGTCCAAGCAACCACACCTCACTCTTCTATCCCCTCTCCATTTTTGATACAAACAAAGACATTATCACTGCCAACAACTCAGAAAAACAAATTGACACAAAAATATACGAAAATAGATTAAAAACCACCTCCCTTTCATAATTCGAGGCCACAAGAGTCTAAAATAAGACCATAAATAAGTGTTTGAGGGACAGTTTTGTTCTGTTCAAACAACACAATGGTTTTGTGGTGCTTTACAGCTCTGTCTTGGTATCTTGTTTACCAGGAGATGGCTCTTTTCCTACTCATCAACAGGCCTAAGAATGGAAAGGAAATAATCCCTACAGAAAAACAAGTGTCCTCTCATCTGCCAAGTACTCTAAAGTCAAGTTCATCTGGGACCACCACCTGGACAGCTTGGCTGAGAGCTGTGTGCAAGGTCACATCACTGAAGGTGCCTGGCCAGTGGTGATGCTTTAGAGAAGAAATGATGGTCCCTGTGGATGGCTAACTCTCTGGTGCAAGCTGGAGTAGAGCCTCCCAACCAATCCTGTAAATTAACATTTTCTTTAAATTAACATTATCACTCCTTAAGAATCCATTAGAAAAATTTTCTTCTCAGGACTGAACGCAGCGGATAAGAGAATAATTACTTGCCTAATTAAATGTCCACTTTCACAAGTCAGTCCCCTTTATACTTAAGGGGAACAGTGGGAAGATAATTCAAGGTAAAACTCAACTGAAGGCTCTGAATTCCCACTTGTAAAGACATCCATTTTTCATCTGACTATACCTTTTATGCCTTAAGGAAGCAGTCTGCATATCCCACAGGGGAACAATACTGTGGTCTTCATCATATATTTTCAAACTTCACTGAGACATGCTCTCTTGAGTGGCCTTGCCACAAAAGTGTTTTGACCTTATAAAAATTACCAACATTAATTATACGACAATGTCTTTGTGCCTTCCTCGTTATTTTAACTTGCACTGGGACATCGGGAGAAGGGATTTAATCACAGGGATTTAATAGTATATTAAATTAGTTTTCTAGAAGTCCTAGTAAGAGTAGAAGTCATAAGAATTCCAGACAGTTTGATGGTTCAGTGTCACAAGCACAATACTAATTCTCTGAGATACTGTGAGAAATGACCTCCACATGGTGGCTTCTCACAACAGCATTGCTCAGTGGAATGCTGACTCTCTTGGGAGAACCATACACTCTGCAGAAAATGTATTTGGATCTTTAATGTTAATGCAAATGCAGATTTGGCTGCACAGTCGAGGCAAGGGATGGAGTTCATTAATTTATTCCAACTGGCAAGGGATTGAGCACATGGCTACAGTTTGAACACAGTGCTCACCCCTGTCTGCCCAGGATGTCCCACCTGCATTCAGGGTGCCATTTCATCAGTCTCTCATATATCCTCTATATTTTTTAGATGCATGTTACTGTCTCCAATGGCAGTACTGGATGAAGTGCCTCCCTAAAATGGGCTGAATGAAATATGCCTCTTTCTCTTTAGTGGTTTTAAACAAACTTCTGCTGGACACTCTGGGCTCCTCTGCTTAGCCAGATGAAGGTAGGGGACAAAGTTTCTGTTTAGAAGCAAAGCACCACAGACGGCACAAATGCTTTCAACTGATGGTTCAACAGAGAAACTCTTTCACCATGATGCCTTGCACGTGATGCCCATCTCTAGTGGTTCAGCTGCCAAGTTCTCCTAAGCTCACCTGTGCAGTGATTTCTTCCCATCAGGATATAGATAAGCCTCTTAATTTGGGGTGTCCAACTTCAGCAATACTTTCCAATGGTAGGAAGACACATGCAGAAGATGTTCAGCTTGCTGACACCATTCAGACACGCAGACTGTCATCATACAGTGAAGGATCTGTCACTGAGGTATTACACAGATCTGGTACAGGGGTCCCAAACCCTTGCACAGCACCACAGAGCAGGGGCAGAGCAGACTCTACTTCCTACCACTTATTTATGCAGAACAGACACAATTTGCCCAGCAGGAATGTTCGTGCAAATGTTCCATTTTACACATAAACTGAGTGGTTTGGGGCTCTCTTCATGCATCCACAGCCGAATATATGAACTATAGGTCTCTGAAGTTTTCAGTTTGTTTTGGGCTCCTTTAAGATGAAAACAAGATATACACAGTAATTGGGACATGACAGTGACAGCACCACTCCAAAATAAACAGCTTAGAAAAGAGCCTGTAGTCAATCACCGTGCCATAAACCACAGCCAAACAAAAGGGGAAGACTAAACAGCAGAAGAGATTTCTTCCAAATTCTCCTTAGTTTTCTAGCAGTTTCTTTGCCTTGGGATCAGCCAGCCATGATTTTCCCTTCTACTCACAAGCCCCCAGAAGCACCTTGGAGAAAGTCCTGCAGGGGTGTGAAAACACAGGTTTGGTGTGTGAGAACACTTTCCTCGTCTCTGTGCTCAGCAGCTTCTCCACTTTCTCCTTTTTCATCTGTGTTTTAAGCACATAATTTATTCCATGGGGAAAAATTAATATTATTATTGTTATTATTATTTTTAGATTGGTGGTGGGGTTACTACTACTACTATTATTATTATTATTATTATTATTAATTCTAAATCCTTGCACAGGGTGCCTTCATTCCCCCTGGCAAGCAGGCTCTAAACTTGCACACAACTGGGTGGTGACCTGTGGCTCCAAAGCCCCCTAACCACAATATACTGTGTTCATAAACAAAGTTCACCGGATGTTCAGCATCCAGCTTGCAGGAAACTCTGCCAAGTCTGTGAGCTCTAAATGCTGAACTAATAGTGAACTTTCATAAAGCAGGTCATATAATAAACTTCCATGAATTACTGTTATAAGCTGCTATAAATTGCTCTGCAGCAGGTTCCAAGCAATGTTTTTGCTGTCCTTTCACTAAAATTGCAGTAAATCCTTAGAAAGAAGAACCAAAAAAGATGTAATCTACCTTCAAAACTTGCAGCCTTGTTGCACAGTTTCTAGCCCACCGTCAGTCACACAATGCAAAAAGTGGAGCCATTGAAACAAAACTTTGATTGTTTCAGAGTCTAGATATTTCTCTGAAGAAAGTGGGAAAAATACTCGGGATTTTTTTCAAAATGCAAGGACCTTGGCTTTAGACAGAAGTTGTTCACCTCCAGCAGGAGTCAGAAGTTCACAGCTTCTCTGAAAAGCAAGTCCAACAAAGCAACAGACTTGTATAACATCCAGTTATTTTGCAAATTCAGCTGTGATGTTCCTTGTCCCTTGGCTCTCCTACCCTTTGATCAACCTCGGACTCAAAGGAAAGAGCAGCTTTTTAAAAATTAAGTGAATACAGATATAAGTTACTCTCTTCTCTTTTTTTCTTTTCTCTCCTTGCCTTTCCCTACTTTCCTGTCCTAACAGGCTCTCTCTGCCAGTGCCCTCCATGGCTGTTTGCTACAGGTAGTGTGACATCCTCCATCCACCTTACTGGGATGTCTTTTCCTCCACAGCAGTTAACCAGCAACGTTGGCTTCCAGTACATTCCAATAATAAAATTAGTATTTTATTACCATATCTTTCACTGGGAAGTGGTTCTGTGTGCTACAGGCTAATGGATGGGGTATGCTGCACTCCGATTAAACATGGCCAGGAACGTGATACACGGGCATCAATAGACAAACCTGCCAATGAGGCAGCTTGGGAAGCTCAGCAGCCTGGGAAGGGACGTAGCTTCTAATTATGATTCCCAAATTACTTCAGCCTTTTATCCTGAGTTCTTCCACGTAAAATCTTCACAGACCAAAGTACATAAGGATTAAGTATTGTGATGTGTAACTTTGAGACACTGATGTCTTTTCCTGTACCAGTCATTAAATGCACAGCCCCTCAAGGTGCTGAGTTCCCCTGGTTTTCACTAATATCAACAGAGTTTCAAGGAATTTGGGGCTTTCCTGCTAAATGCAGGACCAGGGTCCGACATCTGGAATAGATGTCCTATCCCAACTATGTGTCATATCTACAGCTCCTGATACTAAAAATTTTCCTGGACAAAAAAAAAAGGACAAAATCTCAGCACAGCCGACGGTCTGTTTATCATTTTCCCCTTGCAAATTGCAGCCATACTTTGATTATGTCTACTGAAGCCTCCTACCTTTTTTTTCCCCTTTGCCTGGTGACATTCACTATCAGCTCTTATGGGGAACATCATCCGCTCTGTTTCTATTCATGGGACATCCTTCAGTCACAAGTATGAGGCTAAGAAAGTTCGTAAAAACACAATCACAATCTGTCAAGGAGGAAAGTTGATATTTGGGAGCCAGGAAGGAGAGAGGATAGAATATGTTCAGTCAGCAGGTCCCACAGGGGCTGAGAGGAGAGTCCCTTTGAGGAACTCCATCCTGTCTCATATCTTTTCCAGGCAATTAATTTTTCAGGAGTTAAAGAGGTAAAAGCTAATGAAACAGGTAAAAGTAATGAAGGTCATGAAAGACCAAAATCCTTTATTTATCCCCTGCAACAGGGCAAGATTTCCCCCCAACAATGAGTCCCTGGGCTCCAACCTTCTCCCAGAGGAATCACCTCTACAGAAGAAGTGTTGTGTGACTCCCTCCCCTACCAACTCTTCCCTCTGTGAAATGAAGAATTGAATGTACTTGTCCATGAGGTACCCAACAAGCATTAGCAAGCTCCTTCCGTGCTGGCCCATCAACAGAAATCACAAGAACTAACTCTTCCTTTATCCTCATTACACACAGAACAACTGCCATACACAAAGTATTTAGGCATTGGAGTACATATGGACATATAACTCTTTTCTTATTCATTTCTGGGACGGTTGGCAGAAAACTGCAGTGTTCTTCAGCTGATCTGGAGAAATGTGAGAGTAGCTCATGCAGTCATTACAGAGCAATCTGTGGGTGTTAAATTGCTAGGAAAAATAATAATAAATCATTAGGAAAGTGTGGAAGGGTATTTTGAAAGAGATAAGTTTCTCATTTCAATATCTCTGCAGTAAAGGGATGGACATGGGCGATGGGTATGAATGTGATTTATCCGTGAAAAGAGCTGGATCCATCACTTAGCTCAGGTCTTGGGAAGCAGCAACACAGCTGTAGGAATGCACAAGGACTGAACATCAGTCATGCCAGTGGCTATGTGTTCTTAGGCGATCTCAGCACCCCCACAGGGCTGTAGGTGGGGAGGAGCAAAGAGCTGGGCTGTGAGTGTGGTAAGCAATGACATCTTTGCTAGCAGGGTCAGAGATAACATATCACATCCATCTATTTCTAGGCCTCACACATGTACACAGGCCTGTTCCAAAACTCACTGAAATCACTGGGACTCTCTCCACTGACACCAACAAGCTCCAGATCCGGCCCATAAAGAGCTGCAGCAAGACTGCAGCCATATGGGATTATTTCTGAGTCACAGTAGTAAGAGATATAACGAAAATATGTTGGCTTGTTTTAGTTGGTAAACATAACAGTCTTGGCAGGCTCAGCAAGAGACCAGATGCTAAGCGGTCTGAAAGCTTAACTCTCATCCTCAGAAGTGGCCACTTGGGGTGAAGACCATGAAGAGGGCAGTGTGGGCAGGGCAGCATTGCTACTGCCTGTTTTATACCTGTCCTGTGGACACACAAAGCTCTCCACGTCTGGCAGCCTGAAAGCTAAAAATTGCCTGTGTCCAAACAAACCCATGGGAAAGGACATACTGAGCTAGATAAATTACAGTTATGAAATACAAGTATTTAATTAAATCTTGCCTGGCTTCATTCTGTACCCTAAAAAAAAAAAAAAAAAAAAAAAGAGAGAGG